>OZ038503.1:77971517-78036517 GCA_964036315.1 Acanthosepion esculentum | reverse complement strand
ACGGCATATCAACCTCAATGGGTTATTTAATGCCGACAAAATTTTTATTGCTGGTAATATTTTTCATCTATCTATCTCAGTATATATTGGTTTGGTTTGGTTTACGGCATATCAATTTAATGCGTTATTTAATGCCGAAAAGATTTTTATTGCTGGTAATATTTTTTCCAAAAATACTTTGCTGGTAATATTTTTTCCTCCAAAATGTATTTCTTCAGAAATGTATTGCTAGTAATAATTTTTTCTAAAGAAAATTTATTGCTGTTATTAAAACCTATTTTTACACTTTCATAGTGTTTTGACCCCAGTTTGGGGATTAACAATTTGCCATAGTTGAGACCCTAAGAGGTGCTACCAACACGGGTCAGGGTGGACCTGGAAAACACCAGGAATTAAGAGGTGGTTCCATGGTCCTCAAAACCTCCTGATCAGAAACCTTTCTGTTGGACGGAGTTTATTGTCTTACCCAGGAAGCGGATGTTGTTTATTGTTTAACCCAGAACACCGGATGTTAATTTATCGTCTTACCCAGGACGCGGACGGGTTTGGGGGTTAACTATTTGCCTATAGCTGGGACCATAACAGGCGCTACCGCCCCGTGTCAGGGTGGACCTGGGAACACCAGCAATTAAGAGGTTGCTCCACGCTCCTCAAAACCTTCTGATCAGAGGCCTTGGTGTCGGATGTAGTTTATTGTCTTAGCCAAGACGCGGATAAAGTTTATCGTCATATCAAGGACGGGGGTCATGATTGTTCATTTCTCACAAGAAAGAGACAGAGGGAGAGAAAGAGAGCGAGAGAGAGAGAGATTATTGCTTATACAATTATAACATTTTTTTTCTTACAAAAAAAGTATTGCTGGCACCATCAATATAAAATGTATTTCTACACTTTCAGTGTTTTGACCGCAGATTTGGGGTTCACTATTTGCACATGGCTGGAAACCTAACAAGTGCTGCCAGCCAGGGTCAGGGTGGACCTGGGAACACCAGCAATTAAGAGGTGGTTCCACGCTTCTCAAAACCTCCTAATCAGAGGCCATGCTGTCGGATGTAGTTTAGCGTCTTACCCTGGACGCAGTTGTAGTTTATCGTCATACCCAGGACGCAGATGTAGTTTATCGTCATACCCTGGACGCAGATGTAGTTTATCGTCATACCCAGGATGCAGATGTAGGTTTATCGTCTTATCCAGGACGCAATGTAATTTATCGTCATACTCTGGATGCAGATAGAGTTCATCGCCATACCCTAGACGCAGATGTAGTTTCTCGTCTTACCCAGGACGCAGATGTAGTTATCGTCATACCCAAGACGCAGATGTAGTTTATCGTCTTACCCAGGACCCAGATGTAGTTTATCGTCATACCCTGGACGCAGATGTAGTTTATCGCCATACCCAGGACGCAGATGTAGTTTATCGTCATACCCTGGACGCAGATGTAGTTTATCGTCATAACCTGGACGCAGATGTCGTTTATCGTCATACCCAGGCCCAGATGTAATTTATCGTCATACCCAGGACGCAGATGTAGTTTATCGTCTTACCCAGGACGCAGATGTAGTTTATCGTCATACCCTGGACGCAGATGTAGTTTATCGCCATACCCAGAACGCAGATGCAGTTTATCGTCAAACACTGGACGCAGATGTAGCTTATCGTCATACCCAGGACGCAGATGTAGTTTATCGTCATACCCAGGAGGCAGATGTAGTTTATCGTCTTATCCAGGACGCAGATGTAGTTTATCGTCTTATCCAGGACGCAGATGTAGTTTATCGTCTTACCCAGGACGCAGATGTAGTTTATCGCCATACACTGGACGCAGATGTAGTTTATCGTCATACCCAGGACGCAGATGTAGTTTATCGTCATACCCAGGACGGTTGCTATTGATTCCACTGGTGTCCATGAGAAAACTAGATTTCAAATTCTAAGGGTGAAAGTTAAAATTATCAACCAAATTACAGATTGGCGCAACAGAATGTTTTTTATATTCGCATTTATCACTAATTTTTGCTCTGTTTCACTTGATTTGGTGGTGGCAGCCCCAACTCACGGATACCCACAGCTCCATAGTAACACTTTCCACGATCGTCCAGACACTTTCTGAAAAAAATCTCCCTTTTTTTAAAAAACTTTCGCGAAATCAGAAAGTTTTTTTAGCATTCAAAAAATAGAAAGGTGTGTAAGACAATGATGCATCGTCTCACCGGACTTATTCAACTTAAACAGTGAGGTGATTCTAATATAATTAGATTCACTAGTTTTAAAGGCAGGGTGAAATAATACGGCTCGGACTGGGGAATCGAAGAGCCGAGATCGAATTCCAGTCGAATCTATTGCATTCACTTACGTGCTAATACACTTGGGAAAGTTATTAATCCTCTTCTTCTTCTTCTTCTTCACTCCAAGCTATAGGTAAATAGCAGGACAGACCTTGGACGATAACTGGTCTACTGCAGAAAGAGATGGCAACCTACTGCCGGGAAAAATCTGCCTCGTCAGTTTTGTATCACACATAGTGCATAACTGACTGAGTTAAAACTCGTGAAAATTTCATGGTATTGCTATTTTAAATTTCTGATGAATCTTAATTGTTTATATAATGATTGAATAAGCTCATAGTTAGTTTTAAAATAATATATCCGTAGAATTTACCCTAAGGCATCTTTAAATATTTCTGATTAACATCTTTAAGAAAATATTGAAATGACAATGATAGATATGAATTTTGCTCGTTATTTTAAGAAGTAAGGGGGTACAAATGAAAAGATTTGAAATTGACAACTTTTTCCATTTCACTGAAACAGCCGTTAAACATTTCTATCTTCCCTTCTTGTTTTCATTTTCTCAATGAAACCAAGTATCGCCTTTGATGTGTATTTTGTCTTCTCACGCGATTAAAACGGAATAGCCCATTATTTATGATGTATTGGCAAGACGTAACGGTTGCGAAAACTAACAAAGTAGTGACAAGCACAATTATACTAGGATTTTTGACGGTCACAATCTTAACAGCATAAGATATGCAAATGACACAGTGCTGTTAGTAAGCGCAGAGAGGAAACTATAAGTACCCCTACAGAAGATAGTGAAGGAAAGCGAGAAGAAAGGACTAAAGATCACTTGTAACAAGACAGAATGTATGGTTATTAGCAAAAGAAAATATAAAGAATATTAGAGATCTTGATTTCAAGTGAAGATTCTAAGGGTAAAAAAAAATCTATCAAATGATAGATTAGCGCAACAAAGACGTTTTATCCTCGGATTTCCCACCGTCTAATTTTGCTCAGGTTGACTTGCTTTGGGGTGACGACATGAACAGCCTACGAGCAACCAGAGCTCCAGAATAACTTTTTTCACCAGCGTCCCGAAATCTTTCGAAAAATCACATTAATCTTACTGAAAAAATTTTTTAAACCGTCTCGAAATCAAAATCATTTTTTAACATTCCAAAAAAATAAAAAATACTAAAGGGTGTAAGACAAGGGTGTGTCTTCTCACCGGACCTTTTCAACCTATAGAGTGAAGCGATACTGAAAGAATTATAAGTCCTACTAAGATTCTTTATTGGCGGCCACAATCTTTTAAAAAATATTCAGATGATATAATGTTGATTGCAGGCAGACAGTGTCGGGTCTACATTGTTGGGGCCCTGAAGCCTGAACAGATGTGTGGACTCCTTCGAAACTAGAAACCATAGATTTGAGGATCAAAAATTGTGGGCTATGAATAGATTCAGCTATTTCAGAAAAAAAATCGATTCCAATCAATATAATTTCTGTTTCAAATACATCAGAGTATTTTGCTTACTGGAAATAGTAAATTGTATGATTTAGCTTCAATTAAAGCCAAAATGAAAGCTTCAAAAAAGCTTTTTTATTTTTTTAAAATTCATTTTAAAATTTAGGCATCGCGAATTAGTGGAGCTCCCCAATTTACAAGAATTATTTTATAATTATAATATTCTAAAAACGGATTCGATTTAAAATTAAATTCAATGCAATATTTATCCTTCACTAATTTCTAAAGAAATAAATATGAAAATATTTTTTATTCATAAATTTATAAACATTTACTAAATTATTAAAATATGGGAACTAACTATACGGAAATCCTTATTATTTACCATTTTATAAACTTTGAATTGGCAATTAGCCGATGTTTTGCCCACCATTCCAATAAACAATATAATCAATAAATAGTGAAAATAAAGAATATAATAAATAAATATTGTTTATTATTTTTTTAATTCTTAAGAACAAAGAAAATGTACGAATTCTCTTTCATCATGAGTTTATTTTTTTTAACAAATCTAATCATCATTTTATGAAAACATACATATTGCCGAAGAGTGAAGATAGTTAAAAAAAAAAAAAAAGCAAAAAAACGCGGTGTTATGTGACAAAAAAGGGCCTTTTGAAACTCCGTCTTATTAAAGGCCGGTCTAAACACGTTTGCCACTAATGTTTTATCGGCCACGGGATGACGTTAATCTCGAACACTGCTCTTACTAAGAGACATATTTGAGTCTTGTGACTTATAAAAAAACGTCCTTTTGAATTTCCGTCTTATTGAAGGCAGCTTTAAACACGTTTGCCACTAATGTTTTATTGGCCCCGGGATGATGTTAATCTCGAACCCTGCTCTTACTAAGAGACATATTTGAGCCTTGTGTCATGTGAAAACAACGTCCTTTTGAAGCTCCGTGTTACTGAAGGCAGGTTTTTACATGTTTGCCACTAATGTTTTATCGGCCCAGGGATGACGTTAATCTCGAACTCTGCTCTTAGTAAGTGACGTATTTGAGTTTTGGTATGAAACCAAAAGACAATTTGCAATTTCCCATTTTCCTGTCGTCTTTTTGCCTCCAGAATAAAACGATAATTCGAAAGTAAGTTCTGTAATCTAATTATTCCGAATCTTTTTTAAAAGGTGGACATAATCAAAAAGAAATTACAAACCATTTTTAATAATCAAAGGCTTATTAAAAACTAATTTTTGGAAAAAAAGATTGATGGGTCCTGTTATTGTTACATACAATTGCAATTACGTGTCGCTTTTATTGCAGCAACAATATATAAAATATTTTCCCATAAAAAAGTTGCCTCAAATTTCGCAACAGGGATCATTTTACATTGTATATCAAGTCTTTAATCTACCATTTAATCATTTTATCATAATGCCCAATACTGTTTTTGCTCATCCCTCAAAATTTTCAGCCAAAGCAAATAAGTTTTCTCCATGACATTAGCATACACTTCAAATAAAAACAAAGACACCTTTTTCTGATTTTCAGTGATTTCACTAAAATATCACCAAGAAAATTAAAGTCATCTCATTTTGAAACTTCTGACGTCAAAGCTGGTAATGTTCTCTTTACAGTGAATTACGTTACCCTTTTTAATGTCTTCTAAGTAAGAAAGTCAGAAAATACAACATACTTGAAAAAAATAATACCTATTTGTTTTGTTATTGAAAATGTGAATTCTTCATAAAGATATATTTTTATCGTTAATATTGTTATTGTTGAAGAACAATAGCATAGAGGAAAACATTAAATTTATATTAACTTTATGTGATTATATTAAATTTATGTGATATAATTTTAATGAGACTTGGGAATTTCGCACCGAAAAGTTTGTTTAAAAATAAAATATTGCAAGTTCAAATAAAATAAATAGACATTATACTTCAGTATCTTAAATAATAAAATTTAGTTAATTCAAACGTAAAAATTAAAGATTTCTTTAAAGTAAATTCTTAATCCATTTCCAGCAACGACATTTCTTGTGTTAACTGTTGGTCCCTAGTTCCCGAAGGGCTACACGCTCTGTACAGATCTGGGTTAAGGATTACCTTGGTATGAAGAGATCACTGACAGGGGTCACTGCTCACTAGAATCGATCAAAACTGCGTCTCCCTTAGTAGGAGAAACCTTCTTTTGATCCGCGGAGCTACAGAGGACGGCACAATATAGCACGGCTTTATTCTCGTCTATGTTTTTCTTAAATATTAAGATTAATTAGAAATAGTGCTAAATTAACAAAAATAATTGTATTAAAGAACATTACAGTTATAAGATCCTAGAATTGAATTAAGATTATATTATGTTTACCTTCTTTCTAGCTTGCTAGGGATTTTTTTTGGCCATTCGTGATCTGAACTTAATGATATCGATAGAAATTTGGTTTCTGGGTACGAATCTCCCAGGTAGAACCTCCTCCCTACCAATGGCGGGACTGCCCAGGGTGTCAGTTTCCTGGATTTCAAGTGGGCCCTTGATAGATTAGCCACTACATATATCAAATAAAAATGCAATAAACAAACGAACAAAGTAATAAAAAGAATATGAATACTTACATTATTTACATTATTCGGACTATTATCCTCATTTTATTGCCATATTCACAACGTTTCGGCCGTTGTACGCTCCGTCCTTCTTCAGGTCATTGGAATTTCGAACCAAACTCTTTATGGCCCAGTGGCTAAAGACGTTGGCTATATCCAGTGACTAGACCAAAACAATTGTGAGTTCAATACCAGGCCACAGCAATGGTGAACCAAAACTGGGTGATTTGAGTTAAAGGGAAATAACTGATACATTCGAAAGAGGCATAGCACGAGGAACTAGAACGATCTACCCCCGGTGGACGAAATAAAGGGTTCGGATTTTCCAATCACCTGAAGAAGGCCGGGGCGTACAGCGGTCAAAACGTTGTGAATATGGCAATGAAGATGAGGATAACTGTCCGAATAATGTAAATAATGCAAGAAATCATAATATCTCATCTCAGAGATATTAAATATTAAAAGGAATAAGAACTTTATAAAGTCATCTGCATAGTATCAGTTACCGAAGTCCAACAGAAGGGGACATTTTCAAAGCAAAAGACAAGGGGTATTTTTCAGCGCGCCTATGTCGCAACCGAATGTGACACAAGGTCAGTTGAAAGTAGCCTTAACTACAATACTGTGGAAAAATTATTTAAGTTCTTTCAGCAGTTTTCCTTTTGGGGATACCTTAGACACCAGGCAATAAACGCGACCCCCTCTCGAAGGAGAATTAATCCTTGGAGATGGTCCCTGGGGCTTGAGCTTAATATTAATTTCAACCTCTTTGACCGGAGCGAACCCCTAAACAAGGTAATTATTAGGATTCCCTATGCGTAGATTAGATGTGACACAAAACCGAAAGTTTGGATCACCCAGGGAGGATCGAACTCACTACTCGGTCGTAATTGATCTAGCGAGACAAGCTTTCTAAACAGTACACCCCGTCGAAGTGCCCATATCATAAAGACAAGGTTAAGAAATTTGCTGCCTGGGGAGAATTTGAAATCATACATGTTGCTATCCATTGATGAATTGGATTCAGAATCAGTTATTGGCAGATTTCGACAATCACCTATTGCAGGGGCTCGGCAACCTACGGCACGCGTGCCACACGTGGCACGCCAAGCAATTTCTAATGGCACGCAGCAGCGAATGGCATCACGAAGTCCGAACCAATAACTACTACAACGCAAAGATATTTAACTGTTTCAATTTTAATATATACTAAAGTATATATACTATATATTACTATATAAAATATATTGTAGAACAGGTATATTGATCTTGACTTATATAAAAATACGTATGCTGTTGGCACACTGAATGATTTTAAAGCCCTAAGTCGGCACATGGTAAGAAAAAAGGTTTCCGCCCCCTGACTTAGGGAAAACAAACGATTGTTCTTAATATATTCGATTGCATGAAATGCCTTTATTTTAATTTCAAATTAACTGTTAATGTGTAAATTGTGCTGTAAACTATTTTGAAATATCAAACAATTACTTAAAATTAAACAATAAATAAATAAATTATACCATTCTGTATGTACATTTAGTATATACTGCTAGTAACATGGATAGTACATTTACACTAACCTGGGTATAACAATAAAATACGTCCGGCAGCAAGGGCTCTGATCGGAAGGTTTTACGGAGCACGGAACCGCCTCTTAATTGCTGTTGTTCCTTGACCCGGGTAATAATACCTGTTAGGGTCTCAAATATGTGCAAATAGTTACCCCACCGAAAACTGGTGTCAAAACACTATGAAAGTATAAAAATACATTTTTATAGTAAAAATAGCATCATACATTTTCGTAGTAAAAAAAAATTACCAGCAATACATTTTTGGAACAGAAATTACTAATGCCCCCAAGAAAATTAAATTTCCGCATTAAATGACCCATGAGGAGTTGATATACAGTGTAACCCGGATATAAGAGAGTTGCCTGGACCTGAGAATAAGTCTCTTATATCCGGGTTTCTCTTATATCAGGGTTGTGTCTATTGTATATACAGTGTAACCCTGATATAAGAGAGTTGTCGGGACCGGATAATAAGTATATTATATCCGGTGTGCTCTTATATCCTGGTTTCTCTTATATCCGGGTTTGGTCTATTATATATACATTAACACAGGCTCTAATTTGGGACCTGAGAAAATCTCTCTTATATGCGGGTTCCTCTTATATCCGGGTCTCTTATATCCGGGTTACACTGTACATTAACACAGACTCTAATTTGGGATTTGAGAAGATATCTCTTATATCCGGGTTTCTCTTATATCCGGGTTTGGTCCATTATATATACATTAACACAGGCTCTAATTTGGGACCAGAGAAAATCTCTCTTATATGCGGGTTCCTCTTATATCCGGGTCTCTTATATCCGGGTTACACTGTACATTAACACAGGCCCTAATTTGGGATATGAGAAAATATCTCTTATATCCGGGTTTCTCTTATATCAGGGTCTCTTATATCCGGGTTTGGTCTATTATATATACATTAACACAGGCTCTAATTTGGGACCAGAGAAAATCTCTCTTATAAACGGGTTCCTCTTATATCCGGTTTACACTGTACATTAACACAGGCTCTAATTTGGGATTTGAGAAGATATCTCTTATATCCGGCTTTCTCTTATATACGGGTCTCTTATATCCGGGTTTGGTCTATTATATATACATTAACACAGGCTCTAATTTGGGACCAGAGAAAATCTCTCTTATATGCGGGTTCCTCTTATATCCGGGTTACACTACATTAACACAGGCTCTAATTTGGGATTTGAGAATATATCTCTTATATCCGGGGTCTCTTATATCCGAGTCTCTTATATCCGGGTTTGGTCTATTATATATACATTAACACAGGCTCTAATTTGGGACCAGAGAAAATCGCTCATATGCAGGTTCCTCTTATATCCGGGTCTCTTATATCCGGGTCTCTTATATCCGGGTTACACTACATTAACACAGGCTCTAATTTGGGATTTGAGAAAAAGGTCTCTTATATCCGGGTTTCTCTTATATCAGGGTCTCTTATATCCGGGTTTGGTCTATTATATATACATTAACACAGGCTCTAATTTGGGACCAGAGAAAATCTCCCTTATATGCGGGTTCCTCTTATATCCGGGTCTCTTATATCCGGGTTACACTGTACATTAACACAGGCTCTAATTTGGGATTTGATAAAATATCTCTTATATCCGGGTTTCTCTTATATCCTGGTCTCTTATATCCGGGTTACACTGTACTGCTAAACAAATAAACAACATGTACACTGTAATTACTAAGAAATACAAATTTTTTTTCTACAAAAATTTTAATTGTACCTTTTTTCCATATAATTTTTTTTTAAATTTAATTTATTCATTATGAAAATTAAATGATAGCATTGTAGTTGTGGGTGGGCCCCTTCGTTACCTGCCAATCGATATTTTTAGACTCATTCTACCACTGTTCACTGCACTCAAAATAATAAACATTGAGGTCCGTGCTCATGATATCAACAGAAACTGGTTCAATCACTCAAAAGTGTGTCAGTCGCCCGCACACACCAAAAGACCACGTGTCGATTTTTCTCCTCATAAAGAAGCTTCAATCGTTTTTCGGCAACAGAAATATCAATCGATGTAAAAATGGAATTTTTATACTTTCAAGTAACGCCTAATACTATCATCTAACTTGTAAATATAGATAGATAATATTTTATGCGTGTATTAATTTAATATTAAATAATAATATGCTGTCATATGCTAATTAGATAGGTCACCTCTCTGTATGTCCTCACTTATAACAAGTATGAAGCTATCGCTAAGTGTAAGTTAGCTTTGCGCAGGTGCGGTACCGTAGCCAATGAGGATTTTCCGAGGCGCGGTTATTGCTAGTTGAAAACTATACCAATACCCCGCGACGGCACCCCTCTTTTGTGGGTGCTAATCGCAATTTTTTCACACCTCCACGGAGGTGACGAATACAATCTAAAAACAGACTATATCTCTCTACTTCCGATCGTCGTAACCAGAGTACGGGCTTGTTCATTACAGTTTTAATATTTATGTAATGTAAAACCACTGATTGATGCATCTAATCAGTTTGTTTATATAATAATTTAGTCTTTTATTTTTTAAGTACTATCATTTTTTACTATTGTTGAACTTATAAATTAAAATCGTATTACTGTAAACAAGTAGAGTTATCTGCCCCTGATGAAAATCAGTATTTTTTGCAAATAAAATTATAAATTCATTGAATGGTGTATTTTAATGCAGTCAATTATAAATATTATTCTGAAATGATTAATTTTCTGTAATTTATCTTTGTATTGTTTAAATAGTAGATATTAATATATGGTCATATACTAATTAGGCAGATCATATATCTGAACATCATCAATTAGAACGACTACCAGCCTGTCACCCCCTCCCAAAAAAAAATGATAGCTTTGTGCAGGTGTGGTACCGTAGCTGATGAGGATTTTCCGAGGCGCGGTTATTGCTTATACTCCGCGACGGCATCCCTTTCGGGTGCTAAGCGCAATTTTTTCACACCTCTACGTAGGCGACATAATACAATCTAAAAATAGATTAGCATTTGTTATATTACGCCTTTGCTGCCTGGTTTGACACTATGCGGCCTGTTCCAGCAAGACGATCGAACTTCGGGCAGAGAAGAAACCGAACAAGGCTCCGCCGAAGGGCAGAGTTTCGTTCGGGGAGGTTGACCAACCCGATTTTGTTTTTATACTGGCTCGGAAAACCCACGTTAAACCCGGCCTTGTGCCACATGTAACCCTCGTGGGGGGTAGCTAGATATCACTGTACTGAGGATAGCAACATCTTTAAGATTGGTTGAAACCTATTTTGACTACGTAATTACTAATAGCAACTAATTCGTTATTTTGAAAGTGTGGGATAATGGACTTGATTTAGTTCGGTTACATTTTGTTTTCCTACAACGCATTTATTTTATTTACAATATATTTTGTCAATTCAAATAGTTATTATAAAAGTTGGAGGCTGTTTAAGGTTTGTTTCTGCTATCATCTTAACTAGCTTCACTCCTCAACAATGTTTAATGCGAAAATTAGAATTGTACTAAAACCTATATATATATATATATATATATATATATATATATATATATATATATATATATATATATATATATATATATATATATATATATATATATATATATATATATATAATAGATCCAGTGACAGAGTGTGAGTTCAATACCTGGTTAAGGCGGTGGTGAACTTGGAGAGGGGAATTAACAGGAGATAACAGACATCCAGTGAGCGAAATAAGGAGTTCAGTTCAACATTCCAACCACCTGAAGAAGGCCGGAGCGTACAACGGCCGAAACGTTGTAATAAATATGGTGACAAAGATTAGATAGTCCGAATAATGTAAATAGTGTACATAATACCTCATTTCAGAATTATAGACAGATACTAATAAAAAAAGGAATTTATACATTTTCTTTGAGTATGAGAATTGACAACAAAAATAGTTGGTTTGTTTTACGGCATATCAACACCTTATGGGTCATTTAATACCAAATTTTAATTTTCTTGGGAGCATTAGTAAATTATTTTACAAAAATGTATTGACGGTATTTTTTTTTTCAAAAATGTATTGCTGGTAATTTTTACTATAGAAATGTATTTTTATACTTTTACAGTATTTTAAAACTATTTTTAACTATTTGCGCTTAACTGGAACCCTAACAGGTGCTATCATCCAGGGTAAACCTGGGGATAACATTAATATTCCATTAGCTTTAATACAATTGTAAATAAAAAGAACAAAGAAATGAATAAATTTACTTTTATATGTTTAGGTTTTTCTTACAATTCTAGTCATCGCTTTCGTCCTGGGTCCGACAGCAAGGCCTCTGATCGGGAGGCTTTGAGGAGCGTGGAACCACTTCTTTATTGCTGGTGTTCCCAGGTCCATCCTGACCCGAGGTGGTAGCACCTGTCAGGGTCCCATCTATGGGCAAATAGCTAACCCCACCAAATGGGTCGCAATACATTTTTGGAAAAAAAATTATTGCCAGCAATAAAAAATCTTATCAGTATTAAATAACCCTTTGAGTTTGATATGCCATAAAACAAACCGAGACTAAAGGGGGTCAAAACGCTATGAAAGTATAAAAATTGGTTTTAATACCAACAATAATTTCTTTTTTTAAATAATATTACCAGCAATACATTTTTGGAAAAAAATATTACCAGCAATAAAAATGTTGTCGGCATTAAATAACCCATTATCATTGTTTTAAAATCAATAAAGATTATCGAGGTATGAATGTAGATAAAATAATAGCGGCCTGAAGGGGAAAAAACCTTCCTTTTGACACACCTCTTTGTGTTATTTTTAAACTGCCTTTTAGGAGACGATGAATCTTCATATAAGGCATTTACTCAGGCTGGAATCAGTTTAGTATCTGTCGTCACTTTTTCTTAAAAGTTTGAACAATGCTTTGCACAGGAGTATTTAGCCCTGCGCTAAATCGCACTAAAGGGGGAAGATTGGTGAATACCAACGATAGCGTGATCACGGCGACTGGGCGAATGGTTGGCCTCTGCATGTGTGCACTACCGTGACCACCGAGAGACAAGGCCTATTCGGTAGTGACGTGACGTCACAAAAGTAGTCCATGCAGTGAAACAGACAGTAATCATAATGTAACGAATAATTGTAAGAAAAAAATTAGTTTTAGAAAACTTTTAAAAAATACATTGTTTTACAAAACAAATAAACAGAATTGGATTTTATACAGAACTTTATTTCATATTAATTTTTTAAAAATAACCGATAAGAAAAAAAAATGTTGCTGAATGTTTTGTTAAAGAAATTAAACATCATGTTAGATTTCATTAAATTTTAAAGACTGAAATTCGTTCATTATTTTATTTGTTTGAAATTTGAAAACATTTTTTATATCATTATCAGTATTGTTTTAATTTGCATGTTCCTATCTTAATTTTAGTAATTATTCTGTAAAGTTACAATATCGTAATTATTAATGATTATTATTCATATACACTCGGACAGCAACAACTCAATTATGAATTAGGAAACAAATAAACAATTAAATAAATAGACGAGCAAATTACATGTAAATGATAAATAAACGATTAAAATAAGGAACAAATAAACTAAATACATGAAAGTAAATAAATTTGATACAAAAAAGAGATTTAAAATTCAAATAATACTTATAGAAAAGTAGGTTACAGATAATTCATTTTAAGAATGAAATTCATTCATGATTTCAATTGTTTCACATTTGAACATTTTTTATAAATCATAATCAGCATTGTTTTAATTTGCATGTTTTTATTTCAATTTTAATAATTATTCTGTGAAGTTACAATTTTTGTAATCATTAAGAGATTATTACAGTAACAACTGAATTATGATTAAATGATGAATAAATAAAACAATTAAACATAAACAAGAAACAAAAACACAAACAAGAAAATAAATTAGATACAAACAATAAATAGATTTAAAAATCAAATAATACTTTCAGAAAAATAGGTTACTGATACAAAATTTAGCTGAATGAAGTTTTCTTTTTCTGCTTAACTTGTTACTTGTAATATTATTTTCCCTTAGAACAAAAATTATTTAAAAGAGCATTTGTAGAGCTCCAGACAAACATTCTTTGTATTTTTTCTATATTGTGACCCTCATCACAAGTGTCAACATAAAAAAGAACCTCATAATCTGCAAAAAATATTCAATGTTATATGCATGGCTTATTTTATTTTTCTTTGATTTACTGAATGAAGAAAAGAATGATTTTTTATCAGCTTATCAATGACTACATAATTATTCAGAACAAAATTTATAGTTTTATCATTAGGATATAAGAGAGAACCTCTATTAATCCCCTGAAAATAGATGCTTATTTCAGGTATTTCTTCCACATTATCTCTTACACTTCCAGATATTAAATCTTTGCAGCTATTGCATTTAATTTTCTTAAAAACTGCATTACACCAATAACTTGCTAAGTATAGTATTACAGGTAGAACTTCTCTGCAATTATTTACATCATCCTCTTTAACATCAATTCTATATTTATATATATCTAACTTTTCCTCCTCTGTCACTTCATCCCAGTTTGGTTCTTGTAAACTCTTTAAATCAATTTTAATGCATTGCTGATTAAATGGTAAGTTTAATTTTAAAACTGATTGCATTCTAATAATTTTTTCACACTCAAACACTTGCCGTATCGAGATATTATACTGATCCCCAGTAAGTTGTTGATATTGACCAAACCTTGCCTCAAGGTGATCAGTTTGAAATTTGCCTGGTAATATGTACAGCATTTTCAGTTCTTCTATGCAATACTTGGTCAGTTCTAGAAATGCATAGGTTGTATGATGCAAAGCATTGAAGTTTTCCTTTGTTAATTTGCCATTTCTTCCAGAAATGCTATTCCAAGATTCTAACCAGTCACAGAATACAGAGGGAAATCTAAAATTTTCTTCATTCATTCTAAGTGGATTGCAGTATTTATTTCTAAGCCGACAACCTTTATATGGCATTTTAACATTCATTATTGTCCACCAAATATAAAATATGTTTATATATTCTGCAAAATTAGGCAAATATTTCTGTTTTCCTAAGATCAATAATCCTTGAATAGTGTATTCATTAAAAATTTGCAGAACTAAATTAGCATTTTGCCTTTCAAGATTAGTAGGAGAAAGTGCCTTTGAGGTTAATTTATAACAATATTTTAAAATTGACTGAGATTCTAAGGCATGAAGTTTCTGTAAGGTAGAAAATGTGGCACTTTGGATACTATCTAATTCATGATTTCCATCATGACAAAATTTGGGGAACAGCATGCATTTATTTGCATCTTTTTGACTAAGCCAATTGTTTCTAATGTATTTTAATATATGGACCGAGTCAAAAAGGAAGAAAAGAGGTCGAGACTTTATAACTGAGGGTGGATATACAATGGAAAGCTTTGGAGAACTGCAAAAGAAAGATATAGCTTTTTTATTTATAGCATTATTATCTGTTATGATTGATAATACTTGAAAGCCTATCTCCTCTAAACCAATTATTATATGTTTAACTATATCAAATAACTTCTCAGCTTTAAGACATTTAGTTGGCATAACATGCACAACATTTTATATTGTGAGAATACACTGCTAATCCTAAAAGCAAAAGCACTTGTTGCAGCTTCACTGCTGTTATCAGATAAGCCAACAATATTACCACCCTTATAATGTTTTAGATGAATTTCATCAACAAGTAAAGATACTGTGATGTCCTGCACTAGGAGCTTAAATTTATTTTTAATATACATAAGAAAATTGTTATGTTGCTCAATCAAAGGATTCATATATGTTGATAAGGTTAATCTTTTAATGGTTGAATAGCTAGGTAAAATTATATTTTTGCTGTCTCTTAACAATCTGTCCCCTTTAGGGGAGCAGTTATATAACAATGAAGAAAATATCATCATTTCTGTTGAATAATCAAGCTTATTTTGTGTCATTAAATTTAGCTGCTCATATATAAATTTGATTGCATTAATGTTTGATTCTTCTTGCACCAATAGTAGAAATGACATTACCAATTTTAATATAAAACTCATATTTTGAGGTTCAAGTTGCTGTTGTTCTGTGTCCATTTTTTTCACGTTTTCTATCAGAATTTCAAGAGTATTTTGATCAGTTACGTGTTTAGAAATCTTATAATCCCCTATTGAATGTATTTCCACATCTCTACAAAAAAACATGTACTGCAAAATCAGATTCGATTACAAGAGACAGACAGATTTTTGGATATGGGGATTTGATGATGCTGAATATAATAAGTGTCTTTTGCTGCCTAACAAAACTCCAGAAATTTCTATCAAGGAAATTTAATTTCCCTTCTAGATCATTATTATGGAATTTCTTTTGCATTTTATATGCTAAGTCATCATTAATACTTTGATTTAAAGCACTTTTAAGAGCAGAAATCTCTAGTCACATTCTCCTGGAATCTGGTGACTCTCTAAAAGTAGTCAATGAAGATAAATATGAGGGACAGTTTGGGAAAATTCTAGGAATAGCACCATCATGAAGATATATTTTTTTAGGTTAACTGCAATTGTGACACCTGTTTTTTCGTCAAAAGCTGACGATTCACTCCTTATGTCCTCCGGTCGAAAATGTAGTTCACATAAAAACTCAAAAAGATTTTAAAAACCAAACCTATTTTAAATTCTTGTGAAAATCTAGGGAAATCAATCAGCAAAAATCTAAAAAGTAATATGAAGCAATAACAATTTTAGGAAAAGTGGAGAGAATTCAAGAAAAGATTATTAGTGACGAAGCTATGTAGAAATAAGAGAATTTTTAACGTTTATTCATTTCTTTAATTTAAAATGATGAATGCAAAACATTTTTATGAATAAAACAATTCTAAAAAATTGTTAAATTATTAGAATTATTTTTATGCCTAAAAAAATTCCTTTATTAATTTATATCGAAAATTTCTTAAAGTTTATTTTTATAAGAATTAGATTTCAGCTTTTAAAAACTTTCACAAATTTCTTTTTAATGTGTTTTGTGAATTATAAAGATATAAAATTATTTTAATCCTCAAAGTTTCAATTGAGTTTAATAACTTTTTAAAACAAGTTACAAAGCTGTTTTAAAATGTGTTGTAAATTAGACATAAAATTCAATTCAATTAAAGTTTCATTTAGTCACGAATAAAACAATTCTAAAAAATCGATAAAATTATTTTTTATGTATATAAAATATTCCTTTCGAAAATTTCTTTAAAGTTTATTTCTTAAAAAAATGAGATTTTAGATTTTAAAAACAACACGTACGAGAATGAATGTCTCTCTCTCTAAACTTTCTCGCTAGATTTATGTCTTATTAACTTTATGTTATGAATTACAAAGACATGGTATTAATTTTATCATTAAAGTTTCAATAAAATTTACTTATTTTTTAATACAAAAAATACTCACTCTGCTGAATTTAGATAAAAATAATCTCTTCTGATTGTACGAATCCAAACATCAGATAATTCTTTAGGGCCGTTTTTATAATTCCCTTTGCAATTTGGTACAATGCATCTATAAGGCATTGTTTTTGTTTTAAATTAATTCAATATTTAAAAGAAAATATTAATAAGTAATTTAAAAATGCCGCCGTAAAAAAACTGCTACACAAAACAAACGACACGCTTCTTGCAAGTCGGACTCAGTATGATGACGTCACATTTGTCAACAACGAAATGAAACAGGCCTTGTCTATCGGTGGTCACGGCACTACACAATAAAAAGAGTGACATGTCCCCGCTCATTGACTCTATTGGGAAAGGTATTGAAAAGGAATCGCGTACCTTCTTCATGATTTTGAATTCAGTGTTGTCCTTCTTGTAGACCAACGTTACTCAACAGGTGCGCAAAAATGCGCCCTGAAAGGTACCCAGGTGCGCCTCAAGAACTCTAATTTATGAATTATTTTTATACTAGCAGTATAATCCGTCTTTGACCGTGTTTTTCATTACTAGGAACTTTTGCCGTTCAGATGAAGCAGTTTAAGTTTAAAGCCAGCCCACACGAAAACTAATATTAGTAACAATATTTGGGTGCAACTGAGGCACATCTCCAAATGGGGGTTAACAATTTGAATGGGGGCGTGGACTTGAAAAGGAAACTGTATAATAAGAATATTATTTTAATAATTTAAACTATTTATTTTTATTAAAGTTTATGAAGGTTATACATCCAAGAACAGATGGTAAATAGTAAAACGTTCCTGAGAGTTATAATGGACAGGAAGTAGTGGAGAGTCATTGTCGCTAATAATTTGGACTCAAAACCGTCACTGAAAAAATCAACCAAAAAAAATCATCGAAATCGGATGAAAACTGTGGAAATGCATAAACAACATCCGATCACACACACACACACACACACACACACACACATACGCATACACACATACGCATAGACACACACATGCACACACACACATAGACACACACATACACACATACGCATACACACATACGCATAGACACACACAGATAGACACACACATACACACACACACACATAGACACACACATACACACACACACATACACACACACACATACACACACACAGACACACACATACACACATATACACACACATACACATACACACATACACACACATACATAGACACACATACACACACACATACACATAGACACAGATTTTTGAGAATTATAGATATAGAAAAATTTTTTATTTTTTTAAAAGTTAGAGACACGAAACACGTGGCTTCCATGTCGATGTCAACTGACGTTTCAACAGATGACGTTGGCTTATCGTTAACGGAAGAGGAGCTGTTCACTATATTTGATGATCGTGGTTTACATATCAAGTATAAAGCGGTATCAATTTCGGATTTTCTATTGAATAAGAATATCCTTCAATAGCTAGTAAAGCACTGGATATTGTACTGCAATTTTCCGTGTCCTACTTCTATGAATTATGCTTTTTTTACACTTTATTAAATTAAATAATAAATCAAATATTGAATGCATTTATGAGAAAATGAGACAATGTTTATCACATGTCACAACAATTGCCAAAGCACAGGTTTCACACACGCATTATTTAAATATACAAAGTCTTAAGAATAAATGTTTATTTCAGGAAACTTCTTTATCATTTTCCTAACTTCGAAATCCATGACTAATTTTTGCTTATTAAAATTTGAAGTGCGCCCAAGACGTTTAGTTATTCTACAAGTGCACTCTAAAGTAAAAAATGGTTGAGAAACACTGTCGTAGACTGATTAGACATATTCTTGTCTTTGTTAAGGGAAGGACATTTCTGAAAAAGTGAATGCTCAAGCCAGTCAGGCTCCCGAATTCTTTTCGTAGACGATACCCTACTCGGGCATATCTCTCTACGCTACAGATGTTATTAAGTCACTTTGTGTTAGAGAAATAAACACAGGAACTGTTATTTTAAATGTAATTATCCAAAGGCTGTAATTTAGAGAAAAATCCTCAACACATGTCGAATTCTATCGCAGTGGTTATTTTGAATCCACCAGATGTTCATTTCCCTTTTCTATATAAATCATACATATTAGCGACAACACATTAAATATTTGACCTCTGGCCACAAACAAACTTGAACTCGACATTTCAAGTGAGGAGGTACACAATAGAGATCAACGGTCAATTACACTCAGCTACTCAACATTACCCCCACGCTGAGACGCTCCAGCCCATAACATGTTGACTTACTTTAAAATTAGAATCATACATTTTAGTAAGGTCATTTTTCAAGGGAGCTAACTGACGTGTTTATACCATAGGGAAAACATTTTAGTTCTTACTGGCAATTGGATCAGCGCTGAAAATCTAGCTTAAATAAAAGCAATTACGTTGAACTATTTCGGGTAGGATTTCAATTGAATATTGGCCCAAACTGGACAAACGTACCCACAATAAGACGAAGTGCCAAAAGGACGGTTTTTCCCATGACACCGCATTTTTAATTACCTTCACTTTTCGACATTGTTTATTGTTTTAAAAAGCGATTATTAGAATTGTAATAAAAACTCAACAAATAACGAAAGTGAATTTATAATTACTTTTGTTCTCGAGAATTTACAACAAAATAATAAACGCCATTTATTTATTAGATTAAATTATTAGATTATTTACGAGAATAATTTTATTACTTATATTATTTACATTATTCGGACTGTTATCCTCATCGTCATTGCTATATTCACAACGTTTTGGCCGTTCTACTCTCCGGCCTTTTTCAGTTGATTGGATCTCTGAGATGAGGTATTATGATTACTTACATTATTTAAAGTATTCGGATTGTTATCCTCATCATCATTGCCATATTCACAACGTTTCGGCCATTCTACGCCCCGGACTTCGTCAGGTGATTGGATCTCTGAGATGAGGTATTATGATTACTTACATTATTCGGACTGTTATCCTCATTGTCATTGCCATATTCACAATGCTTCGGCCGTTCTACTCTCCGACCTTCTTCAGGTGATTTGATCTCTGAGATGAGGTATTATGCTTACTTACATTACTTACAGTATTCGGACTGTTATCCTCATCGTCATTGCCATATTCATAACGTTTCGGCCGTTCTACGCTCCGGACTTCTTCAGGTGATTGGAATTTCGATTAATTTCATATTTACAACATTCTAAAACCTAATAGAATTAAAACTAATGGAATGTAGTATTTATCATTTACCAATTTATAAAGAAATATGTGTGAAAACATTTTTTATTCGTCAGTTTATAAACATTTAGTAAATTATTAAAATATGTGAACACCTATAAAAAAAAACCTTTTACTATTTCATAAAGTTTGAATCAATTGGTACTTAGCTGTTTTGTCAGCAATTCCAATAAATAATATAGTACACAAATAATGTAATTAAACAATCTAATAAATAAATGATGTTTATTATTTTGGCTTTCATTTCTTAAGAACAAAGAAAATGTATAAATTCTCTTTCATCATGTGTTTAGTTTTTATTAAAATTATAATCATCGTTTTTTAAAACAATACAACTTGCCGAAGAATGAGGGTAGCTAAAAAAAAGCGGTGTCATGGGGAAATAGGATCATTTTAAATGAAATCTTTGGACCACCATTTAAACATTATAATGAATAAATATTGTAAATAAACAATCTAACGAATAAATAGCGTTTATTATTTTTATTGTTTAATTCTCAAGACAAAAAAAAAATGTATAAATTCACTTTCACTTGTTTAGGTTTTATTACAATTTTAATCATCGCTTTTTAAAACAATAAATATTCCCGAAGAGGTAATAGTAGATTTTTCTCATATTCTCTAACCCTTGCGCCTTAGCGGTCTTATTGCCTTGTTTGGGGTGAAATGATTTTTTAAAAAGTCGTTATGTTAATTTTCACAGTTTTAGAATCAAAGCATAGCGCGTCTAATATGTGAAGAAATACAACTGCAGATCCCTTGGAGATGGACCAACTTTTTCGACCCAGTCAACCGTATCAACTCTCCCTACAACTTTTCGAACATGGCAGCTGACGGATATCGCGCACACATAAATTTATAACTACAGTTGTTTCTGCAGAAACATCTAAATGAGTTAACAGGCAGACCAAAACAAAACTTCTAGGGAAAAGCTCGCCACCGGGTCTCGCGCATTAAAACGTAGAGTAGGCAAAAATTCCCCTACCTGAAGATGATCGTATGCAACGATTGAAAGCTAAGCTAGTAGCAAAAATAAGACCTGATGAAACCGGAATTTATAAACAAGGATCATACCATTCATTAACGGATACGTGGTTGATGTATTTTATTATTAAAAATTGTTTGCGAGAGTGATTCGTGCCATATCATTAACTTCATTATCTGCTTTTCGTATGAATGATTTGCGAAATATATATATATATATATATACATATATATATATATATATATATATATATATATGTGTGTGTGTGTGTGTGTGTGTGTGTGTGTGTGTGCAAATATATAGAAAAATAGGAAAGAACACATTAGGTTAATAATCCGAAGTTCTTTAGTATTTTTGTTCTCATTTTTTAAAAAGCAGTGTCCAATACAAAAGTAGAACCTAACTTATAATTATTTTTTTATTTTTAATATTTTAAAAATATTATTAATATATATATATATATATATATATAGATATATATATATATATATATATATATATATATATATATATATATATATATATATATATATAGTTGGGGGAAACAAGTATTTGCACACTTACAAATTTTTAATTTATTGTATTTCCAACTAATGAATAAACATACTTTTCATATAATTAACTGTACACAGATGCATGATAACTAAATATGCATAGAAAACATTTAAAAAAATGATTTAATAGAAATAAATCCCATATAGCCATTTTAATGGCTGAAAAAGTATCCGTAAAATGCAAATATTCTAGAATGTTCCAATCATGCAGTTATTTTTAGCCTAAAATATACAAACAGAATATGCTGTAATTGATATTTGTGCAAGAAGGTTATCATCATGGCAAGAGATAAAGAACTGACGAATTTGCAAAAAAGAACTGATTGTTAATCTCCGGAAAGAAGGTAAAAGTTACAGGAAAATCTCAGACAACCTGAATATTCCATTTACTGGCATTAGTTTATTCATTGCAAGGAATAAAACACTCAAAACTGTTGAAAACCAAAGAAGAGTTGCTCCATGGAAGATTTCTACAAGATATTCGAGTAAATTAATGCCTTCGAATTAAACAAAATCCAATGGTTACTCGTCAAATGATGCCGGATGATTGACTTTCATTAGGAATCTGTGTCAATAAACGAACTATAAACAATAAAATTAAGAGCAATAATCTAAGATTACGCTCACCTCGGAAAACTCCACTGCTATTGAAAAGACACAGAGATGTCAGTTTGAAATTCGTCCGGGAACATAAGGATGAGGAAAAATCGTATTGTGAATGAGTATTATGGACAGACGAAACCAAAATTTCGTTGTTTGGATGTAATTCTAGAAATCATGTATGGGGGAAAGAGGGCGATGCCATCAAACGATATACCACTGTTCCAACAGTGAAATTTAGTGGTGGCAGTACCATGGGTTGGGGTTTATTTTTTCTGCAAAATGTACTGGCACCATATCGGTAATAGATGATAGAATGAACGCCGCAGCATATCAAAATATTTTGGAAGCAAATTTAATGATTTTGGTTGAAAATCTTGAACTTTCATCCCGAATGGCTCTTCCAGCAAGATAATGATCCTAAGCACACGGCAAAACCTACGAAAACATGGCTGGCTGAAAATAATGTAAATATCCTGAAATGGCCAAGTCAGTCTCCAGATTTAGACCCAATCAAGAGTCTATGGCGTTATTTCAAAATTCAAATCCAATCGAGAGCTCCAACAAACATCCCGGATCTGAAGACCGTATGCGAAGAAGAATGGAACAAAAATATCAACTAAAATTTGCAAATCATTAAATGAGAACTACAAGAACAGTTTGGTTGCTTTAGATGTGAATAATGCTTTTTCTAAAAAGTATTAAATAAACATTATGCATCCTTTTTATAGTACGAATACTTTTTTCACCCATAAAGTTGGATAAATGGAATTCATTTCTATTAAATTAATCTTTGTCTCTTTTCTATGCATATCTATATATTATGCATCTGTGTACAGTTAATTATATGAAATGTATGTGTATCCATTAGCCGAAAATACAATAAATTAAAAATTTCTATGTGTACGAATATTTGTTTCCCTCCACTGTATATACGAGTGACGCCAGTAAGCTGACATAGGGACAGGGCAAGTCGCCAGAGGTCGTTCCGAGGTGCAAATCCGACGCTTGTAGGCGGCGCTGTGATCAACAATTATAGTATCTAGCTCAGAGAACATGTATATAATATCTAATCGCTAGCAACCAGAACATATTACAGTTGAACTCGTGGTTGCGTCTTATCATAGGAGAAAAACAATTATCCTGGACAGTGTCAATAAAAAAGAAAGAAAAAAACACCCACATCACAAAAGGCACCTCAAGTCACTTTTGTCACCCTACCAAGCAGCCAGTTACTATATCCTTTATTGTTTTCACTTATTTTGTAGTCAGATGTCAGACCCTAATGTGTCTGTATTTGTCCACTATAAATATACAATCATATACCTTTACAGCGAGGCAATCCTAAGAGAACTAGAAGTCCTACCCGGATTTATTCCTGGTGAGCGCACTAGCAACAATGTAAGACATGCTGATGACAGCAGTGTTAATGACAGCGAGCTGGGGGATCACTTAGACCATCCTGTAAACAAAAGCAAGAAGAAAGGACTATCAATTGTAAGAAGAGAGAATGTTTTTAGCAAAATAAAAATCTCAAGGTGCTAATTATAAACTACTTATTTTCAGAATGTCTCGAAAACAAGAGATTCATATAAAGAGAATTATAAAGAAAACATACCGTCAGTTTAGTATAGGAAATTTTAAGGTCTTCCTTGCGGTAAAAACATCTTAATTTGGAAATTCTTGTAAAGATCAAATAATTGTCGAATTTTAATGGAATTTTCAGGACTTATTCACAAATGGATTAAAATATTTTAGAAATTTTCTTTTTAGAAAATCTTGGTAAAAAAGTTTCTTTATATGTTTGTCCCCACACATTCACATTTAATTTTACGAGATAGGGCACCTCGAGGCGGTGTAATGGTCAGTAAGCTTGTCTCGCTAGCACAATTACGACTGAGTAGTGAGTTCGATTCTCACTGGGTGTCTCATACTTTCGGCCTTGTGCCACATCGAAGCTACGCTTGGAAAATCAGTTTAATTTTATGAGATTTCGCGAAATTAAGGTTTCATTCCCTTAATATTTATATTATTTAAGGACTCCTTGGAGAATTTTAATCGTCAATTTGTTTTCGTCGAACAGAAAACTATTTCCCGAAAATTTGGTCTGAGTCGTAAAATAAAAAATGCATCATTTTATAATAAGATATTATTATTATTATTATTATTATTATTATTATTATTATTATTATTATATAAGATATATATTATTTATTTTTATGATAAGACATTATTTAATTAGAAAATCTTTTAATAACTTTTATAAATACGATATATGAAGGACAATATTGTCTTAAGAAAAATATTTTTCGATAAATAATTAATTTTTCAAGACATCTTTTCTTTTTTTAAAATTTTAATTAGAATAACTTATAAAGTCTTTTTTTTAAATTATTTCTTTTTTAAATTTGGATATACTGTATTCCATCTCTTCCGTTAACTGCTAGGTATCTCTAGGCTTCTTCTTGTTCCAGTTCCCTAATCTTGGTGCCAAAATTTAGATCTATTCAGTGTGTTTCTCTAATTATCCCTTTCTTGACTGTTATTTTTGCGCAAGTATCTAATCCGAAATCCATACTGATGTCGTCAATGGAACTTTTTTTTATAGCATTGACGGGACCCTTCAACTCATTGTCGTCTTTGACAAAGAGTTTGAGATCATCCATGTAGAATAGGAGATTAAATACTTTCTTGTTTACCTTGTAATCATAGCTATTATTGTTTACTTCTTGCGAAATGGGGATTAAAGACAGACAGAAAAAAAGGGGTGACAGGGAGTCTCCTTGAAAATTTCCTCGTTAGATATTCAGGCGGTTAGAAGTGGCAGTGCCTTTCGTGTGATTTATATATAATGTGGTTTTCCTCATTTTCAGGCTGTATTTAAGGAAATTTACTATCAGCGAGCGACTTTGTACATTTCCAGAGCCTTAATTACCCAAGGGTGTGGCACACTATGAAAGGCTTTACGGTAATCTATCCATGCTGTGCTGAAATTTCTGCATTTTTCCTGCAATTTTCCAGAATTACTTTTTTCATCGATAGTTGATCTTGGCAACAATATGAACCTCTCTGACATCTGTTCTAGGGGAAGAATATTGTTTTCATCAATAAATGAATAAGTTCAGTTCATCCGGATAGACGTGCTCAGTGTATATGTGGTGAGAAGGCATGTTATTGGCCTATAATTTTTCGGATCGTCTGTTTCACCCATTTTTGGTAGGAGATAGGTAATATACTCAGTGATCCATTTTGAGACATCGTTGGGATTATTAATTAGCATTGATAAAGTTTGTGCAAGGGTTTTATGGATTTATGAGAGTTGATAGAGCCAAAAATTTGGTCCCTTGTCATTTCCTGAGGATTTCCATTTTGGCTATTTCGTTAGAGCTTGCCTAACATTATTCCTGGTTATATTTTCCCATTATTGCAGAGGTTTATCAATCATTCTTTCTTCTCATCGTTTTGATATTATTATTATTATTATTATTTTAATTATTTAATTTCCTTTGATTTCTAATGCGTACTCATTTCTTTCCGTGTCCTAACCAGAAACCTTAGGTCAAAAATGGCATCATGTCATTTTCCACTGAGCAATTAAAAAAAAAAGCACACACATATTTTACGTAGATAAAGCCCTTTGAAAGGTGCGGACTGCACTCGTGAGAACATTTTTTTGTATTTCTTAAGGTATGTGTTACCAGGAATCCCTTCAATGTGTCTTTTGGGATCTTTTCCAATCAATCCGAGTACTCCAACTACAACTGGAATTGCTGATGTTCTCATGTGTCACATATTTTAGATTTCGATTTATTATTATTATTATTATTATTATTATTATTATTATTATTATTATTATTATTTTGATTTCTGTTCTATACTCGTTTCTTTCCGGGTCCCAACCAGAGACCTAAAGTTAAAAAAATGGTATCATGACATTTTACACTGGGCATTTCAAATAAAAAACCCTAAGATCAAACATTTTACAAAGATAAAGCCCTTCGTAACGTGGGTGCTGTACTTTTGAGTCTAATTTTTTTGTATTTCTTTAAGGCTTGGGCTACTCGGAATCCCTACAATGAGTCTATCAGAACCTTTTCCAATTAAATCGGGGGCTCCAACTACAACTAGAAATGTTGATATCTTCATGTGCCATATTTTTGAGATTTCGATTTCAAGGTCCTTGTATTTTGATAGTTTTTTAAAAGATCTTCAAAGACGCATTGCAGTCTGTAGGTACTGCCATGTGTAAGAAGGCATATTTTGTTTTCGTTGTCTCTGATTACGATGTCTGGTCGATTACCTTTGATTGTTCTGTGTGCATTGTAAAGTCCCATAGAATTGTTACAGGTCCTAACTCCGTAACTGGGTCTGGGTGGTGTTCATAGCCATTTCTTGCAGTTTCCTTACGGTAAAAGTTGCGTATTTTCTAATCCAGATATTTGACCACTAAATTATTATTATTATTATTATTATTATTATTATTATTATTATTCCATCAAGTGATATATCAAATAGACACATCTTCCCAACAAGACAGCTAGACAGAAAACTCGACAGACATCCTTCCCAGGAAAGTAAATCACACTCATCCTCTAATACAATAACCCTAACAGCCAGGGCCCCAGGGAGATCCGATTCAGTCACCGGCTTTATTTTATTGTCCTTTTGATTATCTTTGCTAATCGGTTTTCTGTTGATTTAACTCCGCCTACTGACACCTCCAAGCGGGGTCTGCCCCACTAGTCTTAGGCAATAAAATAAAATAAAAATCCGAAAACCTTTCCTCCTCTTTCGTATTTGTTTTCGCTTTGATTGGAGACAATAGTTTTGAATAATAATAATAATAATAATAATAATAATAATAATAATAATAATAATAATAATAATAATAATAATAATAATACGAAAGATAGTAAGGTAAACATCGGGATATTTATCTTATATTGTGCTCATTCTAATTGTAATTAATACCAAGTATTTAACCTGTGGACAAAGGTTTAAAAAAAATAAGAAATAAATACTAATTTGCCATCTGTTGAATTCAGTTAAAAAGAAACTTGGGTGATAATCCTTTTTTTTTCTTGTAAACGTGTACATCTGTTATCAAAACGAATTTTTATTACTGCTAAAAAAAAAATGCGCAGTTTCAACAAATAAAAAGAAAAATAATAACTCTACCTCTTAATAGAAAAAAATACCAAAAATCAAGGAATTATTTAATAACATATAAATTTACAGGATTTATTCCCTACCTTATAGTAAATACTAGCAGCATGGCCCGGTGTTTCCCGTGCTTGATTCAAAAATCGTACGACTCATACAGCAATCGCTATCACTTGACTTAAAATATTTTTGCCCTTCCTTGCCTTTAGAGAAGTTCCCTTTGCCGTGCTGATGTTGCTACATGCCTTACTTCTTGCCTATCTCACACAACGAATTTTTTCTAAGCTCTATACTAAACATTAAATCTGTTACGAAAAAAGAACTAAACAAAATGGACACAAAAAGATCAGCTTTAAAAAAGGACTCGTAACTGGAAAAACCGAATGAAAATAGAATGTTAACAACAAATATTTTTTCACACCAAACCCAGTTCTGCGGAATCAGAATCAATGTTGAGTTTAAGCAAGCGAATGAGCCATGCAGATTTAAATTTTTCCCACTTGTGACGAATCCAGCGATCGATTTTTTTTTTTTGCATGCTAGCATGCTAGTTAACATTCGTATCAGCCAGCTGTTGGCTCTCACGCTGGCCAATAGAATCTTCCTGCCTATTCGTGGCAGTCAGCTATAGGCTCTCACTCTGGCCAGTAGAAAATGACCGCAAACTACATGAAAACTACCGTAGAAGCATGAAAAAAAATCGATTATTTCCACTATCGATGGCAGTTGGGAAATGCAAAGTCGGTCTTGGCCTTTTCACTAACTTGGAGCATGTGCATGTAAATTTTGGTGCAAATCAGTCGAAAATTGCGGCCGTGCATTCGTTACACACACACACACACGCACACACACACACACACACACACACACACACACACACACACACACACACGCACACACACATCCTGCCTTTTATAGATAGAGATTTTCTCCTAATATTAATATTTTTGTAGAAATATTTTTCATGTTGCTTATACTCCCGCTTCACTTGACTCGTGCGTAATAGGGGATTTTTCTCATTATGAAGTAATAGTTGCGACCAGCACCGGTGCGTTTGGTCCCCGAACCTCCCGAACGGCAAGTGGCAAACCTGATTGGGAACCACGATCAGTGCTTTGTGATCCTCGCTATCTTATCAACATTTGCTTTTTATACCAACATTTATATGCGTTACAAATGAAACTTAGCATAACTGACTATTATTAAATGAGGAAAACCTTCCGCAGATTTTCATATCATTCGGGGCTCTTTTTGTTGTTGTTGTTGTTGTTGTTTTTCAAAACCGTGGAGTTGTTTCGTTCGGTGCCCGGGAAATTCTGTAACTCAAACTGAAAATACGGTAATTTTGACATGGTAGGAAAATTCAGTAATTATGAAATAAAAGTCGACTGAAATTTTCATTTAGGGCCATTCTGGAGTGTGGATTTGCGGGCTAAGCCCCCTCAACTATATTTTTGAAAAAGAAATGAAGCTATACAGTTTTTGCTTCTTTAAAAAGAAATGAATATCTAAAACTTAATTTATTCACTATTTCTTATTAAAATAATAATTTGAAAAGAAGATAAATTAACTTAGATAAATCGATTTTATTTGCTTGAAAACAATAGAATAAATATTTTAAAAACATATTTATTTAAAAAATATTTATTTAAAAATATTGGAGGTGGAGGGCTTAGTTTCCTTAACCCACCCATCCAGAAACCACGGACTTGGTATTGTTGCAGTGGGGTTTTATCTAGAGTGTAATTCCTGATATTTAAACTCTTTTAAAACGTATAGGAGGTGCTAGCTCCCTCCAGAAAGTACGGTCTTGGTATTGTTGTAGTGGGGTTTAGATCCCCATAATTAATAATACTTAAAAAAATATTGGGGATGAAGTCCTAGTCCCAAGACCCTCCGCTTCTACAAGTAAGGCTCTGGTATTTTTGTAGTGGGTTTTATCTGGACCACACAATCTTCAGATATATTTAAAAATATAGGGGAGAGGGGGCTTGGTCCCCAAATTTCCAGTCCAGAAAAGCCCTAAAATCAATTTTCCGTTACCGAATTTTCTGCAAACTGCAAACTGTCATAGAAATCGCCATTGAAAGGCCTAGATGTGCTAGAAATGCGAGAAGCAATCTGATTGGCTAGTATGAAGTCTTCGCCGTTCGACTTTCCGGCTGATAAACCGGCCCTGTTGTCTCGTAGGGGTTTCAATGCCAGATTAGAGTGTGAATATCGGTGCACAGGTAAAAATGGCACAAGTGGGAAAATAGGAAAAAATGGCACAAAGGAAAAAAATGAAATGCACACGTTATCTATTTAGTAAATTAAAATAAGTACCAGAAACATACGTTTGATCGAAGTACTCTAGAAGCTGACGCATCAGGACATCTTGCTTTAAGTAGCTGTATTCCTGCTGGGGTGTCTCCTACAGGCAGAAATGCCCATGTGTTGAGTTGATCACAGAATTGACGAAAGTCCTCACTCTGTAATGTTTAGTAAGGCCAACATCTTGTATTTTTCTCCAGTTACTCTGAGTCGAGTGGTACAAACAATCTTGTCCCAAAACATTTTCGCTTTGTGCCATTTTTCCTATTCTCCCATTTGTGTCATTTTTACGTGTGCCATTATTACCTAAACTCATGAATATCAGTTAAAAATATAAATTATTTTTGTCATTTTGCAATTGTTTGACTTTTTTTAATTCTACGGAATATTAAAATGTTGAAAATGAAATTATGTATGACGTTTTTAGCTAACACTTTACCCACTGCAAATATGCAAAGTTAAAAAAACAAAAACAAAAACAAATTGCTCTATTTTCAGTTTCTTATATCAATAGATCAGTCCTCCTATATAATCAGGCCTCTAACCAGGAGGTTTGAACAGCGTAGAACGACCTCTTAATTGCTGGTGTTCCCAGATCCACTGTGAGCCAGGGTGGGGAGGTAACACCTGTTAGGGTCCCAGCTTTGGGCAAATAGCTGACCCCCATACTGGAGTCAAAACGCTGTGAAGGTGTAAAAACAGATTTTAATACGTTTTTGAGGGAAAATTATTATTAGAAATACGTTTTTTATAAAAAGAAATTTACCAGCAATACTTTTTGTCGAAGAAAAATTATTACCAGCAATACAGGTTTGAAGGAAAAATTATTACCAGAAGTATTTTTTTAAGAAAAAAAGTTTTTTATCATTCTCTCTCCTTAATAATGTTTGTCTTTAGCTTGTATTCTTTCCCACCTGCTAACCCCTTGCATCTTAGTGGCTTTATTGTTTCTCTTGACAAGAATTGAACCTGTATCCCCCGCTTTTTATCAGGGAAGCTGCTTTTTCACCAAAGAGTGATACTTCCCATTTGACCACGGATGCCATACCGATAGAATAAGGTTTTGAATGTTTCGCGGACCTAACAGTGCCAAACTGGTAGTGGCACAAAAGAGTTTTCCTTGATGAAAAAAGTGATACAGGTTCGATTCTTGTCAAAGGCAAATATATTTCTTTTGTAGAAATTCTCAATCTAGACGAGTTAATATTAATATTATCTCACTGTTTAAGCTAATATAAAAGATTAAATGACAACATTTTTTTGTGATAATTTTCACTTTTTACTTGAATCCAAGAAACTATTTAAAAAATTAGATTTTAATCCTTTTAGATTAAAAATAAACAAAGAAAAAAGAAAAATTATATATATTTTTAACAGTGTGATACTTCTTGAAACATTTCATTCACAATCGGTTTTTGTACGATCAGTGAAGTTAAGCAACGTCCAGCCTGGTCAATACCTAGATGGATGACCACTTGGGAAGACATCTGTAAGCTTGGATGTGCGGGTGATGCAATGGATAGCGGCTCGAAATGAGGAATCGGAGGTCCGAGTTCCAATTCCAGTCGGGTTAACTATATTTCCTTACCCTTGGGAACGATATAAATTTACTTCTTCTCTCCTCCTCCTGCTACGGGTTAAATAGTATGGCTTTTATCAGAAAATCATTATTTTAATATATCCAAAACAACTCTTAGAGTCCAAAAATTATTTGCTGGCTTTAAGTAACCCACAAAAGGTTGATAAACCGTAAAAAACAAGTCAGTTGATGAATTCGCAATCGGACTTTGCATTCTTTTTTGAAGGCACGTATTGATGAACAGAGGGAAACAGCGAGTAGCCTATCTTTCGAAATTGCGTAAATTAAAATGAACAGAGTGAGATAGTAAGAGGTCAAACATTACTGAGTGCTACGAAGGATAGGAAGTCATGGAGAGATATCATCAAACGAGTCCTCTACGAACGGCTCAGAAAAGAAGAGGAATAGTTGCTTCAAACGTAGAACCCAGTTTTCGCGTCCGCTGTCCGGTGAGAAATTCTTTATTTAAATCTCTTTTGAAGTGACCGGCATTTGACAATCTTATCAGAAGATAACCTTTCTTTGGAGATAGTCGAGGAGCAGGAAATTGTTTAATGGCTTTATTTGTTGTTTCCAAGTGGATAATCACCTAGGAATATTAAGTGAAATACTCCCGTGGGACTGGCAAGTAAGCAAAGCATTTGTGATCTACTCTTGGCGTAGAAAGGGAGGGAAATTTACAGGCCGACCTTATGGTCAAACTTCATCGGAGCAAAAGGAATGAGTTCAATTGTTGTTTTTATTATACTTTAAGTATCTTGTGAACATTTTCTTGAAAAAAAGTGTTCAATTAATGACACACGGACACATCTGTCTGTTACTCTCTCTCTCACTCTCTCTTTCTCTCTCTCTCTTTCTCTCTCTCTCTCTCTCTCTGTACACATACATGTGTGAATATGCAAAGGACTTTTTATACCATTTCCTTTCAGGACGTAGGTGAACATTGCTCTCCATAGCTTCCTTTTATTTCTTATTTGTGAATTGCTATGATGTCTTAGTAAAAATAATGGAATGATTTCCCCTTGCTTACCCCATGGTTTTGAATTCATAGTAGCCCCCTCCCTACGGAACGTGAACGATCATGGCTCTCCACACATTCCTTTACTTACTTTATTCCTTGTAAATAAAAATTAGTATTCATTCCTTTGAAAGATATAGGACTGGTTTCTCGTTGTCTTCTCAACAGTTTTGAATAGTCTTTCTCAGTTCAAAATGTAAGCGATCATGGCTCTCCACAACTTCTTTTCTTCAGTATATGCAAATTTCCATGATTTCTTGGGAAAGACTGTGGAGTGGTTAACCGTTGCCTTTTCTCTGGTTTTCAATTTCGAGTAGTCTTTCCCTCTTTTTGAATATGGATGATGATGGCTCTCCACAACTTCTTTTCTTCAGTGTATGTAAATTTCTTTGATTTCTTGGGAAAGACTGTGAAGTGGTTAACCGTTGCCTTTTCCATGGTTTTCAATTTCGTGTAGTCTTTCCCTCTTTTTGAATAAGGATGAACATGGCTCTCCACAGATTCCTTTTTCTTCGTTATATGTGAATTGTTAGGACGTTTTAAGAGAGACGGTGGAGTAGTTTCCCGTTGCTTTCTCAAATCTTTCTCCCAACTGTGCATGTATGATTATGGCTCTCCACTGGTTCCTTTTCTTTATTATCCGTGAATTATTATGACATTATGAGAAAGAAAATGAAGTGGTTTCCTATTACTTTTTTCACGGTTTTGTATTCTGAGTACTCTCCCCTTCTTCTGGAAGTAGACGATTGTGGCTCTCCACAACTTCTTTTCTTTATTATCAGTAAATGTCTGTGATATCTTTGAAAAGAGAGTTTACTTGATTCCCGAGTAATCATTATCCTCGACTGTCTGCCTGCCAAGACTATAGAGCTCTGTGTGCCCTGCTATTTCATTTATTTATGGGGATGGGAAATAAGATAGGTTCCCGTCTTTCTCAAAAGCATTTGTGCGAAAATGAATGCAACAGACCATACCGTGATTTGACCTCAGTTCACCGACTCCATTTTCTGCACTACAAGCATATGTGTACTATTATATATATATATATATATATATATATATATATATATATATATATATATATATATATATATATATATATATATATATATGAATGAATAGGAGAAAGTCCGACAATTACTTTAAGACATTTTTATGTTTATACATTCTTTTTATAGATAAAAATATTTAAATAAATACTCTGTTCATAATAAACAGTATTAATAACATTTACTGGCCTGAATGTCCGAGAAATTGTAATAGAAAATTGTCGTTCTCCGACAGGAATCGAACCTGTATCCTATACGGAACCGTCATATAGCCTGACATGCCTTAACCCTTTCGGCCACAGAGGAGATTTCGGTTAGGTCGATTTTACTGTCTTTAAACTTTAATCTTCCATGAATCGCTTACGTACATTCAAAACTGCTCATGGCGTATCAAATGTAAACAAATGACGTCACACATTATGAAATGGACAAAGTCCGACAATTATTTTAAGAATGTATAAACATAAAAAATGTCTTAAAATACGGTTCCGTATACGATACAGGTTCGATTCCTGTCGGAGGATGAAAATTTTCTATGAAAATTTCTCGGACATTCAGGCCTGTAAATGTTGTTGACCACTGTTTATTATAAAAACAGAGCATTTACTTAAATATTTGTATCTATAAAAAGAATGTATAAACATAAAAATGTCTTTATATATATATATATATATATATATATATATATATATATATATATATATATATATATATATATATATATATATATATATATATATATATATATATATATATGTCGGATTTAATCCATCCCCTAAAAATGTCTTTGCTTACGTGAGGATACGAAACAAAGCAGATATGTGTATTTCGAGAATCGGGAAAGATATATATTCAAATAGGACAAATCGGGCATTGTTTGATCAGGTGGTTCTACGTAACCGAGAGGTCAAGGAACGTCAGATCTAATGATGGTTTTTCCTAAAGGACGAAGGTTCGAATCCTGCCGGAGAACGCATATTTTCTAACAAGATTTCTCGAATATTCAGTCAGGCAGATGTAAATAAATAAATATATTGTTAAATAAATAAATAAAAACGGGGCATCTACTCAAATATGAGGATACCGTAAAACAAACAGTTGTTTAAATTGTGTGTGTGTATATATATATATATATATATATATATATAAAAGAAAGAACAATAAGATATAAAATCCGGTGTTCTTATAGATATTTTTATTTTTACACAATAGTGCTCAATGTAAATTTACAGAGCATTAATATTATAAATTAATTGATTTAAAATATCGTTTTTTTTCGCTACTCAGTGATAACCATGTTTCAAAAATGGAAGCTAAAGCCTTCGAATTTAATTTTGTTATTAAATTTAAGACATTAGTTCCATTTCCTCGTCAAGCTAATTTTGGAGTAACTTATTTTTTTAAATTTACGGTTTTAAAGGCACGGCAAAGATTCATAATTGAGGGTTTCCAAGGATACCGAGAAATCCATTCATCTAGACAAGGAGTGGTAGGGAGTTCAATTTTTTAATTTTCGTTGTATCAGTTAATAGTTACATTCGAATGGACAAAGTCCGACAATTATTTTAAGACATTTTTTTGTTTAAGAATTCTTTTTTATAAGGTTTGACGTCATTTGTTTACATTTGGATATGCATCCAGATATGAATGTACGTGAGAGAATCATGGAAAATTGTAGTTTAAAAACAGTGAAATCGACCTTGCTAACCGAAGCGCTCCTCTGTGGCGAAATCGGTAAAAGCATGTCAGGCTATATGACGGTTCCGTATAGGATGCAGGTTCGATTCCTGTTGGAGAACGCATATTTTCTTTGACAATTTCTCGGACATTGAGGCCGGTAAATGTTGTTAATACTGTTTATTATAAACAGAGCATTTAGTTAAATATCTGTATCTATAAAAAAGAATGTATAAACATAAAAATGTCTTATATATATATATATATATATATATATATATATATATATATATATATATATGTACCCATGCGTGTGTGTGAAGCTTATGACAAAGCGAAGAAAGGGATAAGCGTTGGTGTCGACTAATCCGAAATTCTCCAAACAACTAATACCCTGAAAGAAGACGGTCATGGTGATCGCGGGCTTACGAATGAGTTGTCGCTTCTCAGATTGGGCTTTCCAGTTGAAGCACCCATCTTGGAATGTACAAGTCCTTTGGAACGATATGTACAGTTGTTGTTGTTTTGGTCTCGTCTCCATTTTGTTTCGTTGCTGGTCGTACTGCGGCGAAGAATATGAAGCTTGAGAAATAAAAGAAATCCCATTGAGTCGCGTTGAAAAGTTTGTTTCCAACGCTAGAAGATCGATCAATTGAACTATCTGGATCAGATTAATCGATTTGAGAAGAAATAAGCTGAATAGTCCCGGGAAAATGTTAGCGAGGTGGATAATAAAATTATCGTCATCGTGTCTTCTTCTTCTTCTTCTTCTTCTTCTTCTTCTTCTTCTTCTTCTTCTTCTTCTTCTTCTTCTTCTTCTTCTTCTACTACTACTACTACTACTACTACTACTACTACTAATAATAATAATAATAATAATAATAACAACAACAACAACAACAACAACAACAACAACAACAACAACAACAACACCACCCTGACCCGGTTACGGAGATAGGACCTGTTACAATTCTATGGGACTACACAATATACACTGACAGAACAATCAAAGCCAACCGCCCAGACATTGTTATTAAAGACCACAAACAAAATAAGTGCCTCCTTATTGATATGGCAGTCCCTGCAGACTGCAATGTGTCTTTGAAGATATTCGAAAAACTGTCAAAATACAAGGACCTTGAAATCGAAATCTCAAAAATGTGGCACATGGGAACATCAACAATTCCTGTTGTAGTTGGAGCCCTTGGACTGGTTGGAAAAGATTCCAGTAGGCTGATTGAAGGGATCCCTGGAAGTCCATGCCTCAAAGAGATACAAAAAATTGTTCTGACAAGTACAGCCCATACATTACGAAGGGCTTTATCTAAGTATTTTTTTTTTTTTTTTTTTTTTTTTCAGTGGAAAGTGTCATGATGCCATTTCTAACCTTAGGTCCCTGGGCGGGACCCGGAAAGAAATGTGTAAACGCCAGATATCAAAGGGAATAATAATAATAATAATAATAATAATAATAATAATAATAATAATAATAATAATACATCCCTTTTCTTCCTCCTTCCTCGCGCTGTATTCTTCTCTTTCTCTCACAGTGTTTTCATTAAAGTCAACAGACAAATGACTGCGATTAAGATTTTATTTAATTTTTCTTGACTTAGAATTAGTGTTTTTTTTTCTGGACATGTAGAACTTGTCCAAATGTTCTGCATATCCGGGCGTTTTCGGCTATTCTTTCAGCCATAATTTTTTTAAATTTTTAACTGAATATATGGATATTTTTATGCATGTATCTAGAGATATAAGAATGTTTCAGAATTGTGGCCGTGTTATATATTTGATATTATTGAGTATTCACTTTTTCTTTTTTATTATTGATACTCGGATCTGCGGAGGGACACGGCACATAGAATTTGCTTTTCTCCACACATTCTCTACTCTCTTTCGCATCATTCATTTAGTTTCCATGAAATGCTCGTTTCTCAAAAAATATTTATTTATTTTCTTTGTTAATTGTTTCGAAATATGGTGTCTCAAAGCGATAATTATTTTTTTCAATTCTTTTTAATATAATTCTTTAATAGAAATACACTTCCAAAGAAGGATGCTTCAGAATGCTGACGATACTAATATTTACCAAGATATGGTACAGAGAAGAATTTAGCTAATGCTTATCAAGATATGGCACGGAGAAGAATTTTTCTAATATTTACTAAGATATGGGACAGAGAAGATTTTGTCTCATGCTTACCAAGACACGGCACAGATAGGAAGTAGGTAAATGCTTACCAAGACACGACCCAAAGATGAATTTTGGTAATGCTTACCGAGCCACGACACAGAGAAGAAGTTGGCTAATGCTTAGCAAGTCAAGGCACAGAGATGAATTTGGCTAATACTTACCAAGACCCCAAAGTCTGTTAGCATCTGCACTTAATACTGTAATATTAAATATAATCGAACACCGTCAGACGTGTATTACCTTTTAATTAATGTTGACTTTCGAAATGGAAGTCCGCATTGCATTGATTATTAATTCTGTAACGTCTCCCCGCCTCCTAAACACAGGCAGTAGAATTTGCTAATTTATTTAGAAATGGAAGAAAATCTCATCAAATCCTTCAAATCGCATTTAAACTGCCTCAGTGAATTGGGAGAATTTGTAGAATCGATCGACCTATTGATCCTGAATCCGGTCAACGGTAAGCAATGTCTTAAAAACAAAACCAGCCACTAATTGTCGTGTTAGAAATCAATTTGATTAATTACAGTAGTTCTCGCTTATAGCAGACCATTGCTTGTGAAGTGGTTCAAGGGTTATAATTACGAGCTTTTTAAAAAGATCATTTAACCGCAAGCAAGGCAATAAAGCCACTAAGACGCAAGAGTTTACTAAATGTGAAGAAGGAAAAACATTATTAAAGTGCGAAAACAATAAAAGAACAACAAAAAGACAGACGATAACGATTGACATTGCTGTTAACTGTTTGAAGGTCAAAGTTCACTGGAAAGCAGGAAACCGGAAGAGATTTCTACAAGGAAACCGGAAGAGATTTCTACAAGGAAACCGGAAGAGATTTCTACAAGGAAACTGGAAGAGATTTCTACAAGGAAGAAGAGCGAGAAAAATACCCTTCCCCCAAAAAATATAGTACAATTACATTTTAGTAAAAATCCGCTAAGATGCAAGTGGTTACCGATAGTGAACAAATCTAAGAAAAATCTTTAAGAAGAAAGAACAATAAAAGAACATGAATTAAGAAGACAGATGAGATTGGATTTAAATCTTTGAATATTAAACTTGACTGGAAATGAAGAAGGCGGAACTGAGTTCTCGTAATGGTTGCAGACTACACAGATAAATGTTTAACGATTGAAGTAATCACTATATATATATGTATTTCCTAAATATTTTAATTGTGTTTTATTATACAGTGTGTTTGGAAAGTTACTATACACTTATATTTTTATTGACAGACATGTTTCAATATAGAATACAGGAGGAGAATATGAATGAAAATGATAAACAATGTGGAAAGTGATGCCCTTTAGCATCAATACATTCCTGGATCCATTTTATTTTGTTTCTAAACGTCTCCGTCAGTTGCTCGCCATTTTGTTTTGTATGAAAAGTGTTTTAAATTTTTGACTGTCGGCCATATGATTAATATCTTGCTGCTGCGCTAAACTTCGTAATGATTCTCTTGGACACTGTTGCATATTGTCAGGAATATTTAAGTTTCCCCTCCGATAACTTTGCTGGATTTCCACAAAGTTTGGCATCATCCACTGATCCTGTTTCTCGAAATTTATCAACAAGTTTACGAACTGCATTGCGATGTAGAATTGGAGTATCTGAAATGTGATCAACAAAATACTGTCGCACCAAATCTATGTATCTACCACCTTCTCGAAACACGGTTTCGACGAAAAATTCACGTTCTTCAGTTGTTAAAAAACATATTGCTGTGAAAGATGAAATGTAAAAAATATGATAAAAAGTCCACACTAACTTCCGAGCATCATATACAGTGGGGTTTAATAAGTGATCGTACACATAAAAATATTTCATATTTTTATTTGTAACATATTAAATTAACAAAACGAGAATATATCTACTGTATCAGATTGCATACTAAAAATATATGCATATAAAACTGAATAATATTCCATGGTTAAATATAGAAATATTTAAATTTTTAGGGGTTTAAAAATGATCGTACAGCAGAACAAAAACATGTTTTCTCCATTTAATATTTTGTAGAACAGCCTTTATTAAGTTCAACAGCAACCAACCTCTTCCCGTAGTCTTTAATTAACGATTCGCATACTTTAGTATGTATTTTGTCCCTTTCTTCCTGAGTAATTGTCTTCAGGTTTTTGATTATGTTGAACCTCTATCACGGATCTTATTTTTCAAAAATCGCCATAAATTCTCTATTGGATTCAAATCCGGCGACTGACTGTAAGATGTTAACGTTGTTATTAGCAAGCCAATTCTTCGTCCTCTGAGCAGTATGCTTGAGATCATTGTCCTGCTGGAAGATACAATCAGGAGGAAGCCTAAGATTCTCTATAAAAAGCGATAAATTTTCGCTGAGGATTTGTTGATATTTTTCTGCATTCATTCTACCGTCTATAATCGCTAGTTTGCCAACACCTCGCACCTCCAAACCATGATACTACCCCCAGCAAATTTGACAGTTCGCCGTCTTTCCTCCATACATGATTCAGGGAATCGCGACCGAACAACTCAATTTTACTCTCATCTGTCCAAAGAACTCTCTCCCAATAAGAATTTTCCTTATCTTTATGCTCTGTCGCAAATTTCAACCTAGCATCTCTATGCTGTTTCAGAAAGAATGGTGTCTTTCTTGGGGTGCGTGACTTTATACCGTCTCTTCGTAGTTCATTACTAATCGATTGCTTAGTTACGTTAACTCCTGACAAACTTAGATCATTCTGAAGGTCTTGTCTGATGGCCATTGGGTTATTTTGGACCTGTCACAACTTTCTTCGTAATCTGGGAGAGATCTTCCTGGGAGCACCGGGTCTGCTTTTGTTCTCAACAGTATTACGTCTTTTAAATCTTGCAGTAAATGAACCAATTGTTGCAAAAGGTATGTTCGTGTCATTGGAGATGTTTCTGTACCTTTTTCCATTGTTCCATAGCTTAATAATTATCTCTTTTTGAGCACAAGTCATTTCCTTACGTCTAGCCATTATTAGAACCGTTATCAGTGAACAGTGACTGCAGAATGATCCAATTTTGAACTGAATGTTGCAATAGAGTTACTGAGAATATTCTAGAACTGTTTAGAATCTGCTACTTTGAAGTACAACCAAAATCTACCGTATTATAATGCAAAAATTGATACTGTACGAACACTTTTTCCACTATTCGAAATATTAAAATTTGCATAACTATCACTTATCGATGAATTTCTAATTTTAAATTGCAGATTCTGATTCTATGCCTCAAAATACATATGTAACATTCGAGGTTTTCATCCGCTATAAGTGAGAATAACAAGCATTTGTTTGCTGTACGATCACTTATTCAACCCCACTGCATATATATATATATATATATATATATATATATATATATATATATATATATATATATATATATATATATATTAAATAAAAACAGACCACTTTAAGGTTCCATATAATAAATTATTTCACCACAGCCCTTTTAAAGGACAGCGAATCATCAGATTTTATTTCCAAAGGTTGAAACGAAAAATGAAAAGAAATTTACACACACACACACACACACACACATATATATATATATATATATATATATATATATATATATATATATATATATATATATAGGTTGTTCGGGAAGTCACTTTTGTCATCGTCCACTGATCCTGTTTCCCGAAATTTATCAACAAGGTTACGAACTGCATTGCGATGTGGAACAGGTGTACCTGAAAATTGATCAGCAAATCGCTGTCCCACCAAATCTATGCATCCATCATCTCGAAATACGCGTTCGACGAGAAATACACGTTGCTAACTTGTTAAAACCATATTAGGGTGAAATCTGAAAGATAAATATATGATTAGAAAGTTCGTAGTAAATTTCCAAACAGCCTATATTACTGACAACTATGGAGGATAAAAATGTTATGTTTTTAAATAATTCTCAACCCAAGCAAGGCAATAAAGCCACTAAAACTCAAGGGGTTACTGAGTGCTAAAGAACGTAATAAAAGGAAATTATAAAGGATCAAGAACTAAAAAGAACAGGAATTAAGGAAACGGAAGATAACGATTGACATTGCATTTGAATTTTTGAAGTTAATTGGGAAACAAGAGGCGGGAAGAGAGCGCCACATTATGTGTGCATAATTTGTACTTTTTTCTTCAGATTTCTAAAGTTTAAGAGTGAGAGTTGCGTATTATACGCGAGAATTAACTTTTTTCGGACATTGCGCGACTTCATATGCGATGCCACGTTTGATCAGATCATCAGCGATGTTGTCAATTCCACCTGCCTTACAATTCTTCAAGGATATTACGACTGTTTCCAATAATAAAAGAACAGAAATTACCAGGTTGCAGTCAATTTACACCTCTTGCACCTCCCGGAGGCACGGTAGATTAATGGATAGTTGAGGAATCGATGAGCCCAATTCGATATTTCAGTCAAGCGCATGACATTCACTTACATCAGGGGTCGGCAACTTTTTGGAGAGAGCGGGCCAGATTGCTATGCAGTGTCACGGAGGAAGGTCATGATATCCAGTGTGCTATAATAAATTGTTTCCACCTCAGACCACTCCATTCAGAAGGCTGCCTGGGTCTGGAGGCTTAAAGAAAAAGCAATGAAGTTAATGTTATATTATTTAAACAAGGCTCTTTGTTTCACTGCAGGAAGACAATCAACAAAGTATGTAAAGTCCCTACTACAAACGAAATAGAGTTAGAAATGACAAAGTATTTAATGAGTCTCTTGTTTCTGTTTATTGTTCGATAACTTCTCCACATCAGGCCAAATATTTGTCGATGACAAGAGCAAAACATTATCCACGTTGCCATCACCCAAGTTTGTTCTTAAACGACTCTTGTTATATTTCATGTTCGAAAAAAGTTGTTCCTAAGCATATGTACTTCCAAATAAGGATACCATCAATTTCGCATTATTCAGTCCTCCTCCTCCTCCTCCTCCTCCTCCTCATCCCCTTGACGCTTGTAATCGTAGGGAGCGGGCAGATCCGAATGCAGAAGCCACACTAGCTCTTTCTTCACAGCGGTCTGTTAAATGCAGCCATCAGAAATTCTGGTACACTCATACCTGTCCATTGTTTTACATTGTCCAAGCAGTTTTCGCGTTGGCGTCCTCTCCTATGCCCACCTTCAACGGTGTCTTGCATGATGGTCTTGCACAGGCTGTCGTGCCTTGTAATGTGTACAAACCACGCCATTTTACTCTGTTTCACAGTGGCGAGAAGAGGTTCCTGGTGTCCTTCAAAATTTTCAACCCTTTTCCGCACAAGCTTATTAGATTTTTTTTATTCAATAGGCTTTTATATATTTGTTGTAGCATACCTACGGACGATAATGGATACGTCCGCATTCACATAAATACAGTAGTAAATACTGTATGTTGGTCTGCAGTCAAAGATTCGTCTACAGCTGTGCAGGTCAAACTCTCTGTCTCCAGGCAGCGAGGATCTCCAGACGAGGCTTTATCGAAGGGCAGAAACACGTCTATGGAAACAGCTACACGACCCAGTTTTATACTGTGTTTGCGGGGCATTTTTGGCCTATCCTACGGATACCCCACATTAAATTCGGCCTTGTGCCACATCTGACCGCGTGGGGCGGTTGGTAGATATCCTGCATTTGGTGATTCAGTGTGGAATTCATTTGACTCACTTCTAGCAGTTGACTACTACGTCTACGCGCCGCTGGCGAATCTTATATGTGTTTTTCTTGTTCTAATTATTATCGTTCATTACCAACCTTCGTGTGATTATTCAATTCAGTAAACTTTCCTAGCTTACAACAATATTTCGCTTGGCAAAACGTATTTCTTTTAAAAGTCAGCAATGCATTCGGAATTAAAAAAAATTGATTGTCGATTAACTCTAATTGATATTTTTCTGCCAGTTGCTCGGCAAATGAATTCGATAATTAATATACAGGTGTGACAAAATTCCTTCCCGGCCGGATGTGGCCCGGGAGCCGCCGGTTGCCGACCGCTGACTTACGTGCTTATAGCCTTGAGAAAGGTATGGATCTATTTCTTTTTCCATACACAGCTATAGGTAAATATCAATATAGACTGGTTCCTAAAGTCTTGGGTGGCATAAGACAACGATCGATATTGCATTTGATTTTTCGAAAAGAAAAGAAGACAGCACCACAGGCGAGAAGTGCGAGAGAAGAAACTATTAGCAAAGAACTTACGGCTATATCTAGCCAGTTCAACTGTCAACTGATGAGACATTGTTACCAATCTAGTACAGTTGGCTATGATAAGTTTTTAGCCACCCTTGATTACAGCAATTTTGGCTTATCTCTTCTTTTTTTCAGAAAATACCTTGTTAGTATCAAGCTACTCTCATCTACGAACAACAGTTGCCTTATATCTTGCAATGGAAGTTCGTGGAAGTAAGGAAATAAGTGAATTTCAGCCAAGATAAATAATAGGATGGCATTAGTGTGGCAACTCAAATAGAGAAATTGCTAGGTTAATCATCAAACGTTTAATAATATTGTCAAGAAATTTAATGAAGAAGGCCATTGTCGTGTGTAACAACGTCCAGGAAGACCAAGCATCGTGTCTGAGCGAACGAAAAGGTCACTGAATAGGGAAATCATTAGAAACCGTCGTCAGAGCGTCAAAGATGTCGCTAACATCATGGAAATGTCGCCATATAAAAAGAGCTAGGCTATCAAAGAAGAGTTGCAAGAAAGAAGCCCTTGATTTCAGAGGTTAACAGGAATGGACTGGGCGGGAGAATGCGAGAGCAAGGATTATGAATTTTGGCAGTCTGTAATTTGGTCAGATGAAAGTAAATTCTGCCAATATTCGAATTCGAGATAGGTTTATGGTTGGAGAAATCAGAATGAGACTTGGAACACTGAATGTCTGCAGGCGACCGTGAAACATGGAGGGATTGGAATAATGGTATGGGACGCTGTCTGGTTTGGAGGGAAATCTGAGCTGATTCTTGTTGACGAGCGGTTGAATGATCCAAAATACTGTCAAATACTAGACAAAGGACTACTGCCACTATTTGAAACCAATCAAATTGACAAGAATGTCTACCTATTTCAAGAAGATGTAGCGCCATTTCATACGATCAAAGTAGCAAAAGCCTGGAAGGAATCGCAAGGAATCAAGTCACTGCCATGGGTAGCCTAAACTCCTGACATGAATCCAATAGAGCCCGTTTGGGACCACCTCAAGAGTGTGCAACCAAAATCACGTCAGTGGCAACCCTTAAAGAAACATTGCTAAAGGAGTGGCAAAATATGGCTCAGACGATTGTTGATAACTTGGTGACTATTATTATGAGTCTTTGACTAAAATTGGATTTCGTCTGGATTTTTCCTTAAAAGGAGACATGTCAATTATTATTATTGTTATTAATTTTTGACTAGTATTTATTTCATCCTCATTTTTTTATGTCATAACAGCCGAGAAAAATTGTGTGTATTTTTTAAAAATCCGTAACACTCTAGAGTCGTAGGGGCGTCATATCTACTGCCATAGCAGCAGCAGTAGTGTTTCCTGGGCTAGATATCCAGCCTGACGGAGCCCAACCTGATTTTCTTTTCCCTTCTCCTAGGCCGGTTGCCACCAAAGGCTATAGGGACCATCAAAGGCTATAGAAACTCGTCTATACTGCTATTTACCCATAGCAGGGTAGGGGAGAAAAAACGGATTCATACCTTTCTCAATGAATGAGCATGTAATTGAATGTCATGAGTTCGACTGGAATTCGAACTCGGGTTTTCAATTCGCCAAAATCGAGTCGTTATCCATTAGTCCATCGTGCCCCTGAGCTGCTTAAAGAGGTGTAAATGGTCTGCAACCAGAATGGCATGTATCTAACTCGTCAAGACAGACTTCAGATCATGTTTCGCGAATTTTATCAACAAGCTTACGGACTTAATTGCCATGGGGTTCAGTCAGCTATGTTCCATACGTGTTATACACGCTTAGGCGATCATGCATCTTTCGATAAATGACTGACGAGTCAGATTTTTGCCACTTGCTATCCATGGCTATAGAACTGGGTCTGTCCTGCTATTTACCCATAGCTTCTAGAAGAGGCTTCATACCTTTCCCAAGGGTATTAGCACGTAAGTTAATGTAATCGATTCGACTGGAATTCGAACTCGGCTCTCCGATTCCTCAATCCGAGCCGCTATCCATTACTCCTCCGGGAAAATCTAGAAGAGGATTCATACCTTTCCCAAGGGTATTAGCACGTAAGTGAATCTAATTGATTCGACTGGAATTCGAACTCGGCTCTCCGATTCCTCAATCCGAGCCGCTATCCATTACTCTTCCGGGAAAATCTACAAGAGGATTCATATCTTTCCCAAGGGTATTAGCACGTAAGTGAATGTAATGGATTCGACTGGAATTCGAACTCGGCTCTCCGAATCTTCAATCCGAGCCGCTATCTATTAATCCACCACTGATTTTATAAGGGCTTAAGACTGGTAGAAGGCTAAAATAATTGAGCATACAGTGAGCATCAAACTTAATACAGTACGGAATGTATATGTAAGATAAATTTTTTTTAAGATTGTGCAAATTTAGTTACCATTCTTAATGGGGGAACCTGTGGTATTTTTAGTTTCTTTGTTCGCTGTTGGCTGTGGCGTTATCAAGTTTTGTGTTGCTCATTATTTCTGCTGCTTTTTTTTATCGCAGCACCCACACCAGTTATGATTTTGCGGTGTTTCTCAGTTCTTGGAGGGAAGGTCTTTTAATGGCTGCATCTTTTTTTTACAACTATTTTATCAGATAAACACCAACAAACATCAAGGTAACTCAGCAAATGAAAAGGTACGCTGTAATCGACGCCTTAAAGGCAGAGTACAGTAATTGCGAGATTGTTCGCCCCCTGGAAGGTGCGCGATCGTTTGTGGTCAGTTCTCGAAAAGGTGGAAGCCGCTGGCGGGGTTTCTGCAGCTGTGGCCAAACATAAAAACACCTGCAAACTGACCTAATCCCATCAGGACACCAACATATATTATTATTTACGATTTTATAAAGTTTAAATAAATTGGCAATTAGCCAATATTTTTCCAACTATTCCATTAAATAATATAATATATGAATAGTTTAAATAAACCATCTAATAAATAGTGTTTATAATTTTGATTGTCAATACTTAAGAACAAAGACAATGTATAAATTCTCTTTCATCATGTGTTTAAGTTTCTAATCATCGCTTTTAAAACAATAACTATTGCCGAAGAGTGAAGGTAGTTAATGAACAGTAGGGTCCCTTGAAGGGCTGATGCAAGGGTCTAGTGAACCCCCATAATCTATGATACGCCTTAAAATCTATGATATAATAAATAGTGTTTATTATTTTTGTTGTCAATACTGAAGAACAAAGACAATGTATAAATTCTCTTTCATGTGTTTAGATTTTATTCCAATTCTAGTCATCGCGTTTTAAAACAATAAATATTGCCGAAGACTGAAGCTAGTTAAGTAACACTAGGGTTCCTGGGAGGGCTGGTGCAAGGATCTTGTAAACCTGATAATCTATGATACGCCCCCATTTTACTACATCACAATTTTCATAAAGTTTTATTCATATAAAATGCACATTTTTATTGTAACCTAATTATGTACAATAATGGATCATATGCAATGCAGGTGAACAATTCATCTCGGAAAATTGAAAATAAATACGATGCATCTAAATGCAAATTAGAGACATGTCATATTAGTTCATTCCTTCTTAAATATATGGCATAATAGATCATTCCTTCTTAAGTAAATGTCATAATAAATCATACCATCTTAAATAAATGTCATAATAGATCATTCCATCTTAATGAAATTCCATCATGTATCATACCATCTTAAATGATTGTCAAAATAGATCATACCATCTTAAATAAATGTCATAATAGATCATTCCATCTTAAATAAATGCCATCATGAATCATACCATCTTAAATAAATGCCATCGTGAATCATACCATCTTAAATAAATTTCATAATAGATCATTCCATCTTAAAGAAATGCCATCATGAACCATACCATCTTAAAAAATTGTCATAATAGATCATACCATCTTAAATAAATGTCATAATAGATCATTCCATCTTAAATAATTGTCATAATAGATCATACCATCTTAAATAATTGTCATAATAGATCATACCATCTTAAATAAATGTCATAATAGATCATTCCATCTTAAATAATTGTCATAATAGATCATACCATCTTAAATAAATGTCATAATAGATCATTCCATCTTAAATAATTGTCATAATAGATCATACCTTCTTAAATAATTGTCGTAATAGATCATTCCATCTTAAATAAATGTCATAATAGATCATTCCTTATTAAATCAATGTAATAATAGATCATTTCTTCTTAAATAAATGTCATAATAGATTATTCCATCTTAAATAAATCAATAATGTTTTGCGGCCATTTTTAACATCGACTTGAGATTCTTCTTGTTAAAAAGTTGAATAATTGAACATTATGGATAAAAAATAATGAAATTTATGCAGTGTTTTTTCGAGAGTTAGGAATGATCAACACAGATTCACGGATTTAAAAAAAAAAAAAGCTTCCAGAATGAAATCAAATTCTGTGAAATTTTTTCATCCTTTAATAATTGTGCTTCGTTTAATTTCTAACGTATATAAATTTTGGTAGAAAAAATCAAATGTCGATAAGATGTGTCACAAAGCACTGCTCGGATCGCATAATCAGGCTTGAGCCGTGGCTGTTTCGAGTGCAGTTCGCACCAGCCCCAGTCCCAGCGAACACCGGCCGAGAAACACTTGTTTAAAGTGATAAACGACACTTTAAACAAAGTTATTGTGTTGTTACTATTATTTTGTTGAATCAGCATGAAAAGGATTTAAAACTTATTTTCTTGGGATATTCATTAGCTGTAACTTTCGTAATACAAAATCTATTCTCTTACGGTCTGCCTAGACCACCCTACCTTTTTTCAGCTTCTGTCACTCCGTCATGTGTCAACCTACAGGTAAGTCACTCTACGATTTGTTTCCCCCCTCCCGATATCCAGATTATATTCCCCTCAAATTTCACCTGGCATTGTTTCTCGTCCAGTCCAAAAAGTGAAGCCGTCTTCCCTCATTTGTTCGCTCGGGAAAAAAAGAAAAAAGGAATTCAAATTTGCTACTCAAATAATGGCGAAATATAAACAGGGTAAAGTTGGATTGAATGGTGTGGCTAACCAGGGGCAAAAATAAATAAAGTAAAAAGATGTTGTTTTTAAAACTTACGATTCCAGTATAATAAAATTAACGTCTATCTGCCCAGCGGGTATGTTCCGGGTGGCAAGCCTCAATCATGGGACTGACGGCCAAAGATCATAAACATGTGACTAACACACACAGACAGATAGATACATAGATAGATAGATTATTTACATTATTCGGACTATTGTCCTCATCTTTGTCGCCATATTTATTACAACGTTTCGGCCGTTGTACGCTCCAGCCTTCTTCGGGTGGCTGGAATGTCTAACTGAACCCTTTATTTCGCTCACTGGGGTAGACTGTTCAAGTTCAACGTGCCATGTTTAATGGAGGTCACTTATCAGTTATCTCCTGTTAATTTCCCTCTGAATGTTCTCCACTGCCTTAATCGGGTATTGAACTCGCACTCTTTGGGTCCTGTCACTGGATCTAACTACAAAATGTTGTAATAAATATGGCGACAAAGATGAGGACAGTACTCCGAATAATGTAAATAATGTACATAATACCTCACCTCAGAAATATAGACAGATATAGATAGATAGATCTGATCAGTCTAGAGGTAGGATCTCTGACCAATCCCGGTTTGAAGCTATCGGACGTCTAACGTGCTGTGATACAGCGAAACAGTCTGTCTGTGGATCACTATATATATATATATATATATATATATATATATATATATATATATATATATATATATATATATATATATATAGGAAAGGCCAATACTCAATAGCATTATGAAAACCGCCACAATGTGCTGACCATGTTCGGAAAATAAACATTCGGAAAATAAAAACATTCTTATAACTTTAGACACATACATAAAAATCACATATTTAGTTTTTTAAAAATCAGCCTTGATAATGGTTAGAAGAATAGCCAAAAGCACTCGGATATGCAGAGATTTTTGACAATTTTTACACATTTTGTGTCCAGAAGAGAAAATTCTTGTAATAAGAACCATTAAACAAAAAGCTTAATTGCAATATCTTGTCAATCGTCTTTAAAGAAACATGTATAAAAGAGGGATTGCTGCATATATATATATATATATATATATATATATATATATATATATATATATATATATATATATATTTCACCTCAAACAGTACGGGAAGCCACTATCAAGCAAGGGGTTACAGAGAGTTGGAGCGAGAGCAAATAGGAGTGATAGAGGAAAGGATGAAGAGAAGGGTAGGGGATAGATCAGGGCATCTGGAGATGTCGATTGACATTACATTTGAATAGTTGGACATTATAGCTATCAGGGAAAGAGGAAGAGGGGAGGGAGCTCCACAGGTGAGTGGTGCGAGACATGAAGCTATTGGAGTAGAAGAGATGGCTACATTTAACAGTTACGACAGTGAAAGGGTGAAAGCGAGATGCCAGCCTAGTTGAGCGCTTAAATTCATGAAGTCTGGAAACCAGCGAAAGCAGCATATCGGAGCAGTTACCGGGAAAGTATTTGTAAAAAAGACAAAAGGAGGCGACGGCACGTCTGTGATATATATATATATATATATATATATATATATATATATATATATATATATATATATATATATATATTAAGAAAGGGAAAGAAACATGAATGATTTTATGTAACGAGGTAAAATGTTTTTATCATAATCTATTATAATAAAAGTATTCTAATAATAATATTATATATATATATATGTATGTATATATATATAATTATTTATTCGAAAATTATAACATAAATATGTTATAAAATCACTACAAAAATAGCCATTTTGTTTCAACTTTTCTGGTGTCTTAACAAGTGATGGTTTTGAATGTTGAATAAAGGTTTTTAAAAGGTTCAAATCAATCAAACATTCCTCGCTGTTACATAAACTGGAATGACCGATCAAAATACAAGTATATGAGAATTCAAAAAACTTGACAACGAACTAAGGTTATAATAATTATTTAATGCTTTAATGTTGAGGTTAGACTAAAATAGAATTTATTCTAACTAATAAATATTAAATTATACAATAAAATTTGAAATTAAAAATTACCCATTTTAAAATTTAAATTTAATCTATATTAAGTTTAAAATTATAAAATTACCGAGGAAAAAAGGAAAAAATAAACATATGTTATTCTATTTATTTTGTTTTTATTGAAATTAAGTTGGAATAAACGTTAAGATCAAATGTTGCTCTGAACTTCATGACAACATAGATACATTTGAAGCATAAACAGAGGCAGGGGAGGGTGACATCTCGCAAAAGACAATACATACACAATCAGATTATAATACATAAACACGCAGACGTATTTAGATATATACACACACAAAAAGGCGACGAGACAGGAAATATCCCCATGACCTTAAAAAAAAAAGAAAAACATACATGCAAAATGAAAAGTACACACAAGTGAACGTACACACAGACACCGATAAAGTCCCTTACATACACACACATACATTGACAAAGACACTCCAATACACCAACCAAGAAATATTCAAGTTTGAAAGTGTTATTGAACGAATTCTAACCAATTAATAAAATATAACTTATACGGGCAAATAAAAATCAACATGGACAAAACAGAAAACCAAACATTAGGGAAAGAAAGAACATTAAAACAGATAGACATGGATAGAAATATATATATATATATACGCATAAAAATAACACCATCTAATATATAAAAGAACGACAACTCCAAACACACAAATATATTTAAAAATATATTTCATATATACCAATATACGAACTAGTGCACATACACGAGTACAAAAATATAAGAGTAGGTGAAAGAAAATAAAAACTGCATACAGACATATGTATACACACATTGTTCACTACAAACAGAAACACAGAAAAGGATACCTACAGACAAACATATACACACATATATATATATATATACACACATACACATATAAATCTCTATATATACACATACACACATACATATACGCATACGTATATGCATATATACACATACAGAAGCAAGCATAAATATATCTACCCACACAGCAACATAAATAAGTAAACAAACCAAGTATATATATATATATATATATATATATATATATATATATATATATATATATATATATATATATATATAGTAACACACAGACATACATATATACACATATACAAACACACGCATATATATAAAAAACACATACAAACGCAAACTTAATGTTTTTTTTTAAGTGTCGCGGGGTTATTTCCTGGCTCGTCGCCTTTTTTGTGTGTGTATATATCTAAATACGTCTGCGTGTTTATGTATTATAATCTGATTGTGTATGCATTGTCTTTTCCAAGATGTTATCCTCCACTCCCTCTGTTTATGCTTCAAATGTATCTATGTTGTCATTGAGCACTCTGCATTGAGAACTCTTTTAAGAATAGAATTTGTTTGTTACTGGAATTTATTCCGTATACACCAATCCTATATATATATATATATATATATATATATATATATATAAATTGATGGGGAGTTCTTCTTAAACTTGTATTTTAAAAGTGTGTGGAAGGTCAACATTTTCTTTCCGAGTTACATGTGTTATGTATATATATATAAATTGATGGGGAGTTCTTCTTAAACTTGTATTTTAAAAGTGTGTGGAAGGTCAACATTTTCTTTCCGAGTTACATGTGTTATGTATATATATATAAATTGATGGGGAGTTCTTCTTAAACTTGTATTTTAAAAGTGTGTGGAAGGTCAACATTTTCTTTCCGAGTTACATGTGTTATGTATATATATAAATTGATGGGGAGTTCTTCTTAAACTTGTATTTTAAAAGTGTGTGGAAGGTCAACATTTTCTTTCCGAGTTACATGTGTTATGTATATATATAAATTGATGGGGAGTTCTTCTTAAACTTGTATTTTAAAAGTGTGTGGAAGGTCAACATTTTCTTTCCGAGTTACATGTGTTATGTATATATATAAATTGATGGGGAGTTCTTCTTAAACTTGTATTTTAAAAGTGTGTGGAAGGTCAACATTTTCTTTCCGAGTTACATGTGTTATGTATATATATAAATTGATGGGGAGTTCTTCTTAAACTTGTATTTTAAAAGTGTGTGGAAGGTCAACATTTTCTTTCCGAGTTACATGTGTTATGTATATATATAAATTGATGGGGAGTTCTTCTTAAACTTGTATTTTAAAAGTGTGTGGAAGGTCAACATTTTCTTTCCGAGTTACATGTGTTATGTATATATATAAATTGATGGGGAGTTCTTCTTAAACTTGTATTTTAAAAGTGTGTGGAAGGTCAACATTTTCTTTCCGAGTTACATGTGTTATCTATTTTTAGTAGTGGCTGCTGTTGATCGTCCTCAAGTGATGTGGTTTCTGTTATTTGGTACAGTTCTTTGTGATTCTGTAGCGCCAGTCTACAATCTTCAAAGAAGCATGGTCTTCGCCAACAAACATTGGCTTCACTCGCTCAAAGACATTAATAAGCATTGATTTGAGAAAGGCAACAAAAGTGATGCTCGACAGGATATCAATGATAATATTAGCCTTTTTTCTTATAAAGAAACATTTGCTAATCATTGGCCGAACAGCCGGTAATACACTTAGCTGAAATTCATAAAATATTTATCTTAAAACAGAAAAATAGGTTTCTTAAGTCCAGTAGGTGTTGTGGCTATTTCTAGTATTTATGTTGGTTTCCTTCCTAACCTTTTGTTCGATGTAGTGTGGAACGACAAGGTCTTTGATTATATCATTATTTCCTCTTCAAATCCCATTTCTTAGCTATTTTAGTTGTTGCTGCTGTTGAAAGTCCTCAAGTAATGGAATATCAGACGACAACAATGCTTATTGTTGCGAATACTGTAGGTTTTTGAGTGTCTCTTGAAAAAAGTTTTTTTTCCATAAAATCATAATGAATTAAAAAATATATCAGCAGAAACATTGCTTACATATGGCAATTTTTAAAATTTAAATTAAAAATAAATATCACAGATGAAATATTTATTAAAATTTTCTATATGGTTGACTATAATGCATTCATATAAATTTTCTTAAGCATTTCACCCCAAGCAAGGCGGGAGTGGCCACTAGCACGCAAGGGGTTACAGAGAGTGAGAGCAAGAGTAAAGAGGGGTGTTTGAGGAAAGGATATAGAGAAGGAGGGGGATCAGGATCAAGGCATCAAAATATGTCAAATGACATTACAATTAAAATTTTGAAGCAGAGAAGCAAGTAAGAGGGAAGGAGTTCCACTGTCGGCAAGTGCGAGTAGAACTGTTTCGACATATGACTCAAGGATAAATACTGGCGAGTCCCCTTGAACACTATCACACTGGCGTCGATATTACATCGACCCCACCTCTCTGCAATGAAGAAAGTGCTGTCGCAGGGTTGGAATCTTCGGGACCGGACACCTTCTCTCATTTCAAATAAAAGATACTACACTTTCTTCCTAACCAAAAGGCCAAGAAGCGATGATAGTTATCTAACATCTCCATTAAGGCAGAATATGACACAAATTGTTTTTTTATGTGGTGTGTCCATTCGTATGCATATAAATATAAGCAAGGTCAAATATTGGCCAGTTCTCATGGCCACTGTCACGTTAGCATTGATATTGCACTAATCTAAATTTATTTAATGTAATGAGGAAGCGACTGACGAAGAGATGGATTTCCTGGGAACGGGTGCCTCCTCCAATCTCTACTGAGGTGAGAACAGATACGTTTTGATCCCCAAAAAGACAAATTTACGCAAATTTATAAAATATAAAGAAAACTGTACAAACTTTCAAACGAAGTACCGACTCTACAACTCGCTGGAAGTCTTTATTCTCCTCTATGGATGTGAAACGTGGACACTGTTGGCAGATACATAGAGAAGGATCCAAGCGTTTGAGAACAAATGCATGAGAAAACTCCTTGGCATTTTCTATTGGGAACAAAAAAAAAAACAATGAGTTTGTGCGGAAAGGGGTTGAGAATTTTGTGGATCACCAGAAACCTCTTCTTGCCACTGTCAAACGGAGAAAAATGGCGTGTTTTGAACACATTACAAGGCACGACATCCTGTGCAAGACCATCATGCAAGGCAACGTTGAAGGTGGACGTAAGAGACGACGCCAACGCAAAATCTGTTTGGATAATGTCAGACAATGGACAGGTATGACTGTATCAGAATTGCTGATGGCTGGGGTTGATAGACCGTTGTTGAAAAGAGGTAGTGTGGCTTCTGCATTCGTATCTGCTCTACGATTACAAAAGTCAAGGGGATTATGATGATGATGAATTTGAGTAAACAGATGACTGAATAAGGTTTAGGAGAGATAACAAAAAGACAAAACTTATTAAAAGCGACAAAAAAACAAGAAATTGTGGAGGGCTATGATCTTCAACGTCTCGAAGGGAAAATGACACATAGATAAAGAAAGAGTTTGAGTAAATGGATGGCAGAACAAGATTTAGGAGAGACAACAGACAGCATTTATTAAGATCGACGTAGGACAGGAAATTGTGGAGAGCCATGATCGTCAAAGTCCTGAAGGGACACGGCATATAGATGATGAAATAAAACTACAAAAACTTCTACGGAAGGTAGTGAAGGAAAGTGAGAAGGAAGTACGAAACATTAGTTGCAGGAAATATGGTTGTTAGCTTAATGATGAGCCCAAAATGCAAATGACATTTGGAGATACCAAAATCAGATAAATGCAAAAGTTTAACTATATGGGAAGTGTTTTAACAGAGGAGAGAAAGCGTGACACTGAAATCCGAGGACGCATTGGCATAGCCAAAGATGCATTCCAAAACCTATGCAGATTATTAAGAAACTTTTGTCAGAAAAAAAAAGAGTACTGAACTGTCACATCAGCCCTCAAATACAGCAGCCAATACTGAACAATCTTTTCAAAGATGAAGAAGAGACTTGAAGCAACGAAAATTTGGTTCTACAGAAGGATGCTGGGGACTGAACATGTAAGAATTGTTAAAGAAAACCGAAAGAAGGAAACATACTTAATCTCAGGAAGAGACAGTTGAAATTTCTAGGGCACATAATGAGGAAAGAGGGCTTGGAAAATTTGATACTCAGAGGACAGACTGAAGGCAAAAGGGACTGAGGAAAAAAACGCATAACAAACTTACTGAGCTTGAGTAAATGGATGGCAGAACAAGATTTAGGAGAGACGACAAACAGCATTTATTAAGAGCGACGTGGCAAATTGTGGAGAGCCATGAATCTTCAAAGTCCTGCAGAGACAAGGCATATAGAAGAAAGAGTTTGAGTAAACAGATGACGGAACAAGGTTTAGGAGAGATAGCAAAAATCAAAACTTATAAGGAGCGAAAAAAAAAAAGAAATTGTGGAGGGCTATGATCTTCAACATCCCGAAGGGAAAATGACACATAGATGAAGAAAGTTTGAGTAAATGGATGGTGGAAGAAGATTTAGGAGAGACAACAGAAAGCATTTATTAAGAGCGACGTAGAACAGGAAATTGTGGTGAGTCATGATCACCAACGTCCAGTAGGGACACGGCACATAAAGAAGAAGAAGAAAACTTTTTTTACAATCTAGGAACTATTAACTGTAACCCCAAACGGAATGTGAGAATTCTCATAAACGTATTAGCACAAAACACTTTTACTCGCAGCCCCCATAACTTAAAAATCCGTTCTCACAACTCAAAACATTCTGGAGACGGGTATTCTGTTATTGTCTGCATTTCTGTTTGTGTCTTTTAGACGAGGTTTCTTCAAAATGTAGACAACCATTTTAAATATCTTAAAACCTTAAGTGTGCGGTAGCACTGAACTCACAAAAAAAAAAAAAAAAAAAAAACGAACTTATAATTTCCTGCGGATAGACTCATTCATCAGTGAGACGCCATCTTGTACATTGTGATGGTCGCCTTGATAATGATGTCGCGTGCAATGTTTTTGTTTTGTTTTGGATTTTTTTTTGTTTTGTTTTTTGTCAAAGTATCACCTAACTCTGTTTGTCCTCTCAAATTTCGAAGATTTTGATTCCTTAAAACAGAGGGATATTTCCCAATCGTCATCGGAAAAAATTTTTTAAAAAAAATACTAAAAAGAAATTCAAAATGCGGACAAATTTAAAGATTAATAAGAACGCAATTCTGCAGCTGATGGCGATCCATGAAGCAGGCATTCCAGGGGCACTTCGCCGTGTTGTAATGACTGTCAAGCGTGTCTTGCTAGAGAAATTGCGATTGGGTAGTGATTATGATCCTCCCTGGTTGCTCCATACTTTCGGCCTTGTGCCCCATCTAAGCTACTCTTAGAAAATCACCACGAAGTGGACATTCCAGACTGTCTTTAGGAGGGAAAGTTATTCCCCTATAATGGTATAAGACCATAAAGCAGTGGTTCCCAACCTTTTCTACATGGCGGCACAATATTGAGTTCTTTAAATTTTTGCGGCACACCTATCACAAAAAATAAATATTTTCCACTCATAAAGCCTTTTTTGCAAGAAAATAATAAAAAACAAAGAATATTATCTAAGAATAATTTTTATTCACATAAATCAACATATCCTGTATTCAATATCGGGTATAAAAGAATAATGGTGAATGTCAGTTGGACAGTTGTGCATAAAGTTAGATTAGCCTGAAACTGAAAAGATTCAAAATGGTTAGGAAAAGTTAAAAAAATGTTTGGGAGTTAGGAGCATTACGTAAAACCTCACATAGTACAGTTCTGTGTTACAACTTTTTGTCTTACAACCTGTGTATTTAGGAATCGTTTTGGTATCGAAATCGGGTCTGAATTATTCAGCTCCGATGCCGATTCCCGATACTTTGAAAAACTCCTGATATTCCGATTAATCGTCCCATGACTAATATAAACCATAATAGCGCTTACCAGTTCGAATGCGCGAAACGTTTAGATTCCAGAAATTCGGCGATTTTGAATTGAGCGGTGTCATCATGATTAAGAAATTGAATGTCTTTATTAAACAAAATGAGATTAAATGGCTTCTAGGTATTATCTCTTTGAGGCACACCAGTAATCATTCCGTGGCACACTAATTTGCCGAGGGAGAAATTTGAAATCAGGTCTCGTACTGATAACAAACAATTTCTCTCTGTCACAAAATCGATTTGTATAGAATTAAGTATATTATCAAATATTTAAGGATTTAATAAGAACTATAAAATCAAGTTGAACCCGAAAGTGAATTTTAGATTTGGTGTCTATTTTCAAGCTACTGTAAATTCGGTCAGATTTTCATGGCCAGCGATGTCAAATACGAAAGACATTTCAAAGGTTACCTGAATTTGTTAATACATTTTTATCAAATAACGTCCAGCAGTTTGCATTATTGACAGTTGAACTGAAATTCTCAAATATAGGCACATCGCCGACTGGTTAGAATGTTCTCTTTCTGACCCCGAGACCCGGGTTCGAATCTCACTATTGTCGATTTGTCAGGAAGGAAACCTCCTGATGTTTTCGGACTGGAATGTCGATACAAACGAGCGGAACCTTTGGAAAGTACCCGAAAACCATACCTTGTGAGTGAAATCGGGTAGGTGGAACACTTGGAGTCCGTCGATAGCTGTGCTAGCACGATGACAGAAGTCATCGTGACCGAGGTTTTGAGTGTGCTGGCCTTGTTCAAATTGTTGATCACGCTAGATATCACGCTCCTTCCCAGAAAATGTAACTAAGGTCTACTCAGCATAGATGCAGTATAAACCACAGGTGGGCTCTGTGGGTTTTGAATAAACCCAAATGCGCCTGAGCAAGCATCTGCAGATACGGGTGGCCAGTGATACATAAACATCCGTACCTTTTCTCTTAGTACCACAACGTTTTAGCCGTTCTTCAGTTGTCCGTCGATTCGGTTACACTTATAGATTCGGGTACCTTTACTGGTGAAGATTGTTCTCGTTCCGCTTTCGATTTCTGGGAATGCCTCGTTATTTTTCTTTCGGTTCAGTTATTAGTCGTCCTTTTCTACAGAAGTTGGGTCTGTACTGCCCGGACCAGGGATTGAACCCATAATTAATATGCTACCAAATTCACGACCCATCAACGGACCAAGACCAATATAAGTTCCCACATCATTCTCCTACTGAGTCGCCTTAGGCACCAGGATTGAACCTAGACCTCACTCTTTTTTTTTTCAAGCAGTTCACCCCAAGCAAGGCAATAAAGCCACTAAGGCACAAAGAGGTTACTCCGTGTGAAAGAATAAGAAAAAGAAAAACCTTGTTAAGTGGATAGAACAATAAAAGAACAGGAATCACGAAGACAGTAAATAATGATTGACATTGAATTTAAATAATTAAATATCAAATTTGGCAGGAAAGCAAGAAGCCGAGAGTTCCACAGGCAAGAAGTGCGTTAGAGGAAACTGTCAGCAAATAACTTACGGTTCATTCTAGGCAATTCAACTGTAAAAAGATGAGACCTTGTTGCGAATCTAGTATTGCGCTTAAATTCATAAAGTTTAGTTATTATAGAGGAAAGTTCACCAGAACAATTACCATGAAAGTATTTATAGAAAAGTCACAGGGAAGCTACATTACGACAGTAGGGAAGTGACCGAAGCCGGGATGACATGTCAGGACCAATAACATTGCAGATTCTTCTTTGGATGTTATCAAGAATCTCTAAACATATAGCAGGAGCACCTTGCCAGAAGTGGCAACAATATTCGAAGCGTGGACGAATGGTAGACGTATAAATATGTAAGATATGGGAAAAGTACTGTCTAGTAAGTCCGACAGGTTTGACAAAGTAGAATTGGCAACTGCCCTCGAAAAGGACCTCCAATTCGTGGTTAACTGGGGCAAGGAATGGCTTGTAAATTTTAACGCCTTCAAAATAAAATTGATTTCAGTTAATCACCATAGGCAATATTTTCTGCCTGCCATCAGCATGGTTGATAAAAAGTTCCTGGAGAGCAAATTATTGCTTCTTCTTGGGCTCGCGTTTACCACTGACAAGAATAGGAGAGTAATTATATTGAATCAGTTGCTAGGTCTGCTGCTTGGAATGTTGTTTCCAGGTGTCGTATCGGATAATTGGTCTACCCTTTGCCCGTGCATTAAATATTGCTGCCACGTCTAGTCTGGTACACCTACTATATCTCACGAGTTTCTTGATAAATTCGAAGAGTCTGTAATGCATTCTATCCAGATTTGGTATGTCATCTTTCAGCACTTTCTCACCGACGTGGCGTGGTTTCCCTCAGGTTCTCTCCAAATATTTTCGTGGCAATTATTCTGATGAGATTTCCTTCTTAGTGCTTTGATTGCATAAATTTCAGCGTACCACTGGATTGGCAATTAGGTCTCACCGTTTTACTATTGAACTAGCTGGATATGACACTATACATTTGGTCTATGGTTATAGATGATAAAATCAAACGATCAGAATCACACGTCAAGACATTATATTCCCTTTACAGCAAATGAAGCAGAGAGATGATATTGAATCATTTGCTAGGTCCGCTCCGAGGAAAGTTGGTTTATTGCGTCGTGTTAGATAATTGGTCTACCCTTTGCCCGTGCATTGAATATCGCTGTCACGTCTAGTCTGGTACACATACTATATCTCACGAGATTCCTGATAAATTCGAAGAAGAGTCTGTAATGTATTCTATGCAGACTTGGTATCTGACGTGTCAGCAATATTCAATGCACGGGCAAAGGGTAGACCAATTATCTGGCACGACACAATGAACCAACTTTCCTAGGAGCGGACCTAGCAATCACTCTCTCACCGACGTGGCGTGGTTTCCCTCAGTCTGTTCTACAAATATTTTCGTGGCAATTATTCTGATGAGCTTTCCTCCTTGGTGTCTTGACTGCATAAATTTCAGCGTACCACTGGATTGGCAATTAGGTCTCACCGTTTTACTATTGAACTAGCTGGATATAGCCCTATATTCTATTCTAATATTTTCTTTTCTCTTTTCTTTCCTTTATTAGTTGTTAACACGAAGTAGTAGTAGTAGTAGTAGTAGTAGTAGTAGTAGTAGCGGTAATAGTTTGAAGCTGTTCGAATTTCTTACTAAAATCGGAAGAACAACGGAACGACATCTTTATTGAAATCGATTACAACAGCGAGGAGATTGGAAAAGAATCGAGAAAATTGGATCTCATTGGATTTTTCACAACATCGAACAGGTACAAATGGAATGAAAACTCAACGAACGCAGTTCCATATTTTTCTGCAAATATTATACATTAGAACAGAAAGTTTTCTTCCGAAATAGAACACTATTTTCCGAACAACTTATTATCCACAGATGATACCCAAGGATATTATGAATCCACAATCGCCTGTTCTTCGTAGCTCAATTCCGCGTTTGTCCGCTTACTATCCCACCAAAGCCAATCGGTGGGGAGTTTCCATCCAAACATTTTGTTTTAAGTAGTGTGAAATATCAACGTCTTGGTTATGCCATCATTTTCTCTTCTCAATCCCAGTAGCTGTTATAAATCTTTCCAGTATTGATGGAGGTTTCCTTCCAAACATTTTGTTAGAAGTAGTGTGGAATGTCAGCATCTTGATTATTCCATTATTTTATCTTCTCAAACCCAGTAGCTGTTATCGCTCTTTCAAGTATTGATGGGAGTTTCCTTGCAAATCTTTTGTTTGAAGTAGTGTGGAATATCAAAGTCTTCATGTCATTATTTTCTATTCTCAAGCTAAGTAGCTGTTATCACTCTTTCCAATATTGATGAAGGTTTCCTTTCAAACTTTTTGTTTGAAGTAGTGTGGAATGTCAACATCTTGATTACGTCATTATTTTCTCTTCTCAAGCCCAGTAGCTCTTATCACTCTTTCAAGTATTGATGGGATTTTTCTTTCCAAACCTTTTGTTTGAAGTAGTGTGTATTGTCAACATATTTATCACCTCTTGATGGAGGTTTCCTTCCAAACATTTTGTTGGAAGTAGTGTGGAATGTCAATATCTTGTTTATGTCATTAATTTCTCTTTGAGTAACAATGTGCTATCCATTTTAGTTGTTTGGAGGGTTGAGTTAAAGGGAAATAACTGAGACCCCCGGAAGAGGCATGGCACCTGAAACTCGAACAGTCTACCCCGGTGGACAAAATTGAAGTTTTTGAAATTCCAATCACCCGATGAAGGCCAGAGCGTACAACTGCCGAATCGTTGTGAATACGGTAATGAAAATGAGAATAACAGTGTGAATAATGCAAATAATGTAAATAATCATAATACACCATCTCAGAATTATAGACAAATCAATAATGCTCCCAAGAAAATTAAATTTCGTCATTAAATGACCCATAAGGTGTTGATATGCCGCTACACAAATGAATAAGTGTATCTAAACCAGATTATTATTTTATGAACAAAAACTGAAAATAAAACATAAAATTCTCGTCGCTGTATCCAAAAATTCTAAAATTCATAATAAATTTAATACATATAATATTAATATACCGCATAAAATATAATTAATATAATATAATTATTATATTATATGTATTATATATAATACAATAAATATAATATTAATGCATATAACAAAATTCTAGTCGCAGTATCTATTCTAAAATTCATAATATATTTAATACGTATAATATTAATATAATACATATAATATAATAAATATAATACATATAATATAATAAATATAATACATATAATATAATAAATATAATACATATAATATAATACATAATGCATATAATATAATATATATAATATTAATACATATAACATAAAATTCTAGTCGCAGTATCTATTCTAAAATTCATAATATATTTAATACGTATAATATTAATATAATACATATAATATAATAAATATAATACATATAATATAATAAATATAATACATATAATATAATAAATATAATACATATAATATAATACATAATGCATATAATATAATATATATAATATTAATACATAAAACATAAAATTCTAGTCGCAGTATCTATTCTTAAATTCCACCGAAGGGATTCCCTGATGTTTAATGCTTCCAAACCACTGGTGTATTCTATGTGTAACACCAGCTGGAAAGAAAATACGAGTTGTATAAGCCATAAGACTCGAAGTGTATAAGTGTGTATTTGAGTGGCGAGGAGAAGAGAGTTTAGGGGGCAAAAGAGAGGGGACGGGAAGGAAACAGGGGGAGTCGAGGAAAAATGAAGCATGAGGCATGCCTTTTCTGTCTATGATGAATTTAGTGTGGGCAAGATGAACGACCAGCAGTTTCTTCATGTAAATCTTGATATCAGGTTGTCAACAACAAATCTCTACCCTGTCGGCACCACCAATTCCAACACGCACGGGGTTAACCCTACGCCAACCCTTGACCCTAACTCTTTCTCCCATTCCTCTCTGCCCTTCTTTTCTCTAGTCTTTCTCTTTCCCGTCTCTCTTATTTCTCTCTCTTTCAATCTCCCCCTTTCTCTCTAACCTAGACATGCACATAGACAAGTCTCGAAAGTGTCAGAAGCGAGCGCTATCAGTTTCGAGCCCTTGGACTCCTAAATGCCGTCGGACTGGAGAAGGCGTTGAACTACGAAAGTCTTTTGGCGAGTGACGTCACGCAACATGACGGTGGTCTCATTGACAGAAACCAGGACACACGCCGAGCACGAACACCCCGCCTACTCAGACTTTTTTTTTCATCAATTTGACACGACAGACTCCAGATTAAAAGGTAAAAAAAAAAAAACAGAGAGAAAAAGAAGAAGGATGTTTATATGTAATAAAGATGTCTAGACTCAACAAAGGACTTTTTTTAAAAAATTTGATATTTAGGAAGCGAATTGCAAAAGAAAAAAATAGCCAGTTAAAAAGTTAACAATAATTTTCAAAAAGTGTGAGTGAGATAACGATGAAAAGTTAAGCAACGTTTAAACCTAACCATAAACAAGAAAAGCTGATTTTTTTACGATGTCATAGCTTTGGTAATATTCACAATAGGACGTCTGAGTAAAGAAACACGAAACATTTTTTTAAATAAAAAAACGGAATAAAAAAAACGTTTTTAACTATTTGTAAGGATAATACTTCAACTTCATGTTACTCTCTCGCCAATGAAAGATGGATTACGTAATAACTACCATTTTATGTGGTGAATTTTTTACGACGTGCCGCATTTTTCTTTTATGTAACATAGAACCAGGTAAAACTTACCAAGTTTGTTGTTTTCAAATCAAATTATTGGTAGCGTACATACTATCTTTTCCGACCGCGTTAAAAGGAGTCAGGCCATCGACATTTGCAGTGCATATCGAGAGACGAATCATTAAAAATCTACATCGACGAGAGTCCTGAAAACTTCTCGGTCCGAACAACTGCCCAGAATCTGAACCAATGACAATATATCTGCTATTGATTTTATATATACATATATTTTATTTTCGAATGCTTCCTTAGTCAGACTGAAAACACTGTATCGCTCTTTCATCAAGAAAAAAGAAGAAAGAAAACACGCGATACCTAATGTTTAAAATGAATTTTTTTAAATGAAAAGTCTTTCTTGAAGCTTTTATTTTAGTTTTAATTTCAAACTAATAGATTAAATTTAATATTTCCAATAAGCAAAATACTCTGCTGTATTTCAAAATCTAACTTAAATTGACTGGAAATATATTTTTGGTGTTAAAATGGCGGATTAGCGCCCATTTTAGTTGTCTTCCATCGCAATGTAATTCTCTTTATTAAAAAATTTGAATTCAACGCCATTTTTTAGCCCGCCTTAATTGCAATGTAAATTCTCTTTATTAAAAAAATCTTTCAAAAATATGATATACTTTTCTGAAACTTTATTTGAGTAATATTAACTGGTTTAAAGTATAATTAATATGTTTTGAAACAAATATTATTTACTCTTGATATATCGCAGAAATGCATTTTTAACCCGACAGTAGCTGTGTTGACGTGTTTGACAGCGTGATGACAGATCTAATGCTGCTCTACGGAGAATTTACCTGTAAAATATAAATGAAGAAAATGACGTGAGCACATTTTTAATTTAATTTTACGTGCTACTACCCATGG
>OZ038503.1:77931517-77966517 GCA_964036315.1 Acanthosepion esculentum | reverse complement strand
ATATATGTATGTATCTATATGTATATGTATGTATATGTATATGTATGTATATATATATGTATATATATATATATATATATATATATATATATATATATATATATATATATATATATATATATATCTAACAGAGGCCGGAAAGTGCGACACTGAGATCCGAAGACGTATTGGGATGGCCAAAGATGCATTCCAAAAGCTAAGCAGAGTATTAAGAGACAGAAAAATTTCGTTACAAACAAAGAAAAGGGCACTGGACTGTTACGTGATATGCAATGTAAATATCTGGGAAGTATTCTAACAGTGGACGGAAAGTGTGACACTGAGATCCGAAGACGTATTGGGATGGCCAAAGATGCATTCCAAAAGCTAAGCAGAGTATTAAGAGACAGAAAAATTCGTTAGAAACAAAGAAAAGGGCACTGGACTGTTACGTGATATGCAATGTAAATATCTGGGAAGTATTCTAACAGAGGACGGAAAGTGTGACACTGAGATCCGAAGACGTATTGGGATGGCCAAAGATGCATTCCAAAAGCTAAGCAGAGTATTAAGAGACAGAAAAATTCGTTAGAAACAAAGAAAAGGGCACTGGACTGTTACGTGATATGCAATGTAAATATCTGGGAAGTGTTTTAACTGAGGCCGGAAAGTGCGACACTGAGATCCGAAGACGTATTGGGATGGCCAAAGATGCATTCCAAAAGCTAAGCAGAGTATTAAGAGACAGGAAAATATCGTTAGAAACAAAGAAAAGGGCAATGGACTGTTACGTGATATGCAATGTAAACATCTGGGAAGTATTCTAACAGAGGACGGAAAGTGTGACACTGAGATCCGAAGACGTATTGGGATGGCCAAAGATGCTTTCCAAAAGCTAAGCAGAGTATTAAGAGACAGAAAAATTCGTTAGAAACAAAGAAAAGGGCACTGGACTGTTACGTGATATGCAATGTAAATATCTGGGAAGTATTCTAACAGAGGACGGAAAGTGTGACACTGAGATCCGAAGACGTATTGGGATGGCCAAAGATGCATTCCAAAAGCTAAGCAGAGTATTAAGAGACAGGAAAATATCGTTAGAAACAAAGAAAAGGGCACTGGACTGTTACGTGATATGCAATGTAAACATCTGGGAAGTATTCTAACAGAGGACGGAAAGTGTGACACTGAGATCCGAAGACGTATTGGGATGGCCAAAGATGCTTTCCAAAAGCTAAGCAGAGTATTAAGAGACAGAAAAATTCGTTAGAAACAAAGAAAAGGGCACTGGACTGTTACGTGATATGCAATGTAAATATCTGGGAAGTGTTTTAACTGAGGCCGGAAAGTGCGACACTGAGATCCGAAGACGTATTGGGATGGCCAAAGATGCATTCCAAAAGCTAAGCAGAGTATTAAGAGACAGAAAAATTCGTTAGAAACAAAGAAAAGGGCACTGGACTGTTACGTGATATGCAATGTAAATATCTGGGAAGTGTTTTAACTGAGGCCGGAAAGTGCGACACTGAGATCCGAAGACGTATTGGGATGGCCAAAGATGCATTCCAAAAGCTAAGCAGAGTATTAAGAGACAGGAAAATGTCGTTAGAAACAAAGAAAAGGGCACTGGACTGTTACGTGATATGCAATGTAAATATCTGGGAAGTGTTTTAACTGAGGACGGAAAGTGCGACACTGAGATCCGAAGACGTATTGGGATGGCCAAAGATGCATTCCAAAAGCTAAGCAGAGTATTAACAGACAGAAAAATTTCGTTAGAAACAAAGAAAAGGGCACTGGACTGTTACGTGATATGCAATGTAAATTTAAGCAGAGTATAAAGAGACAGAAAAAAAAACTTCGTTAGAAAGAAAAAAAAAAGAGTACTGAAGTGTTATGTGATATCTGTTCTCCTATAGGGCAGTGGATGCTGGACAATTTACCCAAAGATGAAGAGGCTTGAAGCAGCATAAATGTTTTTCTCCAGGAGCATGCTGACCGTAACATGCACCAAATATGTAAGCAACCAAGAGGTTTTAGAGAAGATTTCAACAAAAAGGAAACTGATCTTTAACATCAGGTAAAAACAGTTGAAATTTCCGGACCACGTAATGAGGAAAGATGGCTTCGAAAATTTGATACTCACAAGACAGATTGAGGGAAACAGCCACAGAGTAAAACAGCGCGTAACATACTTGATGGGCTTGAATAATTGTATAGCGGAACAGCGTTTGGGAGAAGTAGCGAAGAGACAAGATCTATAAAGAGCTACAAGGAACCGGAAGTTGTTGAGGGTCATGATCGCTTACATCCTGAAGAGACACAATACATAATGAAGGAGAATATATGACGTTCGTGCGATATATATAATGTAAAATATATCCTTCGTAATATTTGACTTACCACATCACCTATGACAAAATTTTAGAAAGGTAACCATCAACGCTTGAAATAGAAATACAGACTAGTCGGCTTTTCGTCAAAAATATAACTCTAGCAATTACCTTGGTTCCCACTAAAAAGAACGGTTTTTTTCCTTGACACCGCTATTATTTTAACTACCTTTACTCCTCAGTTTATGAATAAATATTATTTCTTATTTTTGTTGTCAGTTTTCAAGAACAAATACAAATGTATGAATTCACTTGTATGTGATTAGGTTTTATTACAATTCTGATAATCGCTTCTTAAAACAATAAACATTGCCGAGCAGTAAAGGTAGTTAAAATAATAGCGGTGTCGAGGAAAAAACCGTTCTTTTGACAATGCGTTTTTCTGGGCACGGATGTCCAAGTTTGCCAAAACTTCATTAAGAAAAAGATCTTATAAATTTCACTCAATAGTATGGTCAACTGTTCAGTCAGTTCATTCCTAAAGTTTCCCATATTATGGAAACGGATAATCTCACCAATTACCCTCTAATGATTTACCTTCGTATTTTTATGCAAAATAATCACAGGAACAATTTTGACAGTTTATATTTCTGAGATGACGTATTTTAACGATTTACACTGTTTACATTGTTCGGAATGTTGTCCTCATCTTCATTGTCACATTCACGGCGTTTCGACCTTTGTACTCTCCGGCCTTCTTCAGGACCTGTCTATATTTCTGAGATAAGGTATTGTAACGATTTACACTATTGACGTTGTTCGAACTGTTGTCCTCATCTTCATTGTCACATTCACGACATTTCGGCAGTTGTACGGTCCGGCCTTCTTCAGGACCTGTCTATATTTCTGTGGTGAGGTATTGTAAAGATTTAAACTATTTACATTGTTCGGACTGTTGTCCTCAGTTTATTATCACATTCGGGACGTTTCGGCCGTTGTACGCTACGGCCTTCTTCAGGATCTGTCTATATGTTGTCCTCGTTTTTATTTCCACATTCACGACATTTCGGCCATTGTACGCTCTGGCCTTCTTCAGGACCTGTTTATATTTCTGAGGTGAGGTATTTGCACTGTTCGGACTGTTGTCCTCATTTTTATTGTCATATTCATAATTTGTATATGACAATAACGATGAGGACAACCGTACGAACAATGTAAATAGTGTAAATTAGGCGCCTCCGCTGTTTTCGCGGGAAAACAGCATAGCGTAATGAAAAATGCCACAAACTTAACAAAAATAAATTTTTATCGTCAAAATGCTTATGTTATTATTAAGATGAAAGACCAAAGTATTTTTTAATTATTTTTAAAAGAATTTTAATATTTTCTAACACGTTCGAAATTTTTGGTTAAAGTCTTCTTTTGTTTACGTCATCGCGATGTCAGAGACAATAACATAGGGGTTTTTTGCGCTTTTTTTCCGTTGAAAACACATTGATTTGGAAATTCTTGTAAAAATCAAGTAATTGTCCGATTTTAATGAAATTTCAGGACTTATTCACAAATGAATGAAATTATTTTTGAAATATTTGTTTTTAGAAAATTTTGGTAACATTTTTTTTTAAATATGTTACCCCTCACTTACTTAATTTCATGAAATTTCGCCCAAAACCTTTCGGTTTCCTGAATTTTTTTTTTTTTAAAGAAGAAGTCTTTGGAGATGATAAATCACCTACTTCTTTTTTCAAATTTGAGCTATCTGACTGAAAATCGGCTCTGAATTGAAAAATAATGAATCCAATAAAACTATGATATTACTTAATTAGAAAAGCTTTTAATTGCTTTTGTAAATAAGTAATATTAAGGACATTATTGTCTGAAGAAATAAAATTTTTCTGATGAATAATTAAGTTTTACAAGAATTTTTTCATTTTTTAAGAAATTTTAATTAAATAATTTATAATAGTTAAAATCGTCTAAAGCTCTGTATTAGGCTGTTTCCTCGAGGTGATGTAGTAATTAAACGGAAACAAAATGTACGATTCCAAAATTGCAAAGATTAATAAGATTAGTTGCACTATTTTATTTCTTAATTATTTTTTATGTTGTATTTTTTTAATTAATACATTCATTATTTCCATGTATGGTAGACTGAAATTGCCATTATTATAAAAAGGTCACATAATCTAAGCGTATTGTCCCTTTATTGTAATAAAGGGACAACACGTGGACTTTTCATAACATTTCGCTTCTTCGTTGCTTTCCAACAGGTTGTATTTTCCGTTCAGCTTCTATTCAGTAATGTTTATTGGGTTAATAAATGTTTTAGTAATTATGTAATTAATAAGAAAATTTAATAAGAAAATAATTGTCATAACAATAATTAGAAATAAAATGAAAAATATATAAAATATATAAATTAGGTAGGTACGTCTACTATTTCAGCATAAATTTAGATTTAATTAAAAGCTTAATGATTAAATTCATTATTTCCATTAAGTAAAAATTCTGGTGTATTTCAGATAGAAACTATATACATTGGATTGGAAAGTCACATTTAATTTTGATTTATTAAATTACCATTTCATAAATTATTAAGTTACTTCTATCATTTTTATATATAAATTTTATTTTATTTTTGCATCTTCGAAAGGTAAATAAAAGTCAATAAAAATTGCGGAAAATATGTTCATTTCTAACAATTACTAGGTAGCTAAAAAAAAAGCGTTAACTCAGATTTCTAAAAATGATGTCATTTATGGTCATCTGTAGTAGCTGTCATCGCTTCGTCATTCAACAATCCATCAATCGTTGGATCAGATGAACACGACCGATCGTTAATAATTGGTTGTATATTACTTTTTTATGCTATAAGTAAGTAATATTTCTTTCAAATCAGATTAATTTAACATTATATATTCTAATTATACTAACATAACATGTCAGAAATTTTTTTAAATATTTTTAAAATCGATAAATTTGTGTTTGTTTAAAATTTTACAAAAAATTCTTAAAATTAAGAAAATGGCCGCTTTTAAGAAAATTTAAAAATTTGGATTTTTAAATTTGACATTCCAATGTATATAGTTTTTATCTGAAATACACCAGAATTGTTTACTTAATGGAAATAATAAATTTAATGATTAAACTTTCAATTAAAGCTAAAATGAAATCTTCAAGAATGTTTTTTCATTTTTAAAATTTAATTTTAAACTTAGGTATCGAAAGTTTAGTGGACTGCCTAGTGTAAATCATTACAATACCTCATCTCAGATATATAAACAGGTCCTGAAGAAGGCCGGAGCGTACAATGGCCGAAACGTCGTGAATATGGCAATAAAACGACAACAGTCCGAACTATGTAAATAGTGTAAATCATTCAAATACCTTATTTAAGAAATATAGACTGGTACTGAAGAAGGACGTAGCTTACAACGGCCGAAACGTCGCGAATGTGATAATAAAATGAGGACAACGGTCCGAACAATGTAAATAGTGTAATTAAGAACAGTCTTATTTAATTGCACAACTTTTACAAAACGATGTCATCTTTCCGAAAATTTCTACAAACGCCCGCTAGAATGGAATGCGTGGTACAAGTCTAATTTTAAAATGGAGGTACCACGTGTTAATAATCCACTCGTGTCACTTTCCATTCAAGGGACCCCTCTGTCACCAGCGATTGACCCTAATTCTCTCCCGAAGGAGGCGTACTACCCAGTCAGACGAGGCGGGCGTCATTATTTAACAACAGCAACAGGTCGAAGACTGGTGGCTAAAATTAATACTTATTATTCTTTAAATATAGAACATGGCTAGAAATATGGAAACCCCAGGGAGAAGAGAATATCAATTTCATTTATCGGTCGGGTTTAAAACTAGTTTTATATCCACTGATGGGTCTTTTGGTCGCCCCAATCGAGCGAGATTGTCTCGATGCCTGGGCTCCGCTTAGGCATGAGATTTCTGACTCGAGAAGTTCTGCTTAGATTCCTGGGTAAATGCCATGGTTTTACTTCCGGTGGTATACCTGTAATGTCTTCCCAGTCCGGGATTGTTCGTCGTTTTCATCTCATTTCTGTGAGTTGGCGTTATCTGCTTAATAGCCAGATGCCCAGACGAGGAAGTAACGCTTAAGTAGGTTTTCCTACTAAGAGATGTATAATACTGTATTGTCATTTTGCGAATGGGATCAGGACCGTTCTGCAATTTCCGGTGGCATTGATATCTTAGACACTTACGGCTGTGCTTTTTTGGGATTAATACGGATGTTTGAGGGTTTATTGTTTTATTACAGCTACAAATTTGGGTGTTGCCGTCTCGCTACCTTGATTCCCCACTTCTCCATACCAAATTATGAGCAAAGATAACACGCACAATAGATGCACATAAATCAACCTCATTCAGTAATCCTCTGCCAAGAGTGGCCCTTAGGCCTTGTTGTGGGTGAGCAATAGTATTTCAAAATACGACTGGATACCTTATTTACTAACCATTTTCGTTATCATTCTATCTGTTCTAAAACTAATTTTATAGAATTGCAGAACTAACTTATCAATTCGTCCTCGTAATTTTAAAAGAAATACATTTAATTCATTTTAAAGAAATGAATTTAATTCATTATAAAGAAACAAATTAAATTCATTTAAAAAGAAATAAATATAATTCATTTTAAAAGAAAAAAATTAATTCATTTTAAAAAATGAATTTAAATCATTTTAAAAAATGAATTTAATCCATTTTAAAGGAATTAATTTAATTCATTTTAAAAGAAATAAATTCAATTCATTTTAATACCAGTTTCATTATAATATCTGGTTTGAAACATGATTTGTAAAATTAGAGACCTCATGGATCAATGAACTGATGCTAACTAGGGTTTTCATCTACGTGTCCTGAATCTACTTTGGTATGCGATCTACACTTTATACGAGGTTCATTCATTCAATAAATAAGGTGAATTTTTCGGTATAAGGACTTCTAATACAGATAGAAGCTTACTTTTTTTTCAACGTAGTCTCCCAGCACTGTCACACTTTTCCCATCTGTGCACAAGCTTCCGTATTCCCTCAGCGTAAAAATCTTTGGACTGATGTCTCAGCCAGTTGCACACAACACTTTTGACTTCATCGTCACTTTTAAACTTCGTGCCTCTCGTGAACGCTTTCAAGGGACCAAACAGGTGAAAGTCTGAAGGGGCAAGGTCTGGGCTGTAAGGGGGATGAGGGAGCAGTTCCCAGCCCAGCTCGTTGATGGTCTGCACCGTTTGGGCTGCTCTGTGAGTCCTTGCGTTGTCATGATGCAAGATGACTCCTTCTGACTGATGACCCCTGCGTTTGTCCCAACAGGTAAGCTCAAAGTCCTTGCAATATCATCCACTGTCACCCTTCTGTCAGACTGAATAAGGTCATTGACTGATTCGATCACCTCAGAAGACCTCACTTCTGTAGGCCTCCCAGGCCTGTCTTCATCTTCAACACTGCTCCGTCCTTCTTTAAACAATTTAGCCCACTTGTAGACATTTTTTGGCTGAAACATGTGTCATCATACACAGTTGACATTCTCCTATGAATTTCAACTGGTTTGCACCTTTCAGCAACCAAAAACATGATAACTGACCGCTGTTCAATCCTGGAGCATGCTTCTTGGTCGGCCATCTTTGTTAATCGCCAAAACTCTCAAAGTTTTTTTTAATCTGCAAAAGAAATTAAATCCATGTGAAAAAGAAGTAAAACAAAAAAATGTAAAAAATTAAGCTTCTATCTGTATTAGAAGTCCTTATACCGAAAAATTCAACATATTTATTGAATAACCCTCGTATTTAACTTTTATAGCCGACTTGCGTGCTGTTTATCACTAGAATATTATAAAGAAATTTTTTTTAATATCTTAATTACATTTTCTCTATGATATTTATGTGTTATGTTTTACCATATGCAGGGCGTTCCGAAAATTTTGTCACCCTCTAACTCTTTTCGAAACTGTAGTAACTTGTCAGCCATCCGAAATAGAAAATTATCTCATATAGGTGCAACAGGACTTTTGGACAAGTCTGTGGATATCATTCCAAATTAAAATCTACATTGTAGACATTTTAGCCGATGTACATACTATTTATTGCTACAATATAAATGAAATTTTCAAAATATTTTAATTACATTTTTTTAATGTTATATATATGTTTTACCATGGAACTATCATTCGCAAATAAGTGAAGGCCTAGCTTGTCAACCAACCGTTGTAATTTTAAAATGAAATAAGTTAAATTCATTTTGATATGAGTTTCATTATCCTACTTGGTCTAAAACATGTTTTATAGGATTGGTGTTCGAATTTGCCAAGCAATACATATACGTACACAAACACACACACACACAAATACATACATACATATATATATATATATATATATATATATATATATATATATATATATATATATATATAACATATTAAGTTGTATAGATATAAGTTTGTTACCGTGTTTCACGCTTTTGCGCTGATGATCGTAAAAGCGTGAAACCCAGGGTCACAAACTCATATCCATACAACAGAATATATATATATATATATATATATATATATATATATATATATATATATATATATATATACTCCATTTACATTATTCGGACTATTGTCTTCATCTTTGTCGCCATATTTATTACAACGTTTCGGTCGTTGTACGCTCCGGCCTTCTTCAGGTGGTTGGAATGTCGAACTGAACCCTTTATTTCGCTCACTGGAGTAGACTGTTCTAGTTCCACGTGCCATGTTTAATGGATGTCAGACATATATATATATATATATGTGTGTGTGTGTGTGTGTGTGTGTGTGTTTATATCCATTTCTTTCGTTCTCTCTCTCTCTTCCGTCTCTTGTGCTAGATGATAATGTAATATTCCTTCGACATTCCAATATATGAAGAAATCAGTTTCGGATCACCGTCCCGACCACACAAAACCCGCGTCTCATTATAAATTCCGTGCTGACGTCTTAACCTCACGACCAAAATGGTTCAAGAATTTGAATATTTCTCATTTATTTGGCAAACCAATTAATGACCAGAAACGTACACATAGCTTTTCTCTTCGTCGAAACGGCTATGGATATTTTGCATTTGTTTACCGACTTCATCGATACCGCCTAATAAATATTTATGCATCAGATCCCAGCTTTATGCTCCCGTCGCGACCCCCACCCCCCGGGATGAGAGCAGAGTAGCTGAGATGACGTGCTAGTTTCTATCTATCTGTACAGCCTTTCTGTTGCTTCACGTTCCTTCATCACGTTGAAACACCGTTTTCTGTACGATTACCAAAGTTAAGTAACGTCGGACATGGTCAGTACCGAGATGAGTGACCGCTTGGGAATACCAGATGCTGTGAGTTTGGATGTGCGGATGGTGTAATGAATAATGGCTTGGAATTGTTAATCACAGTGCTGGGTTCGAATTCCAGTTGGGTTCGTTATATTTACTTATGCGTAAATATACTTAGGGAAAGTAAGAGTCCACTTCTCCCGCCAGTTATGGGTTAGTTAATAAAACTAAACCTTTATTATCTCCCCTCAAAATATTACAATCTAAACATATTTACTGGCTTTAAATAAGCCGTAAAACCGTAAAATCAACCGATCAAAAAATCTGTTTCATCTGTGAAGAGATTGTTTAATGTCCATGTTAGGAGGACTGATATTACGTAACAGTTCAGTACTGTTTTCTTTGTTTCTAACGAAAATTTCTTTTCTGTCTTTAAGCTGATTAGGCGGGAAAAGGAAAGAAGGGGTAACATATTTGTTTACTTTGCCCATATATGGTCTTCTCGTGATTCGTCTGGGCTTAGCCACGCCTTAGAGAAGGCTTAAAACGGGCGAATTCGCACCTTTCCAGCAGTTTTTCGGGAGTTTTCGGCAGGACGCTTTAGAAGCGTTGCCTAATAGGAAGAAGCGGAGTGATATCATCATCCCTTCCTCCTTCAACTCAGAGATAACATCAAGCAGGGAGAGGACCGACATTGTCATGACAACTGAGCTGCAATAGAAAACGAAGCGTTGATCAATTCAAGGAGAATATACTTTGTAGTAAGACTAAAATTGTTTTTAATATCCCCAGCAGAGTGTGCCTAAAATTATAAAGGCTTTAATCAAATTTATAATCCGTTTTTAAGGCCACTTAATCAAGTCGTTGACGTTCCACTCTATTTCAAATCAAAAGTTAGGAATGAAACTCCCCGTCAATATTAAGCTTGAGAAACCTATATTCGTGAAAAAATTGTTTTTATAAATTCCAAGTGACAGTAGAACAAACCGTTCTGATAGTTACGATTACCATTCCGCAGAAATGTAGATTAGGCAAAAAAAGGTAAAACTTTAAGGAAACTTTACACAGTAACGTCCTTATTTCCTTATTATTATTATTTCCTTTGGTTTCTTTTATATTTAACCATTTCACCCCAGGCAAGGCGGGAGTGCCACTAACACGCAAGGGGTTAGAGAAGATTGAGAACAAGAGTAAAGAGGCGTGTTTGGAGAAAGGATAAAGAGAAGGATGGGCAACAAGATCAAGACATCAGAAGATGTCGATTGACATTACACTTGAATATTTGAAGATTATAGTGACCAGGGAAGTAAGTAAGAGGAAGAGAATTCCACTGACGGGAAGTGCGAGAGAAGAAGCTGTTGGAGTAGAAGAGACAGTTACATTTAACTGTTTCAACAGTGAAAGGGTAGGACTGCGACGCCAACCTAGTAGCACACTTAAATTCATGCAGTCTGGGAACCAACGAAAGTAGCTCGTCGGAACAGTTGCCGTGAAAATACTTGTTGAAGAGACAGAGACAAGCTATGGCACGTCTGAGAGAAAGTGACTATAGACGAGATGCCAGATCAGGACCTATCATATTGCATATCCGTCTCTGGATTTTGTCGAGGATCTCAAGACGTACATCGGGGGCACCAGACCATATATGAGAGCAATATTCCATGCACGGACGGATGGTTGACTTATAAATTTGAAGGATGGACTCAGACGAGAAAAACTTTCTGACACGACACAGAACCAACTTTCCTTGCGGTAGATGAAACTATTGATTCAATGTATTTGTTCCACTTCATGTCATCGGACAGCGTGAGACCAAGCCATTTCTTGTCCCAGTTAACCACAGATTGGAGGTCCTTTTCGAGACTAGCGGCCAGGTTAGTTTTGTCAACGATACCAGATTTACTATTGAGGCAGGAGTTGTATAAGCATCTACTCCTGGTCTTTTGAACAGGAGTAGATGGTAATTCCTTACTTCCGGAGTTTAAACCGGATGATAGGGGAACCTATCTACTGTTAAATAGCAGAGCAACCTGAACACATTATCACTGGATAGCTGCAGCCAGTCTAGGAGAAACACTACTCTGAACTTAGTCATGGCAATTCACAGATAATAAAATGAAAAGCTGTGGCGAGCCATGACCATCTACTCCCTGACGGGACATAGTCTTTAAAAAATATGACCTAGTTCCAGATGCAGCTGCGGTAATAATGCCATTATCAAGCATTGAAAAAAATAATGCCATTATCAAGCTATGAAAAAATATATATATACTCGTGTACTCAGTTTAATAATCAAGGGATCCCAATACCTGGCCTTGTGTCAAACTAAGCAAATCATACAAATTAACATAGAGGGTTGACTTAAACCAGTCAGTAAGCTTGACTAGCAGATTCATCTCCGGTGTACAAACAGCAAGCGGCTCCCAAATACGTGGCCTTGTGTCAGACTAATCAAAGACTACATAATAACGTTTATGAGCACCAACAGTTAGCTGGCTAGAATAGCAGACTTATTTATTCGTATACAGCGTTCAGTCAACAAGAAGCACCCAACTACGTAGCCTTGTGCCAGACAAATCTGATAAGTGTTTCGGCTATTGACTTACGTATCAATTCAGTCGTCACCAATTCCAAACTAGTCATGTATACCAATTTACTCATCAACACGCCCACAAAGACTTCGCCTTATGCCAGTTTAAGCTTAAAAAAGGAACAGCCCAACATGCAAATTACAAAATGGGGATACCATAATCAAAAGTGTATTCTAACAGAGGACGCAATGTACGATACTGAACTCCGAAAGAGTACTGGGATAGTGAAATACGCCTTCCAAAAGCTAAGCAAAGTATTAATAAACGGGAAAATTTCGTTATAAACAAAGGAAAGAGTACTGAACTGTTACGTCATATCAGTCCACCTGCATAGCAAACAATGCTTAACTATCTCATGAGCACAGATGAGGAAGAAACATGAAGCGATAGAAATGTAGTATATATCTGGGAAGTTTTCAGAGGACGGAAAGGGCGACACTGAAATCAGAAGACCCATTGAGATAGCCAAAGATGTCTTCCAAAAGCTAAGCAGAGTATTAAGAAACAGAAAAATTTCGTTATAAACAAAGAAAAGAGCACTGGACTGCTACGTGATATCTGTTGAATCTCCTCAAAGATGAAGAGACTTGAGGCAACAGAAATGTCGTTCTACAGAAGGATGCTGAGGATACCATCGACAGAACATGTGAGCAACGACAAAGTTTTAGGCAAAATGGAATCATAAAGGAAACATATGCTAAGCATCAGGAAGAGACAGTTGAAATTTCTGGAGCACGTAATGAGGAAGGAGAGCTCGGAAAATCTGATACTCACAAGGCAGATTGAGTGTAAATGTGACAAAGGAAAGCAGGACGTAACTTGATGAGCTTAAGTAAATGAATGATGGCACAGGGTTTTGGAAAAAACGGTATATAGAAGAAGAAGAAGAAGAAGAAGAAGAAGAAGAAGAAGAAGAAGAAGAAGAAGAAGAAGAAGAAGAAGAAGAGGAAGAGGAAGAAGAAGAGGAAGAACAAGAACAAGAACAAGAAGAGGAAGAACAAGAAGAACAAGAACAAGAAAAAGAAGAACAAGAAAAAGAAGAACAAGAAAAAGGAGAAAAAGAAGAACAAGAACAAGAAGAACAAGAAGAACAAGAAAGGACCCAATAAAAAGTGTATGACTTTAAAAAAAAAATAATAGGAAGATGTTAGTATTTCGAAGGTAACAAATTTGACAATTTCCTTAGAAACAAAGTATGGCGAACTTCAATGAAATATCAATGCGTTTCTACAGAAGGATATTGAGAATTCCAGGGAAGGAGCATTTTTGCAAAGAGGAAGTTTTAGGAAAACAAAAAGACATTTAGAATAAGAAAGAGACGGTTGAAAAATGCTAGGGAGGCACAATGAGAAAAGCGGGCTTGGAGACATTGAAACTCGCAAGGACAGAGAGAAACAACAATTATCATACCTAACAAGCTTATACAAATGGATGTCGGAACAGGGAATGGAAAGGATAATGAAACAGCAAACATTACTCAGAGTTGTATAGTATAGGAAGATGTAGAGAGTCATGATCGCCCAAGATCCAGAAGAGACACGGAACAAAGAAGAAGAATCACGCTGAAGATAAAAGACATTTTCTGTTTTTCTTTTCTTTTTTTTTTTTTGTTTTGGTTTTTTCAAAAAAATGCAAAGTGCTAAAAAGTTTTTCAGTCTGATGCCCCAAATGGGTAAATGATACCTGCCGAGTGCGCCTCTACTGCTAGTGTTAAGTAATGCGTGTGGGGTCGAATTCATACGACGTTTCTCTCATTGAGGGGAACTTAGGAATTTTGAAATGGATAAAGTTCTTTCTCTGTTCTTCAACGGCCTTGGAATGTAAAACACAGCAAAAGATATGAAGACAATGGCTCTTTAGTAATCAAAAAATAATACTCTGAAAAGCCGTAGACGTAAACTGTCGCCTCGAGAAATACATTTGAGGTAATTGGTAAAAATTCAATCGCGGCAATGGCAAAGACGAAAGGTCCCTTACTTCGGCACCGAAGGGATAAGTAATACGTTTCTCATGATTTTTTTTCTTCCCCGGTGGGCAAGAATTGAAGTATGAAAATGAGTCATACCCATTTGGCAAAATATACGCTGTTTGTAAAGGCACCCGGCCATTTTTTAAAAAACTGTTTTATCAAGGGCTTGGTATTATTTGATTACGATGTTACGTCAGAGGAGATCCTACTGTGCCTGCTTGATCACTCTCCTGTCCATCTGGGTATGACGAGAAACTACATCCAGCAACAAGGCACCTGATCAGGAGATTAGAGATTTTGAGGAGCATGAAACCAAATCTTAATTGCTGTTGTTCCCACTTTCAATCTGACTCGAAGTGGTAGCCCCTGTTAAGGTCCTAGCTATGGGCAAATAGTAAACCGACAAACTGGAGTCAATATACTATGAAAGTATAAAAATGCATTTTATAGTAAAAATACCAAGAATATATTTAAAAACATTCTAGCAATATATTTTATTAATAAAAACAATTCCAACAATAGATTTTAATAGTAAAAATAATTCCAACAACAGATTTTAATAATAAACAAATACCAAGAAAATTAAATTTCGGTATTAAATGACCAATAAGGAGTTTGTATGTCGTTAAACAAATAAATCAAACCAAACCAAACTCTCCCATGGGGTTACTCAATCTGCAACGCGGCTTAGTATTAGTGAGGATGTATTTTACTAACTTATTAGTTTGGTTTGTTTTGTTTTACGACATATCAACCTCAATGGGTTATTTAATGCCGACAAGATTCTCAACACTGGTAATAATTTCTCTTTCCAAAGATGTATTGCTGGTAAATTTTTTCCCCAAAATTGTATTGCTGGTAATATTTTTTTGAAAAATGTATTGCTGGTAATATGTTTTTTCAAAAAATGTACTGCTGGTAATAATTTTTTTCAAATATGTATTGCTGGTATTAAAACGTATTTTTATACTTTCACTAACTATCTTCAACCGGGTCTTTCATTACTGGGAATTTTTTGCCGTTCAATTGGGGCAGTTTAAGTTTAAAGTCAGCCCTCCAGAAAATCAGTATTACTAACAATTGGGTGCAACTGAGGCACCCCCCCAAATGGCGGGTTAACAATTTGAATGGGGGGTAGCCTTGAAAAGGTCCGTTTTTGTGTTCTCAATCTTGTTTCAGCCTCAAGCATAGCAGTAGCTGAAAAGGCGTTTCTCCTCAGCTGTTGAGTCCTTTGATCATCATTTTCAGCCTCGTGTGCAGTAGTGTTCAGGTATGCCCTTCTGGAAAGCCGATGGCAACGTTGATCTTCGGGCTCAGTGGCTCTGACTGATGCATTCCGACAGGCATTTTGAGACAGGCAAACTGAACGTTCTAAAGACGATTTGATATCTCTTATTCGCATGGAGGACCTGGCAGCAGCGGTTTTGTGACCTAGGCAAGTTCTTTTCTTCGGTGGCATGTCTTAGGCAAGTATGAATTGTCAAATGGAATGCGGGGCAAATACCAGAAGAGAACGCTGTAAAGCTACAGGGGATCACTAACATCGAATAACTTTAGGAAAGATTGGAAAAATAAATGTTGAGTAATAAAAAGCAAGCTTACTTATTACTACGGTGAATGCAATGCAAAAACTGGCAGGACAATAAAAAAAAATTAAATTGGGAACGGCTCAAAATGACATCGAAAGCAACGCCTTAAAACTGTAGTAGTTGGCTTTATGCAACGGAAAAGGTAACCTCACTTGAGGGAGATTGAAGCTTTGGCCAAGAGAAGGGGGGATGTGTAAGCCGGGCTGGACGTACAGAAGTAGAAGCGGAATTTCGGAATTAAGCGGTAGCAATGAGCTTAGAACTGCGTAGACATTCAGTATGACACGGCGACATTTGATTGGACGTGTAAAGAGGCTTCGTGCAGCCAGTGGGAAACTCGAACAGGTGTCGCGTTCCGCAGGTCATGCGTATGCGCGTGCATCAGCGAGTGACACAGCGCGTGTTGCAGGGCCACACGTCAAGGTCAGCAGCAACCGATGGGCAAAGTTTTAAAAAATCAGTTTTTTCGATTTTTCACCTTCAATTATGTAATTTATTTCCAGCCAATTTGGGCTCAAAAAATCGGATGAAAACTGTGGAAACGCATAAACAATATCCGATCACACACACACACACACACACACACACACACACACACACACACACACGCAAACACAAACACAAACACACACACACACAGATTTTGAGAACTGTGGATATAGATATTATTGCAATAATTTAAACTATTTATTTTTATTACAGTTTTTATGAAAGATATATATCCAAGAACAGATACTAAATAGTAAAACGTTGCTGGGATTTATAATGAACAGGAAGTTGTGGAGAGACATTGTCGCCAACAATTTGGACTCAAAACCAGCACTGAAGAATTATTATCGAGGAAAACAAAATTCATCGAAATCGTATGAAAACTGTGGAAACGCATAAACAACATCCGATTACACACACACACACACACACACACACACACACACACACACACACACACATACACACACACATACACACACACACATTTTGAAAATTATATTTATAAGATAGTGTTTTGGTCACTTTTGGGTGGTTTAACTATCTGCCCATAGCAGGGACCCTGATAGGTTCTACCACCCCGCATCAGGGTGGACCTGGGAATACCAGCAATTAAGAGGTGGGTTCACGCTTCTCAAAACTACTTAGCATATTACACCCACTTACAATAGTGTCCAACGTATTTATGAGGATTGGGACATACCCATTAGTGTTCATAGAGTTCATAAGAGTATCCATCTCTTCACCCCCTATCTATGGGTGGAATAGCAGGACAGACTGGGTCCTGTAGCCTTGGCTGGCAATCAGTCTACCGCAGAAAGAAACAGCAACATACTGCGGGAAAATATTCTACCTCGTCAGAAAGAGACATTATCACCCAAACGTGTATCACGTGATGACGCTTAAACTGACAGACTGATGTTAGGGAATTTTAAGCAAATCGTAGCATTACCCAAATTTTCACGCCGTCAACCCAGATTTGTGTCCCTCTGATTTCCGCTTATCACTTTTAGAGCGAGAAAAGTTTACATCGTAGTTGAGATTTAAAAGAGAACGAGGAAGAGTATATTAATTATTTTCAAAAGCAGAAAGACGTCGGGGTCATTGAGGTCACGAGGGTATAATTGGAAGAGAGACCCAAGACACAATTGTAGGCTTTTTTTCTTTTCTTGGTATGAAATAATAAGTTACTTTACGGACATAACGCATTTTATTTCTCCTTCAACGTTAGTCTCGCGAGATTCTACAAGGCTGGCTTTCATGAACACGAGTCCAGTCAAATTCCTAGTGCCACCAGCTCAGTCATTTTGCGGACCTTAGTTACAGTTTTCGAATCAGAGCGCATAATCTGGTATGATCAGTAGTTAAACAAAGTACGCTCACAGCCTCGGTCACGATGATTTGTGACTTCAATGGCTGCGTGAAGTGTTGTTTTTTTTCAACTAATGTTCATCCTATACAAGGCCAAAGAGTCACTCAATGTAGAGGCGTAGTGAAGGATGTTGTTGTATGAGCGGTAAGGGTAAAAGATAAGAAGCGTCGTTTATCAGTCAATGTGGGTAAGTTTACAGTTAATCGTAGGTTAAGATTGTAGTAGTCGGAGAAGCATCCTCTTGGGAGTCGGTTCCACAAAGTATCGGATCTTGTGAGGAAGAAAGTTTTCAACTGGAACTTCTTACTTGCTAATGGAATACGAAGGGAATGTGTACGTATCATGCCCGGTTTTATCTGTAAGGGTTAGAATTGGTGGAACTAAGGCATGTGGCGAGTTGGCACATTTTCCATGGAAGCAGTTACAGACTATCGAGAGGCTTGCAACGTTTCGTCTGCGTGAAAGAGGCTGTAGGGTGATAAAAGTCCATCACCCGTAAGGCCGGGTAGACGTTTCTGAAGTCTATCAAGACTTAAAGGTGAAGATTAGGTAGCTCCAGCAATACATCATTTTCTGTCTGATCTGGATCTTGTAAACGTAGAGCATAACAGGAGGAGTCAGATACTTACTGGAGCGGTACCGGGAACCGACCATTTTTCCAGCATCTTTAGCCATGGACCATATACATGAGTTCAAAGTGGGGTTTGAGGTGAACGTAAATCCCAATAGTCATTCAAGAGAAGTAACAGGTGAAGATTTTGAATCGGCTCGATGATGGTGGGACGTTACTTGTTTATTCACGTGTGAATGTGACAAACAACCCTCCCTGATTTGCAAGAATATCACAATGACAAAATCAATGATAACTCTCTCCTCCAATTTTCGGAACCTAGTTAACTATATTCATCATACTTGATATAATGCAAAAATATCACAATGATAAAATCAATTAATAATTATTTATAACTATTTATACTGGGACTTATGCATGTAATTACAAGCAAACTTTAACAGTATAAAAAATTTTGAAATCATATTTAATTTTGGCATATGAATATTTTGAAACTGTTTCTAAATCTTTGATTGTCTTTCAATCATTCCGCCTCACCTGCTATCCTATTCCGCCGCCCCTATTAAACGTGCGGTACCGTTTGGGAACCACTCCTTTAATACAAGGAATTCATTACTTTAGTCCAGTGGTTCCCAAACTATTTGCTCTGGACAGCATTTTCGGAATTAAAATTTGCCGGAGCCTCACCAAATTTCGTGATAAAAAGTACATTTAAAATAAAAAAGCAAAGCAAGGGTTAAAATGAAATAACCCGTATTCGAAGTCAGAACATTATCATTGATAACTCTCTCCTCCAATTTGCAGACCCTAGTTACTATATTCTTAATACTTGATATAATGCAAAAATATCACAATGATAAAATCGGTCAGTAATTATTTATAACTATTTATACTAGGATTCATGCATGCAATTACAAGTAATCCATAATAATGTTTTAAATTTTGGAATCATATTTATTTCTGATATATGAATGTTTTGAAACTACTTCTAAATCTTTGTCTTTCAATCATTCAACCTAATCTGCTATCATATTCCGCCTTACCTGCTATCCTCTTCCGTCTCACCTGCTATCATCTTCAACCGTCCCTATGAGGCCAGCCATAGCATTTGGGAACCGCTCTTTTAGTCCAAGGAATGCATTATTTTAGTCTAGTGTTCCCAAACTGTTACCTCTGGGCAGCATTTTCGGAATTACAATTTGCCCGAGCCTTACCAAATTTTATGCGATTAAAAGTACATTTAAAAATAAAAAAGCAAAGAGAGGGTTGAAGTGAAATAACACGTATTCTAAGTCAGAACATTATTATTGATAACTCTCTCCTCCAATTTTACGGACCCTAGTTACTATATTCTTAATACTTGATATAATGCAAAAATATCACAATGATAAAATCGGTCAATAATTATTTATAATTATTTATACTGAGACTCATGCATGTAATTACAAGTAATCCATAATAATATTTTAAATTTTGGAATCATATTTATTTTTGATATATGAATTTTTTAAAACTGTTTCTAAATCTTTGCTTGTCTTTCAATCATTCCTCCTCACCTGCTGTTCTATTCGGCTGCAACCATGAGGCACACCGCATCGTTTGGGAACCACTGTCTTAGTGTCATTTTCGCATTGCTGGAGATGAAACGATTTAAAAGAAAAGTAAATCCAACTTATCCTTCTAAATACATTTTTTGTTTGATCACAACCAGTGTCTCAGGCTGGCTTTCGGCAAACGACGCCATGGACATTAAAGACTGGCTCCAGAAATGATAGCCTTACATGGAATTTGTCATTGATAATGAAACCATACTTTAAAACTAGAACTGGCTACCCGTCAAGCTAAAAACTAGATAAAAACAACCATTCAGGCAACTTACACAATAATAAAAGCATTCAGTTCTGATTAAGGTGGATGCGACGATAGCCAAACGACAAGTATTATCAGAATCTTTTTAAACAATTCTATCAAAAAGAAGAAAAAAGATGGCGTGGGAATTTTAAAAAAAAGAAGGAAAACGGAGAACCGTAACACTAAGGGGAGATAACACTGGATAACTTCTGTAAAGAAAATGATCGGACTTTAACAACAGAAACAGGACGTCCTTTTTAGGCGTACTTCACACCTGACACTTTAATGTCTCACTGGTCGAGTCAAGATTCTGTGAAACGGAAAAATTTCCTTAGAAACAAAGAAAAGAGAGCTGGATTGCTAGGTGATATCCTTTCTTGAATGCTGAACAATTTTCCCCGTGGATGAGAAAATTGTAGGCAGCAGAAATGTGGTTCTACAGAAGGATACTAACCATTCCATGGACGGAACCGGTAAGCAACAAGGAAGTCTTAAAGGAAATGGTAACAGAAATTACACTTACACCCAAAATCAGGAAAAAAGCAACTGAAATTCATTGGACCCGTAATAAGGAAAGAGGGGCACCTCTACGTGGTGTAATGGTTAGCAAGTTTGTCTCGCTAGAACGATTACGACTTAGTGAGTTCTATCTTCACTGAGTGCCCCATATTTTTGGCCTTGTGCCCCATTTAAGCTACGCTTAGAAAATCAACATAATGAAGGAGGGCTTGGAAAACGTAACCCTCATGGGGCATATTGAGGGCAAGATTAAGGCAGCGAGCCAGTGACCTGACGAGCTTGCGTGAATGAATGACCGAACGGGGGTGGGGCTAGTTATTTCTTCTTGGCAATCTGTCAGCAAACGCCAGTATTCAGATAAATTGCGAATTTCATCATGTTGTTGAAGCACGGTGGAGTAATGGATAGCGGCTCCGATTGAGAAATCGGAGAGCCGATTTCGAATTCCAGTCAGATCCATTACATTCACTTTCGTGCTAATAATTGCGAAAGGTATGAATCCTCATTTTCTACCCCACTCCCCGCCCAGCTATGGGTAAATAGCAGGACAGACCGGGTTCTATAGTCTTGGATGGCAACTGGTCTACCCCAGAAAGAAATGGCAACCTACTGCGGGAAAAAAAACTGTCTCGCCAGTCATGTATCGAAAGATACATGATCGCCTAAGCGTGTATCACGCATAGCACATAACTGACTGACTGGTAGATATAAAAGTCTCTAGCAGATTTTATAAAGGCATTTAGGCAAAGTTTAACACATGTACACGCAAAAAAATGCATGCGTCAAAAGGGCGATTTTTCTCTTGACATCGCTATACCCACCTCGTCAGTTTTTAAAAAAAGAAGCAGTTTTTAGAACTTTAATAAAAGCCAAGAATATGAACTTGGATTTACACATTTTCTTTTTTCTCAAGAATTATCGAGAAAAGATAGCAAACACTATTTATTAATATGAAGAATTTTTATATTGTAAATTTTATATGATAAATACGGTGAATAGCGGCTCGGATTAAAGAATGGGAGAACCGAGTTCGAATTCCAGTCGAATCCATTACATTCACTCACTTTGGAAAGGTATGAATCTTCTTCTTCTCCCCACAGCTTTGTGTAAATAGCAGGACAGACCGGATTCTATAGCCTAGGATGGCAACTGGTCTACCGCAGAAAGAAATGTCAACCTACTGCAGAGAAAAAAATCTGTCTCGTCAGTCATGTATCGAAAGATACATGATCGCCTAAGCGTGGATCACGCATGGCACATAACCGACTGAATAAATATCGCGTTATAGATCGTTCAGATATTATAAAATATATTGTGGATCACGCATGGCACATAACCGACTGAATAAATATCGCGTTATAGATCGTTCAGATATTATAAAATATATTGTGGATCACGCATGGCACATAACCGACTGAATAAATATCGCGTTATAGATCGTTCAGATATTATAAAATATATTGTAAATATAAACATTCGTGTAAATAAGTAGGTAGGTTCCAATATCTTCTGGATCACACCCCTCCCCGGGCTTTTCGAACAGGAGTAGGGGTGTATCTCTTGTTCCCTGTTTAGGATGGGGTTTCCAGTTCCTTCTAAAGTCTACTATAAACTCCATATTTCTAACTTCTCCATTTGAACTTTGAAAAGTTTTCTACCAATATTTTTTTTAGTTTTCTCTCCTCAAGCATCGACTATCGTCCGGTTCACACTCCTCCCTGGTCTTTTGAAGCCCCATCCCCTATATTTTTCAATAACATAAAATCGTCGGATCCAGATAAAATCCAATTACAACAATTCCAGGGCCGTATTTTTGGAGGGGGCTAGAAATACCCGATCCCACCCTACCACCAATACTTTTAAATAAGTATTAACTAAAAAAAAAAAACATGGGTTCCAGTCTAGTTATAACCCCATTACAGAAAAGGGATGGAGGGTGGAGGGTGTATTCTAGTCCCTACCCAATATTTTTAAATAAATATTTTTAAACACGTATTTATTTAATTACTATACTCTATTGTTTTCGTGCAAATGAAATCGATTTATCTAAGTTAAAGTTAAGTACTTGTATCTTTATTTCAAATTATAATTTTAATAAAAAACTAGTAAATAATTTAAGTTCTAGACAGTTATTACTTTTTAAAGAAGCAAAAAGCCTCATTTCTATTTCAAAAATATAGGGGAGGTTACTTAGCCCCCCACCAAATCCCTACTCCAGAACGGTACTAAAATCAAGTTCCAATCGACTTTTATTTTTGAGTTACCGAATTTTCCTACCTTGTCAAAATTACTAAATTTTCCATAACCGAATTATCCAGTCTTATATATATATATATATATATATATATATATATATATATATATATATATATATATATATATATGTTTCATTAAAGACGACAGACAACGTACTGCGATTAAGCTTTTTATTTCATTTTTCTTGTGTTTGAACAAGTCTTTTCTTTACTCGACTCAGAGTGTGTTGGAACTGTTTAAATGTTTTATAATTCCGAGAACTTTCGGCTATACTTTTAGCCATTATCAAGGATGATTTTATTTTTGCTTTTTAATTGGGTGTATGGGTTGTGTGCATGTTTTTAGTTTTATAGACATGTTTTATTTTCCAAACACAGTCAGCATATTGTGGCCGTTTTCGTAGTTATTATTATTAAGTGTTGGCTCTTTCTTTTTTATTATTAAGACTTCCATTATTTTTACTCTTTTTTACATGTAGATGATGTTATTATGTTTTTATTTTCTACTAGTATGTCTGATAACTTTGTGCGTGCGTGCGTGCGTGCGTGCGTGCATGCGTGCGTGCGTGTTTAAATGGGTTTTAATAGAGCTATGATCAGATAGGTGTAACTTAAGGCGTCTGGATAAGCATGTAGTCGTGCGACCGATGTAATTATATATGAGTTCGGTTTGATTAAATCAGATAAAAAGCTTACGCGTAGTATCTTGTCTGTCGTCTTTAATGAAACATGTATGAAGGAAGGATTGCAGCCTAAATACACAATATATATATACAGTGTAACCCGGATATAAGAGACTCGGATATAAGAGAAACTCGGATATAAGAGATTTTCTATGGTCCCAAATTAGAGCCTGTGTTAATGTATATATAATAGACCAAGTCCGGATATAAGAGAAAACCGGATATAAGAGACTTATTCCCCGGTCCCGACAACTCTCTTATATCCGGGTTACACTGTATATATATATATATATATATATATATATATATATATATATATATATATATATATAAAGAAAGAAAGAAACAAAGAAAGAATATAGAAAGAAAAGAATTTAAAGGAAGGAAGAAAGCAAGGAAGGAAGGATGGAAAAATTAAAAATATCAAAAGAATGACAAAGAATAATAATATAGAAATATGGCGAATTCGATATGGCGATATAATTGAAAGAAAATGTAACAGAAATAAATGTAAGAAAGAAATATGTACAAATGAATAAATTAAACAAACGAAATAGCTTAGAAAGACGAAACACTGAAAAAAGAAAGAAAATGACGAATTAACAGAAACCAATCAAAGTAAAAGAGTTAATATGGAAGAAGGAAAAAACGAATTAAAGAATGAATGAGAAATATTAACAAATACATAAACAAATGAAGAAGGAAAAGTGAAAAAGAAAGAGGAAAAAGAGAAATATGGAGAGAGAAGGTAAAAAAGTAGAAACGCAATGAGCAAAAAAGTGTTCTATAAAATAGGAATAGAAAGAAAGAAAAATTCAAATAATAAAAATGAAAGAAAGAAACTCCTTGTTAATAATATTATTAATACTTCATAAATAATGAATTGTTCCGTTCAAAGAAAAGACTGCAAAGATATACCGGAGTGTTTTAAAGAAAGAAAGAAAGAAAGAAAGAAAGAAAAAAGAAAGAAAGAAAGAAAGAAAGAAAGAAAAATGTATGTAAGAATGAAAGAAAATTAAGAAAAGAAAGAAAAAAGAAAAGTGATAAAAAAGACAGCGAAAAAATTAAAATGAAAAGAGAAAATGAGAAAAGAAAGGAAGAACTAGTAAAAAGTGAAAATTTAAAAACGAAACACAAAAGAAAAAAGAAAGAAAAACGAACAAGAACGAAGAATTTATTAGTGAAAATGAAAGAAAAGAAAGAAAAAAGGAAAAACGTAAATGAATGAAAATATAGGAAGAAAAAAAAAGGTAAAGAAAGGTAAATTGTAAATGAAATAAAAAAATAAAAGATTGAACACAGTTAAGAAAAGGTAAGAAAAATAAACAAAAAGAACGTAAGAAAAAGAAAAAACAGAAAGAAAAAGAAAAAAAGAAAGAAAAGGAATACTGCTAAGTAAAAAAAAAATTAAAAGGTAAAGTGAAGGAAAAAGAAAAAAAGAAAAAGAGTGAAAAATGTAAGAAAGAAAGAAAAAAGAAAGAAAGAACCGAAAAGAGGACAAATAGAAGAATTTCTTGATAAGCAGGATCGTCGCGAGAGGCGTCAAAACAGATGAAGAAAAAAATAACTGCGAAATTCGAAACAAAAGAAATTTACTTCGATAATCTCGCTGGAACTAAACACAAAAACAAAACTATCACCAAAAAGTTTTGCCTTAAAAGGTCAGTATTTTTCTTCTTTTTTTTACGAAGGTTTGTGTGAGGGGAACGAAAGCCAATAAAGTTAAAATTCACCCCCCATCAGGATCAAATGGCTTGTTGAAATTCTCTTGTCTCGCATTAATGCCAACGATGAAAGCTCAAGTAATTATCACGCGGTGTCGCCACTTTGGCTGGCTTTGTGTAAATGGTGTTCTCCTAAAGACTATAACATGAACAAGTAGGTATTTACAGTCCTTGTTATTGAAAAATTTACTAACATTTCTCTAAGCATTATTACTGAAGCCTTTTTATTTTTAACTATTTAAGTTTTTCTTTTAGTTTTAATGTACAGTGTAACCCGGATATAAGAGACCCGGATATAAGAGAAACCCGGATATAAGATGGATTTTCTCTGGTCCCAAATTAGAGCCATACTTACCTAAACAAAATAGACCAAACCCGGATATAAGAGAAACCCGGATATAAGAGACTTCTTCTCCGGTCCCGCCAACTCTCTTATATCCGGGTTACACTGTATTGTATATACATTTCTGTAAACCTACTTCATGTATAGTTCGATATAGCTCTTGTAATGCGACCCCAGCTTCTGATCAATACTAGTAGGCCTACCTTAGTCAAATATTGCAGTACTGGGCATAATCCTAGGCATATTAAATGGTCTTCATTCTTTTTTAAAAAGAAAGCAAAATGGTGAGAAAAAAAACCTCCTGAACTGAGAGGATTGCGAAAAGACAAAACTTACTAACAGTTACAACGGATAGGAAGTCATGGAGAGGCATAATCGTCTATGTCCTGAAGAGACACGGCCAAGAACTCTATTATAAATATAATTATCATGGATGTATTGAAATATTATGAATGCATTATACGCGGGGAGACGAGCAGGTCTAAATGAACGCTATCTTATTTCTTGCATAATAGCAAATATTTTGCAACATGCCTGAAGAAAATCGGATAAAAAAAATGAGGAAGTTATTCAAGTTTTTTTTTTTAAGTAATACGAAAAACCCGATTTGTTCACAGGTTAAGTTTTTGTGTGAAGCCAATGTCGCAGGAAAACTAACAAGCATTCTACATAAACCTCGTAACATGAGCTGATGTTTTGCATTAAGTGTGAATTACATCAGCTCATTCCAGTAAAAATTTTGTTCGCGTGTAATTTTGCCTTGGTTTTTGCAAAAAGTCGTACCCACCTTCAGTTTTATCAATTTTTCTGCCTAACCTGGTGGTTTTGGAGATCGAATCGTTGGTCGTGACGTGATATCGTAAATTTGCAACATGTGTGTCCAATGTCATCGAAATCGATCAAGAAATCTGAATGTACATAAACAGCATACATACAGACAGACACACGCCCAGATAGACGGACACATACACAGACACACAGACACACAGAGAGATCTTTTGTTTTATTGATATAGATTATCATGGATGTATTTGAATGAATTATTTTAGTATTGTATTAAAAAAAAAAAAAATGTACTGGCTACCGTATATACTCGTGTATAAGTCGACTCCATGTCTGGTATATAATACGACCCCAGCTTCTGGGCAATTCTCGTAGGCCTACTGTAGTCAAATATTCCAACACTGCGTATCATCCTGGACATATTTTCTAGCATGTAGTTAATTCGTTCTTTTTTTCTTTTTTGTACAACGCTACCGTAAAATATCTGAATCGAAGATTTAGATAGCGTACTTTAAGAAATGTAGCATCTCTAATGCACTTGATGGGACGGAAGAAGACTTCTTGTGGAATGACCATGTCAGTGATACCATGATTAAGGATGAAGAAACTGCTGACGATCGAATGTTGGCTAAAGATGATGCCCCATATGATGCTCAGGTTCAAACAGAAGAGGTTGGAAGACGGTATTTGCTTAGGTAGGCGGTGAAGAACAAGACTTCCATAGTTCCTAGTTAATAAATGTTCAGAACTCGCTGAAGGTAACATGAGAATTTAGGCCAACACTGTAAGTTACAGTGACAGAAATTGCAAAAATTTAAACACGCCCGGAAAAAAATAACCTGCATATAGTGCAACCGGTTTTCCAAAATGCATGAATTTTAATCCGCCCGGAAAAAAAATAATCTGCGTATTGTGCAATCGGTCATCAAAAATGCATGAATTTTAAACCGTCCGGAAAAAATTAACGTGCGTATAATGCAACCGGTCATCGAATATGCATGAATTTAAACACGTCCGGAAACAAATTAACCTGTGTATAGTGCAACCGGTAATCAAAAATGCATGAGTTTTAAACCGCCCGGAAAAATTAACCTGCGTATTGTGCAGCCGGTCGTCGAATATGCATGAATTTTAACCCGTCCGGAAACAAATTAGACTTGTATCGTGCAACCGGTCATCGAATATGCATGAGATATAACCCGCCCGGAAAAAAATAACGTGCGTATTGTGCAGCTGGTCATCGAATATGCATGATCTTTAAACTCTACAAAAAATTAACCTGTGTATAGTACGAAAAAAATGATAATAAAAATACGCTGGAGTTTATAAGATATTTTAAATATCTATTCTAGTAATCTACGCATGAACGGCATTGATTTTCGTTGTTTCTTTGTTTTTGATTTTCAAAGCGAAAACATGGCGAGATTAGATGTAGAAGAGGCGTGGCCAAGCTTTTTGGACAGTAGGCTGCATAAGCAGGGCTGCACTACCAAAATGATTGCAAGTAATTTATCCTTCAACGCAAAATCATCAGCATAAGTATAGAAAATAAAAAAACAGAAATCTATTAATTCTTTAGAAATTCATCTGAAAATGCGTAACTTTTATTTCTGACTAAAAATATAGACATTTTCACCAGAAAAAAAATGATGGAGGTTTCCTGCTTCGAAAGCAAAATATGGTTACACATATGATCTTCATTAGTGACAATCGCCAATGGTTTAAAATGATATAAACGTTACTTTAAAAAACATTGGATTTAATCATTGTTTATGTACGCGGTTAGGTGAGAGAAACTGTGAGTGAACAGGTGAGAATGAAACGAAAGAAAATTGTAATAAACATTTTCCTCGTGAAATTAGGCGAGCCATTTACAAAGGCAAACGATCCACATGGCAGAGACAAACAGAAGTAATTGTGTTAGACGTGTTGATCCAACTATGATATATATTGATACATTCAAACTTGTTTCCTCATCTTATTTGTTTTTATCACAATATTTAGGGGCTTTCTACCCTTTGACCTTTCTCAGTTGCCTATAGCATTCAGTAACAGGCAGAGAATTTCGAACGAAATTATTTATTTTGTCCAGTTGGAAGTACTTTGGAATAATCTCTTACTTTTAGTCATTTTGCTGCAGATAGATAGATAGATAGATAGATAGATAGAAACAGATGGGGACAGACAAAGAGAGATATGAACAGATAGATAGATAGATAGATAGATAGATAGATAGATAGATAGATAGATAGATAACGGGGTGAGGTGGAGAAATACGAGATAGATAGATAGATAGATAGATAGATAGATAGATAGATAGATAGATAGATAGATAGATAGATAGATCGTTCCTTTTTTATTACGTTGGTGAGTATGCATGTCTTAGATGATATCAATAATTTCTAAGAATATAAAGAGTGCAGACGAAAAGAAAATTATACGGACTTCCACTGTGACACTTTTTGAGCAGTACGCCTGATAAGTCTTCTTATTAGTCTCGTGTCTTAGAAAAGGAATTAGAATCCAAGGCAAGATCGTAGTTAGGGAAAGCAATTGTTCATGGTCAAAATACTCGAAATTTGCGATTGTGCTTCGTAGAAAACTTGCATTATTCGTGCATGAGCATAAAACATGTGATTCTCAGCAACAAAAAACAAAATAAAAAAAATGAAAAAAAAATCGTCTTCTGCAAAGTCTGCAGTGCAACTTGGCCTTTGGATTTGCCAGATATTTTGAAAATGCACTTAATGTTCGACTCAGACGAAGCCGATTTAGCCGGCACGGCTCGCTGGCTTACCCGGCATTCCATGCGCGCCAATTCGTTGATTTGGTGTTTGTACAATGAACGATTGTAAGTTTGTGAGTGGTGGGGGGGGGACCGCGCACGCGCGTTTAAACCATGCGCTGGTGCCGTAAATAAATATTACGAACGAAAACGAATAAGTAAATAAATGAATGAAAAAAAAACTGATACCAAAGGAAAAGAAAGAAAGAATTAGAAAAAAAGAAAGAAAGAATGAATGAACGAAGAGATAAAGTAGAAAAAAGAAAAAATCAGAAGGAAAGAAAGAATAAACGAAAGAACAGATAAACGTGAAAGAAAAAGAAAGAAAGAAAGAAAGAATAAAGAAAGAAAAGAAGAAGGAATAAAAAAAGAGAGATAAACAATGAATATATATATATATATATATATATATATATATATATATATATATATATATATATATATATATATATACACACAGTAATGACACAATATGGTAATCCGTATGGAATTCCCAGCAGGATATAGATCCAGGGAGAGCCAAATTATTATTAATTAAAGAATATTAAACACTTAAAATCCTATAGGTGTTTGATATTCTTTAATTAATATATATATATATATATATATATATATATATATATATATATATATATATATATATATATATATATATATATATATATATATATATATATGATAGAAATATATATATATATATATATGATAGAAATATATATATATATTAAGATATCAGTGATGCCCTTGCTGAGATGACAGTGGGGTGGCTTGCACATCACCAATAAGATTCATTCCAGCAATGCTAAGAATCCCAAAGAACAAAACACGCGAGGTATCCAGACTAGTACTGATGTTCTTGTTACGTCAGTGTTTTCTTCGTTCTTCTAGATAGCCACTTTATCAGAAGCTTCCATCAGCCACAGTGGGCTAACCGCGTGCCTCGCCAACAACCTAGGTGTTTCTACGTATCATACAAGATGTCTGACGACTCGTTCAAGGAGTATGATCATCGTTGAGAAGTTTGATCAATGTTTTTTATTGGTGGGGGCTGTTCTTGTGAGAACAACAATGACTCTTGAAGCCCGAAAGTGACTTGCAATCCTTATTGCAGATGTGACAAACTATGTTGTTTTTTTTACACGGCCTAGCTTGTTTTGTAAAGTCTTGTAAATGCTGGTTGTGTTGAAAAGGTTGACGTGGCTGCGTGTTGAATAGCATTTAACAATTATACATTTTTGTATCAAGGAAAAACAATGGAAAACCGATTTTTGTTTCAACGATAAAATATTTATTAAAATCAACAAATACAAAACATTTTTTGTAATGTGTGAAACAATAAGAGAGAAAAAATAGTTTCCCTTTATCTGTTAGCTGAAAGATTAAATGTAAATAAACAAGTTTTCTGAAAGAATGTTCAAAGTTCTGTATTAGATAGAATGATGTTTTCAGAAGAACATGTAATAAATCAGTTTGTGGATTAGATATAACTAACAGAGCTGTTGCAACTTGGCTTGTTAAATAGAACTGATGGTGAATGATATTTAAGTTCTGCGTGCGTGCGTGCGTGAGTAGAATGAATAGTCTGTGTAGACGCGTGTGAGTTGCTGAGTTCTACTGAGTTCTGCTTCTACTGTCTATTTTTGGAACGAATTCCGGTTTATATAACCATGGGTAGGTTCCCAGGACAACGGCGGAAGAAATTTCGAGAGCACACAAAAAATATCTGATTGGATGAAAAATTACCCAATCGATGATTTTATAACAAAAGCATGTTTGTGAATTAACAGTAGGAAAAATTCAGTGTGATAAATGCGATCAGTAAATTGTCCTGTGATAGTTAGTATTTATCATTTGACCAATCACAGTTGAGAAAAATGTAGGCGTGTCAAACATAGTAGTAATCACTACAGTCTGTTCAGAATGCGCATGAATTTTCCTATGGTAGCGGTTTATGAATGTTTCATGTCACAACCAGCATGTTAAGTTTCCGGCGTTGTACTGATCGTAATTCCTGAAAAGTGTACCAATATGATTTTTCTTGCGGCTAGCAAGGCTCTCAATCGAGCGACATATACTGCCACATTCATTCCATACAAATTACTGGATTGCTGGATCAATGATTACCCCTTTGCTAGCGCACGCTTGATATTTGCCCAACTCATTGGATGTTCTTGGAAGATCTTCGTGCCTTCAATAAATTAAGCATCTCCACTTATATCGATTACAACAAGTAGCAGATACTCACTCAGGATCGTCTATTTGAACAGCTGCAACAGATTCTTTTCAATGGTTCTTGAAGCGCTTTTCTGCCTTATACTGTGGTCGAATGCCGTCAAAACAATTTGCCGTAGAGTTGGTTGGTTGTTTTGTTTTATGGCATATCAACCTCAGTGGGTCATTTAATGCCAACAAAATTTTGAAATAGATTCATAATTTGTTTGTTTTTTTCTTTTTTTTTTCAAAAACATATTGTTGGTAATAGTTTTTTTTCTTCAAAAATTTATTTCTGGTATTAAAACTTATTTTTACACTTTTATAATGCTTTTTAACCTCAGTTTCGGGGTTAACTTTATGCCCATAGCTGGGACCCTAACAGGTGCTATCACCCCGGGTCAGGGTGGACCTGGGAACACCAGCAATTAAGAGGTGGTTCCACGCTCCTCAAAACAACCTTATCAGAGGCCTTGCTGTTGGACGTAGTTTATCGTCTTTCCGTGGACACGGATGTCGTTTATCGTCATACCCAGGACGCTGCCGTAGAGCATTTGTTGAGGTATTTTGCTATTCTAAAGTCGAATGACATGTCATGCTCAACGATGCCGGTGGCGATAAATGTACTCTTTGATGCTGAGTGTATTGGCATTTTCCGCATATACACACATACATACATACATGCACACGAATATTATGGATGGAGTAATGGCTAGCGAAGTTTTGGCATTCACTTTCGCGCAAATCCCCTTGAGTATCTATCTTTACCCCGCCATCTTTCTCCAGTTATTGTTAAATAATATGGAATACTGGGATCTCTAGCATTAATTCCTTAAATAAAAATGTTGTTTTCGTCTCGGATACAAAAATAAAAGTTAGTAAATATGGGCTTCGAAATATCCTAATAAGATACGTAATCTCGCTCATAATTCATCTTTTCTTTGTCCTTCACTGTTTAACATGAACATTTACACTTTTTACGGGTAGTATTATGTTTATGTAATTTAACAGAGAGTGTAGTGAGGATTGGTGTGAGAGACATGATCGAGTTTAGAGTGGGTTTATTTTAATATTTCTATCTATCATACTTAGTATTAGGGGAGGAGGGATCTGACATTGACCTATTTAATCGGTTAACTTTACGGAAGTGATATATTGAAGGGGAAGGGGGAGAAGAGAGAAAAAAGAAAAAAAGAAAGAAAGAAGGGGGAAGTAAAGAGAAAGAAGCTGTCATTAGGTTTTACGAAGGAAGAGGAGGGGTGGTAATTTTTAGCAATTTATGTAAAAAAAAACAAATTTTAATGTTTGATAGTAATTTAAATGTTTAAAAAATCATCGAAGAAATTAATTTGATGTTTGCTAGCACTTTAAATATTTAACTCTTTTACAAATAATTTAGGGATTTAATATGAGTTAAATAGTATATTTAAAAACACATTCATAGAAAGTACATTAAAAAAATTATTTAAAATATAACAGTTTATTGATTGTAATCTTTTAATATTGTAAATGATTGTTAAGGTAACATCTCTATCAGTTTGAATCTAATTCATGAATGTAATTTGTGACTATTTTTAGATGGGTAATCTTTTTTACTTAAAGTTTAGGTTTTAAATTAAGATGGAGTAATATTTGAAGGCAATATTAAAGATTTTGTTTTATCATATATATATATATATATATATATATATATATATATATATATATATATATATATATATATATACCACAAATACACTTATGTAAATCTCACATATACATACGTTCATTTACATGTGCAATTGCACACATAGGCACATACACATGTATCGATACACACAGGTACCTATGTATATTCATATATCAATACTTACACATATATTTTCAAATATTTACACATATTTATATTTATATCTATTTAAATAATCAATCCAAATAAATACATGAAGTAAGAATCAAATTAAAAATTGCTCCTGCAAAAATAATAGTTAGAAAAAACGACAACAATCAACCCCAATATTGAATAAATAACTTTAATTATCTTCCCAAACCAAAACAAAACTATTAAATAAGAGATATAAAAAATTGTACTACGTTAATAAAAACAAAGATTAAAATTAAAATAAATAAATATATAAGATATGAAATAACAATGAAAAAAAATAAAAGTAAAAAAAACGACTTCCGGTAAAATAACCGCCAAAATAGACTACCCAGAATGCACCACTGACCCGGATGAATAAATACACGAGAAAAATAACGTCTTTTCGTATAGAAAAAAATGTTAAAATTCCCTTCCTTTCTGATGGCCTAGGGGTATGATATCTGACTGTTGTCAAATCAGTCGGGTTTCGATCCCAGTTTGAAGCAATCGAATGTCTAGCCACACTGTGGATAACAATATATATATATATATATATATATATATAAAAGAAAGAAAGGAATTGAAAAAGAAAGAACGAATGAGAAATGAACTTACTGGCAGATAGAAAACAACGAAAGGAATAGAAAAAAGAAAGAAAGAACGAATGAGGAATGAACATACTATATATATATATATATATATATATATATATATATATATATATATATATATATATATATATATATATATATATATATATATATATAATTTCACCACAAGGAAAAGAATAAAGCCACTAAAACGAAATCAGGTTAACTAGCGTGGAAGACTATGAAAAAAGAAAAAACATTATAAATGAATGGTGAAAGGGGGAAAAGAATTAAAAAAACGGAAGATAACGATTGATATTGCATTTAAATCTTTGAATATCAAAGTTAGCTAGAAAGCATGTCGGCAGAAGAGAGTTCCACAAGCGAGAAGTGCGATTGATGAAAGTGTTAGCGCAGCTCTTATGTTTACATCTAGAGATTTTAACTGTAAAATGATGAGACCTAGCCGCCAATCTAGTACTGCGCTTAAATTCATGTAGTCTAAGTACCATAGAGAAAAGCTCGTCGGAATAATTAGCACGAAAATATTCATAGAGAAAGCAAAGGAAAGCTAAGTTACAGTGGCGAGAAAGTTACCGAAGCCGAGATGCTAGGTCACTGCAAATAACATTGCAAAATCTTCATTGGATTTTATCAAGAAATTGAAAATACTTCATAGAAGCACATCTTAGAAGCACCAGCCATGATTTGATACCTATAATCAGTGAATGAACGAATGGTAAATGTTTAAATATGTAAAATCAATTATGGAAAGAAAAATTGTCTAGCACGACAAAATGAAGCAACTGCGTTGCAATCAATAAAATATAATCTTTGCAGCTCATGTCAGGGTGAAACGCTTGCCCAAGAAGAAACAATTAGTTACTTTCCTGAAGGTTAGCATCAGCCATACTGAAGAAAGTAAAAAAGTGGAGGCGTAAAAGTAATATACAGTCATGAAAACACGAAATATGCGCACAAAAGTCATTGTATTGATTATACAAACATATCAATAATAAACATAACGATAAGAAACATATCAATATTAAACATATTGATAATAAACATATCAATAATAAACATATCAATAACAAACATCAATAATAAATATATTAGTAATAAACATATAAAAAATAAACATATCAATAATAAACATATAAATAATAAGTATATCTGTAACAAACATATCAATAATAAAC
>OZ038503.1:77804017-77929017 GCA_964036315.1 Acanthosepion esculentum | reverse complement strand
TGAAATCGATAAACGGTTGTACGAAAGAGATAAGAAGATCAACAAGCAAAAGCAGAAACAGAAAAAATGTGAGACCAATAGAACTAAAGCGCCTAAAATCTGAAAATTAGATTAGATATCTTATATATAAAGTACGGTGTATATGTCTGTGTTTGTCTTTCCAAGTAACACCGCCGCTCCCACTGGTCCGATTTGAATGATTCATAGTTCATTCAAAAGCTCTAGAAAAGTTAGGCGAAGGGAACGATTTTCGTTGAGCTGAGATTCAGGGTTGCCAGATTATGTGAGGTTAAAAATATATATTAATATATTACATTAGCCATTATCGTTGCATTCATGGTTCAGGGGGGGGGGGTAATTTTTATTTTGCTTTTGTATCTAAAATAGCAGCTAGCTTAAAATTTTAAGCTAGATAAATTTTAAGTTAGCTTAAAAGCCGCCCTATTGGTCGGAATTTAATCTATCTCATGTGTAGGACTCTTGGTTTGGCTATCATCACAATAGCTAGGGAGAAGTAGATGCGTTAGAGGAACTCATGACTGATCGCTGCAATTAAGTATTCAATTAATGTCGAAGCTTAACTTTTAAAAGTTCAACGGTAATTATCCTGCTGCCATTTAATTTAAAGACGATTATATATATATATATATATATATATATATATATATATATATATATATCATTCACAGACAGTACTGTTTCGCTGTATCACAGCTCCTCCGTGCGACTAGACTTTCGAATGCCTCAAGCCAGGATTGAAACACAACTAATTTGGTGTCAGCCAGAGGTATCTTCACTCGGTAGAGTTACACAACTAAATCTAGCGTATTGTTTTTACAAATGTAAACAAATGCCAATCAACCAAAGTGCTTCATATATATGAATTATTTTTATCATATATATATATATATATATATATATATATATATGCTTGTTTGATTAAATAATATAGACAAGTTTTGTCTATTTATTTTAAGTAAATTCCTTTCATCATTGAAAGACGAAAGAAAATCACCATATTGAAATTGTTTTTTAATCCTATCTAAGCTTTCGGCTTACATAAGCCATTATCAAAGATGACAATTACATTACAATATATTAAACAATACACAGACAAAACAATAATGTTTTTGTTGCATGGTAAGATTTCCAAGCAAAGAAAAACTCGTGTATGAAATGGACAAAGTCCGACAATTATTATAAGACATATTTATGTTTATACATTCATTTTTATAGATAAACATGAAAAATATCTTAAAATAATTGTCATACTTTGTCCATTTCATAATGTGTGACGTCATTTGTTTACATTTGGATACGCATTGAGCAGATATGAATGTACGTGAGAAAATCATGGACAATTGTAGTTTATAAACAGTAAAATCGACCTTGCTAACCGAAACGCTCCTCTGTGGCGAAATCGGTAAAAGCACGACAGGCTATATGACGGTTCCGTATAGGATACAGGTTCGATTCCTGTCGGAAGACACATATTTTCTATGACAATTTCTCGGACATTCAGGCCGGTAAATGTCGTTAATACTGTTTATTATAAACAGAGCATTTACTTAATATTTGTATCTATAAAAAATAACGTATAAACATAAAAAAGTCTTAATATATACATATATATGTATAAGCTTTCATGTATGTAATTTCTAAAGAATTAATAATCCGAAAAGTATATTACACCAAACGTTATTATAGTGGATACTCGTGTCTGAAATAGCCGGAACATTTTTATTTTAAACAGTGTGTATTACGCCTATCGGCTTACACATTCAGTGGTTTCTCCTACAATATGATTTCAAATATGAGGGTCCACAATAACACCGTTTGAGGCAATAAAAATGTCGGATTATAAATAATTCCATTTTTTCTTTAGAAACTACTTTTTTTACATTTCGCATACGAAATAGAGCAGATGGGACTTCTTTTAAGGAAAGATAACCTATCTATCTATCTATCTATCGATCTCAGCGGCTATCTGATGTGTCTATTTCAGTTAGATCATAAATATCTATCTATCTATCTATCTCTCTCTCTCTCTCTCTCTCTATATATATATATATATATATATATATATATATATATATATATATATATCGGCATCTGTCTATGTGTAAATATGTGTATATATATATATATATAAATCAGCATCTATCTATCTTATCTATGTATCTATTTCAGTGTAATCTATCTAAATCTTCATCAATCTGTCTGCACCTATCTATCTATCTATCTATCTATATATATATATATATATATATATATATATATATATATGTATATATATAAGCATCTATCTATCTATCTATCTATCTGTCTATCTGTCTATCTGATACACTAATGAATTGTCAACTTTGAAAAGACAAATGAAAATCATAAAAATACTACCTTTGTTTATAATCTGGAATAATCCGCGGATTATAGACGCGTCAAAGAAACAGCGTGGATATGAAGAGATTTGCAGGTAATTAGAGACGTGTGAGATTTCCTGACGTCCAATTTTTGTTGCTAAATAACAATTCTGTCATCTTCCCTGAAGGCAAGCAGCAACGAACAAAACCCAAAAGTGATAAGAGAAAAGAGAAAGGAACGCGTTGGCGGTCACGGTGTGGTGTGGGGTCTGCATAGGGAGACTGCTACTCCTGATAATTTGTTTTTCGGAAAAGTCAACAGAAAATCAACAGACAAAACAATATCGACAATGGAAAAAGAAAGTGGGGTGTTCAAATAGTTGGAGAGGAAGAGAGAAAAGGGAAAGGAAGGAGAAAGGTAAGCACGAAAAAAGGACGGGGGAATTGAAAATGAGAGAACGAATAAGGAATGAGCGTATTGGCAGGTAGAAAAAGAAAGAAAGGAATTGTAAAAAGAAAGAACGAATGAGGAATGAACGTACTGACAGTTAGAAAAAGAAGGAAAGGAATTGAAAAAAAAAGAACGAATGAGGAATGAACGTACTGGCAGGTAGAAAAAGCAAGAAAAAAAATGAATTGGCGATTGAGGAATGAATGTACTTCATGTAGAAAAAGAAAGAAAGGAAATTAAAAAAAGAAAGGACGAATGAGGAATGAACGTACTGGAAGGTAGAAAAAGATAGGAAGGAATTGAAAAAAGAAAGAACGAATGAGGAATTAACGTACTGGCAGGTAAAAAACAAAAAAAAATGAATTGACGAATGCGGAATGAACGTACTTCAGGTAGAAAAAGAAAGAAAGGAATTGTAAAAAGAAAAAACGAATGAGGAATGAACGTACTAGCAGGGAGAAAAAGAAAGGAATTGAAGAAAGAAACAACGAATGTGCAATGAACGTACTGACAGATAAAGAAAGGAATTTAAAAAAAGAAAGAACGAATGAGGAATGAACGTATTGGCAGGTAGAAAAAGAGAGAAAGGCATTGAAAAAAGAAACGACGAATGAGGAATGAACGAACTGGAAGGTAGAAAAAGAAAGGAAGGAATTGAAGAAAGAAAGGAATTGAAAAAAGAAGGAACTAATGAGGAATGAACGTACTACCAGGTAGAAAAAGAAAGGAATTGAAGAAATAAACAACAAATGTGGAATGAACGTACTGACAGTTAGAAAAAGAAAGAAAGGAATTTAAAACAGAAAGGACGAATGAGAAATGTACGTACTGGCAGGTAGAAAAAGAAAGAAAGGAATTTTAAAAGAAAGAACGAATGAGGAATGAACGTACTGGAATGTAGAAAAAGAAAGGAAGGAATTGAAAAAAGAAAGATCGAATGTGGAATGAACGTACTGGCAGGTAGATGAAGAAAGAAACGAATTAAAAAAAAAGAATTGACGAATGAGGAATGAACGTCCTAGAAGGTAGAAAAAGAAAGAAAAGAATTGAAAAAACAACAAATGAGGAATGAACGGACTGGCAGGTAGAAAAAGGAAGAAAGGAATTTAAAAAAGAAACGACGAATGAGGAACGAACGTACTAGCAGGTAGAAAAAGAAAGGAATTGAAAAAATGAATGAAGAATGAACGTACTGTCAGGTAGAAAAAGAAAGAAAGGAATTGTAAGAAAAAGAGCAAATGAGGAATGAACGTACTGGCGGGTAGAAAAAGAAAGAAAGGAATTGAAAAAAGAAACTAATGAACAATAAACGTACTGGCAGGTAGAAAAAGAAAGAAAGGAATTGAAAAAAGGAACGTACTGGCAGGTAAAAAAACGAAAGAAAGAATTGAAAAAAATGAAATGACGAATGAGGAATGAACGTTATTTCAGGTAGAAAAAGAAAGAAAGGAATTGAAAAATGAAAGGACGAATGAGGAATGAACGTACTGGAAGGTAGAAAAAGAAAGGAAGAATTGAAAAAAGTAAGAACGAATTAGGAAGGAACGCACGGGAAGTTAGTAAAAGAAAGTAAGGATTTGAAAAAAAAAGAACGAATTAGGAATGAACGAACTGGCAGGTAGAAAATGAAAGAAAGGAATTGCAGACAGAAACAACGAATGAGTAATGAACGTACTGACAGTTAGAAAAAGAAAGAAAGGAATTGAAAAAAGAAAGAACGAATGCGGAATGAACGTATTGGTAGGTAGAAAAAAGAAAGAAAGGAATTGAAAAAAGAAACGAATGAACAATGAACGTACTGGCAGGTAAAAAAAGAAAGAAAGGAATTCAAAAAAATGAATTGACGAATGAGGAATGAACGTACTTCAGGTAGAAAAAGAAAGAAAGGATTTGAAAAAAGAAAGAACGGATTCGGAATGAACGTACTGGCAAATAGAAAAAGAAAGAAAGAATTGAAAATGAATGGACGAATGAGGAATGAACGTACTGGAAGGTAGAAAAAGAAAGAAAGGAATTTTAAAAACGAATGAAGAATGGACGTGCTAGCATGTAGAAAAGGAATTGAAAAAAAGAACGAATGAGGAATGAACGTACTGGCAGGTAGAAAAAGAAAGAAAGGAATTGAAAAAAAGAACGAATGAGGAATGAACGTACTGGCAGGTAGAAAATGAAAGAAAGGTATTAAAAAAGAAAGAAAGAATGAGGAATGAACGTACTAGCAGGTAGAAAACGAAAGAAAGGAATTGAAAAAAGAAACGAATGAGCAATGAACGTACTGGCAGGTAGAAAAAGAATGAAAGGAATTGAAAAAAGAAACGAATGAGGAATGAACGTACTAGCAGGTAGAAAACGAAAGAAAGGAATTGAAAAAATGAATGAAGAATGAACGTACTGTCAGGTAGAAAAAGAAAGAAAGGAATTGTAAGAAAAAGAGCAAATGAGGAATGAACGTACTGGCGGGTAGAAAAAGAAAGAAAGGAATTGAAAAAAGAAACTAATGAACAATAAACGTACTGGCAGGTAGAAAAAGAAAGAAAGGAATTGAAAAAAGGAACGTACTGGCAGGTAAAAAAACGAAAGAAAGAATTGAAAAAAATGAAATGACGAATGAGGAATGAACGTATTTCAGGTAGAAAAAGAAAGAAAGGAATTGAAAAATGAAAGGACGAATGAGGAATGAACGTACTGGAAGGTAGAAAAAGAAAGGAAGAATTGAAAAAAGTAAGAACGAATTAGGAAGGAACGCACGGGAAGTTAGTAAAAGAAAGTAAGTATTTGAAAAAAAAAGAACGAATTAGGAATGAACGAACTGGCAGGTAGAAAATGAAAGAAAGGAACTGCAGACAGAAACAACGAATGAGTAATGAACGTACTGACAGTTAGAAAAAGAAAGAAAGGAATTGAAAAAAGAAAGAACGAATGCGGAATGAACGTATTGGTAGGTAGAAAAAAGAAAGAAAGGAATTGAAAAAAGAAACGAATGAACAATGAACGTACTGGCAGGTAAAAAAAGAAAGAAAGGAATTCAAAAAAATGAATTGACGAATGAGGAATGAACGTACTTCAGGTAGAAAAAGAAAGAAAGGAATTGAAAAAAGAAAGAACGGATTCGGAATGAACGTACTGGCAGATAGAAAAAGAAAGAAAGAATTGAAAATGAATGGACGAATGAGGAATGAACGTACTGGCAGTTAGAAAAAGAATGAAAGGAATTGAAAAAAGAAACGAATGAGCAATGAACGTACTGGCAGGTAGAAAAAGAAAGAAAGGAATTGAAAAAAGAAACGAATGAGCAATGAACGTACTGGCAGGTAGAAAAAGAAAAAAGGAATTGAAAAAAAGAACGAATGAGGAATGAACGTACTGGCAGGTAGAAAATGAAAGAAAGGTATTAAAAAAAGAATGAAAGAATGAGGAATGAACGTACTACCAGGTAGAAAACGAAAGAAAGGGATTGAAAAAAGAAACGAATGAGCAATGAACGTACTGGCAGGTAGAAAACGAAAGAAAGGAATAGAAAAAAGAAACGAATGAGCAATGAACGTACTGGCAGGTAGAAAACGAAAGAAAGGAATTGAAAAAAGAAACGAATGAGCAATGAACGTACTGGCAGGTAGAAAACGAAAGAAAGGAATTGAAAAAAGAAACGAATGAGCAATGAACGTACTGGCAGGTAGAAAACGAAAGAAAGGAATTGAAAAAAGAAACGAATGAGCAATGAACGTACTGGCAGGTAGAAAAAGAATGAAAGGAATTGAAAAAAGAAACGAATGAGCAATGAACGTACTGGCAGGTAGAAAAAGAAAGAAAGGAATTGAAAAAAGAAACGAATGAGCAATGAACGTACTGGCAGGTAGAAAAAGAAAGAAAGGAATTGAAAAAAAGAACGAATGAGGAATGAATGTACTGGCAGGTAGAAAATGAAAGAAAGGTATTAAAAAAAGAAAGAAAGAATGAGGAATGAACGTACTAGCAGGTAGAAAACGAAAGAAAGGAATTGAAAAAAGAAACGAATGAGCAATGAACGTACTGGCAGGTAGAAAACGAAAGAAAGGAATTGAAAAAAGAAACGAATGAGCAATGAACGTACTGGCAGGTAGAAAACGAAAGAAAGGAATTGAAAAAAGAAACGAATGAGCAATGAACGTACTGGCAGGTAGAAAAAGAATGAAAGGAATAAAAAAAAGAAACGAATGAGCAATGAACGTACTGGCAGGTAGAAAAAGAAAGAAAGGAATTGAAAAAAGAAACGAATGAGCAATGAACGTACTGGCAGGTAGAAAAAGAAAGAAAGGAATTGAAAAAAGAAACGAATGAGCAATGAACGTACTGACAGGTAGAAAAAGAATGAAAGGAATAAAAAAAAGAAACGAATGAGCAATGAACGTACTGGCAGGTAGAAAAAGAAAGAAAGGAATTGAAAAAAGAAACGAATGAGCAATGAACGTACTGGCAGGTAGAAAAAGAAAGAAAGGAATTGAAAAAAGAAACGAATGAGTAATGAACGTACTGGCAGGTAGAAAAAGAAAGAAAGGAATTGAAAAAAGAAACGAATGAGCAATGAACGTACTGACAGGTAGAAAAAGAATGAAAGGAATAAAAAAAAGAAACGAATGAGCAATGAACGTACTGGCAGGTAGAAAAAAAAGGAAAGAAAAAATATGCTGCAATGAAGAAAGAAAGGATTGAATGTAAACACAAGAACGAAGAACGCAATATGTGTATGCAAAACATGTAGGAAGTAAGAAAGAAGTGAATGAATGAAAGGAGGGTGCGGTGAATGAAAAAACGAAGCGATTAATTAACGGAAACATGCAAATAACTGCAGGTAGATAGGAAGAAAGAAATGAAGAAAACAGATGTATGAATAAAGTAAGTAATAGCAAAGAAAAAAATAAGGACGAAGAAAGGCAGAAAAATGTAATGAAAGAAAGGATGAACGAAGAAAATAAAGAAAAAGTGTATAGAAATGAAGGATCCAAAGACCGAATGATATTATGGAAGCATGGTGAAAGAGAAATATTAGGAAGGACGGAAGAAATAAAAAAATGAATGAAGGGAGGAATGAAAAAAAGCACTAAAATAAATTAAAATTTGAAAAAGAAAACGAATGAAAAAATAAGCTAGCTGAAAGGAAGAAAAGACGGAATGAAGATTGAGAAGAAGGAAGAAAAAGTAAAGAATGAAGGAAGTGTGGTAGAAGGGAAGGACAATAGGTAAACATAGGCAGGAAGAAAAAAAGAAAAGATATGTGAAAGAAAGAAAGAAAGAAAGAAAGAAAGAAAGAAAGAAAGAAAGAAAGAAAGAAAGAAAGAAAGAAAGAAAGAAAGAAAGAAAAATTAGGGTGGAATGAAAGAAAGAAGAATTATAAAAGAAGGAATGAAAAACGCAGGAAGGATGGGAGGAAGAAATGAATGAAAAACAGGAGGAATGACGGACAGCAAAGTAGAAAATGAACAAATAAGATCAAAATGGGGAATTAAGAATATAAGAAAGGAATAAAGGGACCAAAGACCGAGTGAAAGATTGAATAAGAAATGAAGGAAGGAAGAAAGGAAAGAAGGAAGGAAGAAAAGACAAGAGACATGGAAAACTTGACGCCAAAATATGCATGATGAAAAATAAAACAGCTTTAATGCGTGTATAGGATTATTTTCTCTTTTCTTCTCTAATTATTGACGAGATAACGGTGCGGATTATTTTTTTTTTTTACAAAGAATCGATCGTCTAAGCCCTTTTATCATCCCCTGTGCGTTTGCGTGTGTGTGTGTGTGTGTGTGTGTATTCCTACACTCTCTCCCTCTTTCTCTCTCTCTCAATCTCTCTCTCTATCATTCGACTTTCTCTTTGTATCCAGTCTATTTTCCCCTTTTCTTTCCTTTTCCTCTTTTCTTCATTTCTCCTCTTCCTTGGAGGTCTTAACTTCTTCCAACTGACTTTTTTTTATATCACTTCTTCTTTCTTTCCTTTCTCTCATTCGTGTCTCTCTATCTCTCTCCCTTTCAACCCCCCTCTCTCTCTCTTCAGTCTCTACTCTCTCTGCTTCTGTTCATCGTCATTTACACTTTCGCAGATTATGCTCTATTTAGCTTAATATATTTTGACGAAAAAGATTTCATTAGGGAAAATTTAATGCAATGTAAATAACTGGGAAGTATTCTAACAGGGGCCGGAAAGCGTGACACTGAGATCCGAAGACGTATTGGGATGGCCAAAGTTGCATTCCAAAAGCTAATCAGAGTATTAAGAGACAGGAAAATTTCGTTAGAAACAAAGAAAAGGGCACTGGACTGTTACGTGATATGCAATGTAAATATCTGGGAAGTATTCTAACAGGGGCCGGAAAGCGTGACACTGAGATCCGAAGACGTATTGGGATGGCCAAAGATGCATTCCAAAAGCTAAGCAGAGTATTAAGAGACAGGAAAATTTCGTTAGAAACAAAGAAAAGGGCACTGGACTGTTAAGTGATATGCAATGTAAATATCTGGGAAGAATTCTAACAGAGGACGGAAAGTGTAACACTGAGATCCGAAGACGTATTGGGATGGCCAAAGATGCATTCCAAAAGCTAAGCAGAGTATTAAGAGACAGAAAAATTTCGTTAGAAACAAAGAAAAGAGCACTGGACTGTTACGTGATATGCAATGTAAATAACTGGGAAGTATTCTAACAGAGGACGGAAAGTGTGACACTGAGATCCGAAGACGTATTGGGATGGCCAAAGATGCATTCCAAAAGCTAAGCAGAGTATTAAGAGACAGGGAAATTTCGTTAGAAACAAAGAAAAGGTCACTGGACTGTTACGTGATATGCAATGTAAATAACTGGGAAGTATTCTAACAGAGGACGGAAAGTGTGACACTGAGATCCGAAGACGTATTGGGATGGCCAAAGATGCATTCCAAAAGCTAAGCAGAGTATTAAGAGACAGGAAAATTCGTTAGAAACAAAGAAAAGGGCCCTGGACTGTTACGTGATATGCAATGTAAATATCTGGGAAGTATTCTCACAGAGGACGGAAAGTGCGACACTGAGCTCCGAAGACGTATTGGGATGGCCAAAGATGCATTCCAAAAGCTAAGCAGAGTATTAAGAGACAGGAAAATTTCGTTAGAAACAAAGAAAAGGGCACTGGACTGTTAAGTGATATGCAATGTAAATATCTGGGAAGAATTCTAACAGAGGACGGAAAGTGTAACACTGAGATTCGAAGACGTATTGGGATGGCCAAAGATGCATTCCAAAAGCTAAGCAGAGTATTAAGAGACAGGAAAATTTCGTTAGAAATAAAGAAAAGAGCACTGGACTGTTACGTGATATGCAATGTAAATATCTGGGAAGTATTCTAACAGAGGACGGAAAGTGCGACACTGAGATCCGAAGACGTATTGGGATGGCCAAAGATGCATTCCAAAAGCTAAGCAGAGTATTAAGAGACAGAAAAATTTCGTTAGAAACAAAGAAAAGAGCACTGGACTGTTACGTGATATGCAATGAAAATATCTGGGAAGTGTCCTAACAGAGGACGGAAAGTGTGACACTGAGATCCGAAGACGTATTGGGATGGCCAAAGATGCTTTCCAAAAGCTAAGCAGAGTATTAAGAGACAGGAAAATGTCGTTAGAAACAAAGAAAAGGGCACTGGACTGTTACGTGATATGCAATGTAAATATCTGGGAAGTATTCTAACAGAGGACGGAAAGTGTGACACTGAGATCCGAAGACGTATTGGGATGGCCAAAGATGCATTCCAAAAGCTAAGCAGAGTATTAAGAGACAGAAAAATGTCGTTAGAAACAAAGAAAAGGGCACTGGACTGTTACGTGATATGCAATGTAAATATCTGGGAAGTATTCTAACAGAGGACGGAAAGTGTGACACTGAGATCCGAAGACGTATTGGGATGGCCAAAGATGCATTCCAAAAGCTAAGCAGAGTATTAAGAGACAGAAAAATGTCGTTAGAAACAAAGAAAAGGGCACTGGACTGTTACGTGATATGCAATGTAAATATCTGGGAAGAATTCTAACAGGGGACGGAAAGTGTGACACTGAGATCCGAAGACGTATTGGGATGGCCAAAGATGCATTCCAAAAGCTAAGCAGAGTATTAAGACACAGGAAAATTTCGTTAGAAACAAAGAAAAGAGCACTGGACTGTCACGTGATATGCAATGTAAATAACTGGGAAGTATTCTAACAGAGGACGGAAAGTGTGACACTGAGATCCGAAGACGTATTGGGATGGCCAAAGATGCATTCCAAAAGCTAAGCAGAGTATTAAGAGACAGGAAAATTTCGTTAGAAACAAAGTAAAGGGCACTGGACTGTTACGTGATATGCAATGTAAATATCTGGGAAGTGTCCTAACAGAGGACGGAAAGTGTGACACTGAGATCCGAAGACGTATTGGGATGGCCAAAGATGCATTGCAAAAGCTAAGCAGAGTATTAAGAGACAGAAAAATGTCGTTAGAAACAAAGAAAAGGGCACTGGACTGTTACGTGATATGCAATGTAAATATCTGGGAAGTATTCTAACAGAGGACGGAAAGTGTGACACTGAGATCCGAAGACGTATTGGGATGGCCAAAGATGCATTCCAAAAGCTAAGCAGAGTATTAAGAGACAGAAAAATATCGTTAGAAACAAAGAAAAGGGCACTGGACTGTTACGTGATATGCAATGTAAATATCTGGGAAGTATTCTAACAGAGGACGGAAAGTGTGACACTGAGATCGGAAGACGTATTGGGATGGCCAATGATGCATTCCAAAAGCTAAGCAGAGTATTAAGAGACAGAAAAATGTCGTTAGAAACAAAGAAAAGCGCACTGGACTGTTACGTGATATGCAATGTAAATATCTGGGAAGTATTCTAACAGAGGACGGAAAGTGTGACACTGAGATCCGAAGACGTATTGGGATGGCCAAAGATGCATTCCAAAAGCTAAGCAGAGTATTAAGAGACAGAAAAATGTCGTTAGAAACAAAGAAAAGAGCACTGGACTGTTACGTGATATGCAATGTAAATATCTGGGAAGTATTCTAACAGAGGACGGAAAGTGTGACACTGAGATCCGAAGACGTATTAGGATGGCCAAATATGCATTCCAAAAGCTAAGCAGAGTATTAAGAGACAGGAAAATTTCGTTAGAAACAAAGAAAAGAGCACTGGACTGTTACGTGATATGCAATGTAAATATCTGGGAAGTATTCTAACAGAGGACGGAAAGTGTGACACTGAGATCCGAAGACGTATTGGGATGGCCAAAGATGCATTCCAAAAGCTAAGCAGAGTATTAAGAGACAGGAAAATTTCGTTAGAAACAAAGAAAAGAGCACTGGACTGTTACGTGATATGCAATGTAAATATCTGGGAAGAATTCTAACAGAGGACGGAAAGTGTAACACTGAGATTCGAAGACGTATTGGGATGGCCAAAGATGCATTCCAAAAGCTAAGCAGAGTATTAAGAGACAGGAAAATTTCGTTAGAAACAAAGAAAAGGGCACTGGACTGTTATGTGATATGCAATGTAAATATCTGGGAAGTATTCTAACAGAGGACGGAAAGTGTGACACTGAGATCCGAAGACGTATTGGGATGGCCAAAGATGCATTCCAAAAGCTAAGCAGAGTATTAAGATCAGGAAAATTTCGTTAGAAACAAAGAAAAGGGCACTGGACTGTTAAGTGATATGCCATGTAAATATCTGGGAAGTATTCTAACAGACGACGGAAAGTGCGACACTGAGCTCCGAAGACGTATTGGGATGGCCAAAGATACATTCCAAAAGCTAAGCAGAGTATTAAGAGACAGGAAAATGTCGTTAGAAACAAAGAAAAGAGCACTGGACTGTTACGTGATATGCAATGTAAATATCTGGGAAGAATTCTAACAGAGGACGGAAAGTGTAACACTGAGATTCGAAGACGTATTGGGATGGCCAAAGATGCATTCCAAAAGCTAAGCAGAGTATTAAGAGACAGGAAAATGTCGTTGGAAACAAAGAAAAGGGCACTGGACTGTTACGTGATATGCAATGTAAATATCTGGGAAGTATTCTAACAGAGGACGGAAAGTGTGACACTGAGATCCGAAGACGTAGTGGGATGGCCAAAGATACATTCCAAAAGCTAAGCAGAGTATTAAGAGACAGGAAAATGTCGTTAGAAACAAAGAAAAGAGCACTGGACTGTTACGTGATATGCAATGTAAATATCTGGGAAGTATTCTAACAGAGGACGGAAAGTGTGACACTGAGATCCGAAGACGTATTGGGATGGCCAAAGATGCATTCCAAAAGCTAAGCAGAGTATTAAGAGACAGAAAAATGTCGTTAGAAACAAAGAAAAGGGCACTGGACTGTTACGTGATATGCAATGTAAATATCTGGGAAGTATTCCAACAGAGGACGGAAAGTGTGACACTGAGATCTGAAGACGTATTGGGATGGCCAAAGATGCATTCCAAAAGCTAAGCAGAGTATTAAGATCAGGAAAATTTCGTTAGAAACAAAGAAAAGGGCACTGGACTGTTAAGTGATATGCCATGTAAATATCTGGGAAGTATTCTAACAGACGACGGAAAGTGTGACACTGAGATCCGAAGACGTATTGGGATGGCCACAGATGCATTCCAAAAGCTAAGCAGAGTATTAAGATCAGGAAAATTTCGTTAGAAACAAAGAAAAGGGCACTGGACTGTTAAGTGATATGCCATGTAAATATCTGGGAAGTATTCTAACAGACGACGGAAAGTGTGACACTGAGATCCGAAGACGTATTGGGATGGCCAAAGATGCATTCCAAAAGCTAAGCAGAGTATTAAGAGACAGGAAAATTTCGTTAGAAACAAAGAAAAGAGCACTGGACTGTTAAGTGATATGCCATGTAAATATCTGGGAAGTATTCTAACAGAGGACGGAAAGTGTGACACTGAGATCCGAAGACGTATTGGGATGGCCAAAGATGCATTCCAAAAGCTAAGCAGAGTATTAAGATCAGGAAAATTTCGTTAGAAACAAAGAAAAGGGCACTGGACTGTTAAGTGATATGCCATGTAAATATCTGGGAAGTATTCTAACAGACGACGGAAAGTGTGACACTGAGATCCGAAGACGTATTGGGATGGCCAAAGATGCATTCCAAAAGCTAAGCAGAGTATTAAGATCAGGAAAATTTCGTTAGAAACAAAGAAAAGGGCACTGGACTGTTAAGTGATATGCCATGTAAATATCTGGGAAGTATTCTAACAGACGACGGAAAGTGCGACACTGAGCTCCGAAGACGTATTGGGATGGCCAAAGATACATTCCAAAAGCTAAGCAGAGTATTAAGAGACAGGAAAATGTCGTTAGAAACAAAGAAAAGAGCACTGGACTGTTACGTGATATGCAATGTAAATATCTGGGAAGAATTCTAACAGAGGACGGAAAGTGTAACACTGAGATTCGAAGACGTATTGGGATGGCCAAAGATGCATTCCAAAAGCTAAGCAGAGTATTAAGAGACAGGAAAATGTCGTTGGAAACAAAGAAAAGGGCACTGGACTGTTACGTGATATGCAATGTAAATATCTGGGAAGTATTCTAACAGAGGACGGAAAGTGTGACACTGAGATCCGAAGACGTAGTGGGATGGCCAAAGATACATTCCAAAAGCTAAGCAGAGTATTAAGAGACAGGAAAATGTCGTTAGAAACAAAGAAAAGAGCACTGGACTGTTACGTGATATGCAATGTAAATATCTGGGAAGTATTCTAACAGAGGACGGAAAGTGTGACACTGAGATCCGAAGACGTATTGGGATGGCCAAAGATGCATTCCAAAAGCTAAGCAGAGTATTAAGAGACAGAAAAATGTCGTTAGAAACAAAGAAAAGGGCACTGGACTGTTACGTGATATGCAATGTAAATATCTGGGAAGTATTCCAACAGAGGACGGAAAGTGTGACACTGAGATCTGAAGACGTATTGGGATGGCCAAAGATGCATTCCAAAAGCTAAGCAGAGTATTAAGATCAGGAAAATTTCGTTAGAAACAAAGAAAAGGGCACTGGACTGTTAAGTGATATGCCATGTAAATATCTGGGAAGTATTCTAACAGACGACGGAAAGTGTGACACTGAGATCCGAAGACGTATTGGGATGGCCACAGATGCATTCCAAAAGCTAAGCAGAGTATTAAGATCAGGAAAATTTCGTTAGAAACAAAGAAAAGGGCACTGGACTGTTAAGTGATATGCCATGTAAATATCTGGGAAGTATTCTAACAGACGACGGAAAGTGTGACACTGAGATCCGAAGACGTATTGGGATGGCCAAAGATGCATTCCAAAAGCTAAGCAGAGTATTAAGAGACAGGAAAATTTCGTTAGAAACAAAGAAAAGAGCACTGGACTGTTAAGTGATATGCCATGTAAATATCTGGGAAGTATTCTAACAGAGGACGGAAAGTGTGACACTGAGATCCGAAGACGTATTGGGATGGCCAAAGATGCATTCCAAAAGCTAAGCAGAGTATTAAGATCAGGAAAATTTCGTTAGAAACAAAGAAAAGGGCACTGGACTGTTAAGTGATATGCCATGTAAATATCTGGGAAGTATTCTAACAGACGACGGAAAGTGTGACACTGAGATCCGAAGACGTATTGGGATGGCCAAAGATGCATTCCAAAAGCTAAGCAGAGTATTAAGAGACAGGAAAATTTCGTTAGAAACAAAGAAAAGAGCACTGGACTGTTACGTGATATGCAATGTAAATATCTGGGAAGTATTCTAACAGAGGACGGAAAGTGTGACACTGAGATCCGAAGACGTATTGGGATGGCCAAAGATGTATTCCAAAAGCTAAGCAGAGTATTAAGAGACAGGAAAATATCGTTAGAAACAAAGAAAATGGCACTGGACTGTTACGTGTTATGCAATGTAAATATCTCGGAAGTATTCTAACAGAGGACGGAAAGTGTGACACTGAGATCCGAAGACGTATTGGGATGGCCAAAGATGCCTTTCAAAAGCTAAGCAGATTATTAAGAGATAGAAAAAAGAAACAAAGAAAAGAGTACTGAACTGTTATACGATATATGTCATCCTGTATGGCAGCGAATGCTGGACAATCTGCTCAAAGTTGAAGAAATGATTTGAAGCAACAGAATTGTCGTTCTGTAGAAAAATGCTTAGGATACCATGGACCGAAACTGTGAGTAACGCCGAGGTTTTGGAGAGAATGGAAACAAAAAGGAAACTTATACTTAACGTCAGGAAGAGGTAGTTGTATTTTCTGGAGCACGTAATGTGAAAGGAGGGATTGGAAAATTTGACACTCAAGGAGTAGATTAAATAAAAGTGGGACAAAAGAAAGCAACACATAAAAAATAAAAGAGAATGATAAAAGTATCATTAGTAACGCTATACTCGTTGCGTAAATGTGTGCAGCCTTCAGCAACGAGAAACAGTTAAACATCTTATAAACGTAAACAATGGAAAAGATGCATATTCGCTGTTTGTATTTTATAATATGATACTAATGTGTGAATATTACATGCATTATTATTAGATACAGCTAAGTAAATATCAGTTTTTTCCAAATCATATTTATTTTAAATACAACTGTGCATTTTGACTACAGTAAATGGATATTTCGAGTAATCAATGGAGTACATACGCTAATTTTATATCTCGTGTAATATGCAATTAAATTTAAATTTAGCTTCAAAATTAGGTCTACAAATGTCGCATGATGCGCAAGTATATACGTTATGTTTTGTGATTTTCATGATTAAAAAAACAAACAGAATAGTGAGCATGAATGAACTGCAGAATAAAGTATGAATGTCCTTAAACGGTAATTGCTTACAAGACTACATAATATACCAAGCCACGGTAAAATCACCAGATAATTAAGAAAAAATATAGATAGGAGTAACTGAAGGACCCTGGAAACAAAGAAATTAGGCACAGAGAACATCTTTCACAGACAGTAAATACGCGAACAGCACAATGCTTTCTAAGTATATCTGGAAAATTAAAAGCAAAACGCAAATCACACCAAAAGTATCATGGAAAATAAAGAAAAGAACGTTAACCTGCAACAATCAATCCCAAAACTACAAAATTTGCTTGGAGAAAAAATGAGAAATTATTACCTTCCCAGACCAAAACAAATTACTAACTAAGTGACAGAACTTATCTCAAAATGCTGACATGAAAACAAAATTTTACTACGTTACTCGAAAACTGAAAAGAATAAATAAAAATAAATAAAATAAAAATAAAAACAAGTAAAATAAATTAATCCAAGCAAATAATGAACAAATTAACAAAACAACCGTTACATGAAGAAGAATAAATAAAAATAAGTAAGACAATACAAGTAAAAGAAAATCAATACAATTAAATAAATAAAATAAGTAAATATCAACAAATTAACAAACCACTCCCGCAAAAATAACCGTTAGAATAGACTAAAACAATCAATCCAAAAATTGTACGAAAAATACCTATAATTACCTTCCCAAACCATAACAAACTACTATATAAACGATCAAAACTTTTCTCAAAAACTTATACTACGTTACTTAAAAATCGAAAACCGAAAAGAATAAATAAAAATATATAAAATAGAATAAATACGAAAAACAAGTAAAATAAATTAACCCAAATAATAAATAATAAATAAATTAACAAACCGCTCCAGCTAAAATAACCATGGGAATAGACTGAAAAAAAATAAATAAGCAAAAACATGTCAAAATAATCGATCGAAATAAATAAATAAAGTAAATAATAAAGAAATTAACAAACCACCCCGCCAAAATTACCGTTAGAATAAACTACAACTATCAATCCAAAAATTAGATAAAAATAGTTTTAATTACCTTCTCTGACCAAAATAAACTACTAAATAAGCGAATAGAACTCATCTCGATAACATTTTTACTATGTTACTAAACCATCGGAAACCGAGAAGAATAAATAAAAAATATATAAAATAAAAAACAAGTAGAATAAATTAATCCAAATAAATAAATAAACAAACCACTCCCGCCAAAATAACCGTTAGAATAAACTACCCTCAATTCACTACTGACCTGTATATAAAATCAGTCGAGAAAAACCCAACACATGTGGCCTGATGATTGTGTCTAGCATGAAACTGCCTATCACCTCTGAGTGTTGAATTTAATTTTATATTTACATACCCTCTACCTCACAGCACATCTTAAAACTATATTTCTTCACACACACACACACACACACACACACACATACACACACATATATATATATATATATATGCTTAGAAAAATAATATGACAAATTGAAAAATGTTTTTGTCACGCGTTTCTTCCGTTTAAGATTTAAATTCATCACACTGGACTTTTTGAATATTTTTGAAAGGGTACTTTTATGAAATAATTTTTTTTCAATCTAGCCAAATTCATCTGTATTCTTTTTCTTCTTCTCTCCATCACCTTTGTCCCTGACTATCCCACACTGTGATGAAAGAAAATCTACCAAGAATGGTGGTATATTGTAAGAGCCTAGCCACAAATTTACCGTGGCAGAACTAGCGATCAAGGCACTTTACAGACATTTTCGTCTTATTGGGTGATTTTCTCTTTTAATCAAAGTAGCATTCCCTATGTCAAAGGTGTGGGCAGTTTCGTTATATATTGAAATTTCAAAAGACTATGTACCAAAAGCAATATGAATTTTTGCACATATTTGTTTGGTTTGTCACGAGCCTGAAATGTATGCGTCCTGTTTCAGTAAATTCAAGGAGCAAAAAGAGAAAGATTGACTCTCCCATCTAATGATGTCTCGTGCGGTTGTCTTCAGGTTAAGTGACTGATTTTTTTTTATTCTTGTGAATATTTACAATTATTTTTACTGTTATTTTTGTTTTGGGTTAAGGGAAGATAACTTTATGTCTCTCGCTACAGTGTGCGATGTTCACTGTGGACGAAGGGACCTTTGCATTAACTATATCGGAAATATTTCAATATGAAGAAAGCGAGGATAGCAAATCTGTTAAAGGCACGGAAAGTGCAACCGGAGTACAGAGTTCAAATTCTGACCGTTACAGTTTCGTTCACTTCTAATGACCTTGGAAGAAAAGTCTTAAATACACTCTCCTCTAGCTATGGATTAAATAGCAAAGGTATATTGTGTTATCCTAATTACGCGAAACACAACAGAAATATAGAAATTGTCAACTGTATACAGCCACATTCTAAAATCAAATGTTAAAAATGGCTTTGATGGAACGAAGACTGTGTGTCTTGCCGAATACCACACTTCTTAGAACATTGTGGACTGGCGCTATAAGTTTCAAGATAGCGTCCGGAAAAGGATTTTCTTTCACAGGCACAGAAATCAATATGGTAATTGAAAAAAAGATTTTCATGCACAGGCACAAGTTTCTGTCATGCTCATGCTTTGCTATACAATATATATATATATATATATATATATATATATATATATATATATATATATATATACAAGTTTAGGATTGGTATATACGGAGTGAAATCCAATAACCAACAATTAATATTCTTTAAAGAGTGCTCAATACAGAGTAGAGCAGATATAATTATTTATTTGAATATTACAACATAAATATGTTATAAAATCACGACAAAAGTAGCCATTTTGTTTCAACACTTCTTGTGTCTTGTCAAGTGATAATATAGAAATATATATATATATATATATATATATATATATATATATATATATATAATGTTTGTGTATTTAGGCAGCAAATTCTCTTTTAAGCATGTCTGATTGAATAAATTATAGACATTATGTCTGCTCATTTTTAATAAAATCCGTTCATACTCACGAATAACCATCCGTGTATTGATGATAAATGATGAGAGAAATGTGCTGTAGCTGTTTAAATTTCTTTTATTTTCATTTCCCAAGTACTTTCGATCTTCTTCCAAGATCATCTTCAGGGATGCAAGCAATACAAAACTATATATTGTTCATTAATATAAGTATTTATGCATTGTTGTGCATTGTTATCTATTGCCGTAATTTTTTCATTATGCTTTTAAATGCAAAACGGTTGACAATGTGCTGAGCGTTCATTAGAACGTGAAAAAAATTATTCATTAAGGATCTTTTTCTCTCTATGATATAATGTCACAGTCGCGCGCGCATTAAAGCATGAATAAAACTGTTCCTTTACAGGCATTTCAAAACATTACTACCGTATTCATAGTTGATTTTGTTCAGTGCCGGCTTTAATTTTTTTTAATATAAATTGCTTCTAGTATCTGTAATCTAATTTTATTGTTTTCATGGTGTCAGATAGTTGTGTTGTCGTTTAGTAATTTTTTTATATTGGGAATGCGGACAGAAATGTTGTTGTAGATGTCTCGCAATGGAAGAATGTGCAGACATGTGTAATGTAAGCCTTCTTGCTAGTGTATTTGTCGCAAAAACAACACACACACACACACACACAAACACACACACACACACACACACACACACACACACACACATATATATATATATATATATATATATATATATATATATATATATATATATATATATTGATTCCTATGCCTGTGACAAATAAATTATTTTTTCCGCCATCTTGGATTTAATGCACACACACCATATTATTTAAACATAAAAGGTAGAGGTAAAATTAGATTAGATACCTCACAAAACTTTGACACAGGCAAAGCAACATCTATTCTATTTTATTATAAAAACTTCAATTTAAAAATTAAAAAAAAATGTCACACGGGCTCCTACTATACAACCTGTATTCGGATACAGCTTTTTTATACATCCTATATTACTCATTCAGAATATATAACCAATGCAAATACAATTTTTTTTTAACACCATGGCTTTTTTGTTTTCATAGTAGAGAATATCTAATAGACAGAAATATATAAAAGTCACGTATTTCGATGGATATTTTTCCGACTAATGATAAAAAAACTGAATTCTTTATTACATGTTACAATATAACGAAATATCTCCCGGTTCGCAATCCTCCCCGGTGTTTTGAACATCAATAGAGGTTTAATCTCTTATTTCCTGTTTAGGATTGGGCTTCCGATTCCTTCTAAAGGCTACTTCAACTCTATACTTCAAATGGTTCCGCTTAAATGTTATTTACTATTTATTTACTTTATCCTTTCCTCGATAGGTGTCGAAACGTCTGCTTATCGTCAGGTTCACATTGCTCCCCGGTCTTTTGAACCGGAGTAGAGGTTTATCCATTCGTTCCTGTTTAGGATTAGATTTCCGATTTCTTCGAACGGCTTTTGTTTATCTTTCACTCCCAGTAGACCTTGCGTCTTAGTGGCATTTTCGCCTTAGTTGAGGTGAACTGATTTTTAAAAAATGCACGGCTAAAAACTCAAGATTACACATTCAGAAAACATATCCAAAGCAATTACAAAATTACTTGAATATGATGATACTAAACTAGATAGGACTAGGGTTCGCCCGATTAAATCAGCGGCAACGTGTCCATGGCCAAAGTGAGCCTTTAATTTGTAGGTTTGAACTAGAGATGGACAGAGTCCGCTAAATCTACGTACGCGACACACGATACGCATGTATGAATAACTCTCAGCCTATCAGCCGTGGTATATGGATTGAATTCGCCATTTGTTCAGGTTCTCAACGACGATACGAGCTCACGCAGTCATGAGACAGATGACGTAAACGAGTGAATATATATGTGTAAAGGAATTAGCGTGTGAAAAGCGAAGAAATAAATAATCTTCAAACACAGCTCGACAAATTTTAAATAAATTTTATTATTCAGCATTTGTTTTCTTTCAAGTCGAAAGAAACAAAATACAAAGATTCTTACGAAACAAAGTTTCGCAAAATGATTTAGATTTTGCTATTTACAAGACAGAATAAATTGCGTAAGTATGATAGGAGGAACAGAATTTGTCTCCATAGGAGTATGTCACGTATTTCCGTCGTTTTATATATGAGTATAATTTTCTAGTAGTCAGCAGGTGAAGCTCTTTCATAACTACTACTGACATATTGTTTACATAACTCCGTTGGCAGGTTTCCCATGTGCTTAATATTTACTTTAAAATTCGCGAGGTTATTATAAGATTACTCGATAAAATATGTGAAATGTTAAGTAATTAATTATATGAAAGCTGTGATAATTGAGTTGTGTACAACCCTGATCAAAGTTTTCCAGAAAACATTTGAAATCTGCATACTAACATTGTTAATTTACGAGATCGTATTTATGCAGAGAAATATGCTCCAGGGAACTAAAAGTTAGATTTACTAAACTCAGAAGTTTATTGGTTAAATATTTTCCCCAATTTTTAAATCTCTATTTTTAGGAAGGAAAATATTGTTGATCATTTTCTGGAACGATCTCTCAATTTTCGTAGCAGACGAAATACATAGTTGTCTGAAATTTCAAAGCCTTTCAGCGCGTTTGAGCTAACGTCGCTGATTGGTTAATAAATGCGAATGTGTGAATTCAAATTGGATCTTACGCTTGGCATAAAAAAATGAGCTAACTGAGGGGTTTTGTGATCTTACTTAAATCTATTGAACTTTTCTACAATATTTTAACAGGGTTCAACATATGTATAGTTTGGCCTGAGCTAAATAAATATGTTTTACTTTCAATGATATAAAAACATAATTCTTTCTTACATGCGACAATAGAGATAACCGTAGAAATAAAAAAATATAACCAATGCGATTGAAAAATAATTTTAATACGGCCGTCATGTTTTACTGCACGGTTAATATTAAAATAACGGTAACATTCGGTATTCATTGCCGGAATAGTAAGCGCTAAGTGTTCCCCCCACATTAAACTGACCTTGTGTCACATCTACCAGCGTGGGGAGACAAAAAGTACAATCTGCCCTCGGTCGGACAAAGTAGTTTTTCTTTTTCATTTCTCAATTCTGTCTTCGGGCGGAACACGACAAATAAAGGAGGGTTGCCTATTTCCGGAGATTCCAAAGCAGCTCCCGCATTGCCCCCTAAAAAGTTAGAATCGATGGAATATCGGGCGGAAAAAGTACATTTTTATTTTCCAATTGTGTTTCTGTCTTCGGACAAAGCGCAACTCTGTTGTATGCTTGTCCTCAGACAGACCACAACTGGAAATATTATTGTGAAGTTCACTGTTCCTACGGCAGTACCTCCCTCATTGCATTAAAGAGGGGAGATCAGTAGAAATTCAGACGTCAGCGTAACCGACGGTTGGGACCCGACCCGAGTGCGCGTCCTCGGGACCCACACATTAAACTGACATTGTGTCATACTCTACAAGCGCGGGGCGACAAGTAAATATTAAGTGTACTATCTGTTTTCATCAATAATGTTAATGGTAACATTAGCCGTCTCCTTATAAGGAAACATTCGGCTTTCATTGACTGAACAACCCTACTATCGCTTAAAATTCATAACAAATCTTTCTATTAAAATACTTTTTTCAGAAAAATAGTTTTCTCAAGTCCAGTAGCTGTTATCGCTCTTTCCAGTATTGATGAGGTTTTCCTTCCTAGCTTTTTGTTTGAAGTCGTGTGGAATGTCATCATCTTGTTTATGTCATTATTTTATCTAGTTAGACGTGCTATCCATTTAAATTGTTGCTGTTGTTGGTAGTCCTCAAGTGATGTGGTTTCTGTTATTTGGTACAGTTCTTTGATAGAAATTCAGTAGCGCCAGTTCACTAGGTTCAAAGAAGTATAGTCCTCACTAAGACCTACAGGTTTCATTCGCTTAAAGCCATTTTTAACCATTTTATCCTTCGATAGCGTAGGGAATTCGGGTTTAGTTAAACATATGTTGCAGTCATTTGCTGATTGTGAGTTCAATCCCTTGATCAGAGAGTGAAACACTGCTTATGCAGGAACGAACAATAGCTGGGATTGTGTGGACGAAATAACACAATCATCAACAGGTATTCTATATCCGCCAAATGAATTGATACCTGAAGATGGGCAGAGGGTATGTTCGCGAAACGTCTTGTCTATTCTAATGTCTATAACAACCAAGATAGGGGCGGGGTCCTGGGTATGACGATAAGCTACATCCGGCAGCAAAGCCACTGATCAGGAGGGTTTTGAGTAGCTTGGAACCACCTCTTAATTGCTGATGTTCGCAGGTTCACCTCTATCCCGTTAGCACTAGTTAGGGTCCCAAACATGGGCAAATAGCTAACCTCCCAAAAGGGGTCAAAGCTCTATGAAAGTATAAAAATAGGTTTTAATACCAACAATACGTTTTTGGAAAACAAATATTAACTGCAATACATTTTTTGTAATGCTACTCGCTCATTCTTTGTGGCTTCGTTAGGTCAAAGAATTCACGTTATCACTTTCGAAATACTCGTTGTAGACGAGACTTGGTAAACGCAGATACTGGTATTAGTAATGCCTTCAAATAATGCTAGCACTAATAATACTTGTTCAAATAGTCATCGCCGAATAGTAATTCGTATAATGACTAGTATATAGAATAGCAATCACTTAGACATCACGCTAATTCTCATTTATACGTTTCCTTTATGATCAACGTGATCTACTTATTTAATAATGGAATCGTCTATGTTTGCTCACTGGTGGTCAGTGTTCTAACTACAGTGTCGGCAACGACACTTTATTTCTACAAATCAATTTTAAAAAAAAATATTACCAGCAATACATTTTTGAAGATAAATAAATATCGCTAGAAATTCATTTTTGAAGATAAAAAATATTACCAGCAATACATTTTTGAAGATAAAAAATATTACCAGCAATGTATTTTTGAAGATAAAAAATATTACTAGCAATTCAGTTTTGAAGATAAAAAATATTACCAGCAATACATTAAAAAATTACATCTGATATTCATTGTGCAGTGAATAATGTTGCTTATCTGATCTGGTGTTCTTGTTGTACGTCTCACGATTTTTTACAAAATGTAAAGAATGGTCTGCAATGTAATCGATCCTGACCTGGCATCTCGACTTCAGTCACTTTCTCACCGACGTGACGTGGCTTCCCTCTGTCTTTTCTACAAATATTTTCAAGTCATCTGATCTGATGAGCTATTTTTCCCTGGTGTCCGACTGTAGGGATTTAAGCGCACTACTAGATTGGCAAGTAGGTCTCAACGTTTTACTGTTGAAATAACTAAATGCATTTTTCGAACATAAAAATGTTTATTTTTATGTTCTTACCTCTATCCCCTCCATCCTTATTCTACACATTTTCTTTCACTTTCACTCCCTGTAACCCACTGCATCTTAGTGGCATTGTCACTTTGCTTGGAGTGAAACAATTTAAAGAAAATTCTTGTAAGGCATACGTATTTCTCTTCGCCGCCAAACATTTAATTGATTTTTCCCGCTTTTCTTACGTTTCTCCATTAAAAATGTCTGATTTTTTTCTCTCTTCCCTGCATTTCTCGATTTTTTTTTTATTCAAGTAGACATATTTTTTCTTTGGTTTCTCCATCTGTCTTTTTTTTAACGGTATTTCCAGCTGAAATCTTTTCTTTCTTTTTTTTCTTTTTTTTACTTTTCGCACTTTTTTTTTTTTTCCTAATTTGACTTTCGTGTTCATCATCTTTAAAACACGGGCACCAATAAACGTCGCAATTTAAAATGCCGCCATAGCTAGTAGCCTGGCCGTGGTCAGGCGACCTCCTAACCAGATGTCTAATCTGATCAGACTAAATCGTCGATGTTTCCACGAGATTAGGTTAAACCGTTCGAGATCCAGTCAAAATAAAAAGAAAACAAGACTAAAAGGTCATTACTCGACGACGCGACATTTTAACCTGTTGTTGACAGCGGGAATGACGAAGGTGAATAAGAGAAACGCGTTTGCTCGGTCATAAGTGTAAACAAAACAACGACAAAAATAATCGATTCCTAGCCGTGTACCCAAGGTTGCCATTTTAGTGGACATCACTGAAGAGGGTTTTTTTTTCCATAAAGTCAGACAAAACGTATTTGGATAAAGAAGGGAAACGTTCGTCATTTTACACATAACAAGAATACAGTCTGTGCTTTTGCGTTTTTTATTTTCCTTTTTTGCCTGGCGTGGAGATAAAAGTAAACATTCTTAGTTCTTCTTTTATGTGTCTCTTCAGGACGTAGGCGATCATAGCCCTCCACATTTTCTTGCCTCTTACATCTCTTAATAAGTTTTGTCTTTTTGTTATTTCTCCCAAACCCTGTTCAGTCATCCGTTTGCTCCAGCTCATTAAGTATTTCACGCGTTGCTTTCCACTGTTCATCTTTCCCTCTATCCGTCCTGTGAGTATCAGATTTTCCAAGCCCTTCTTCCTCATTACATATCCCAGAAATTTCAACTGCCTCTTCCTGATGTTAAGTATAAGATTCCTCTTTGTTTCCATTCTCTCCAAAATCTCGCCGTAGCTCACATGTTCGGCTCATGGTATCCTCAGCATCCTTCTGTAGAACCAAACTTCTGTTGCTTAGAGTCTCTTCTTTATCTTTGAAGAAGCCATAAAGAAGGACAGATATCACGTAACAGCCCGATACTCTTTTCTTTGTTTCTAACGAAATTTTCCTGTCTCTTAATACTCTGCTTAGCTTTTGGAATGCATCTTTGGCTATCCCAATACGTCTTCGGATCTCAGTGTCACATTTTCCGTCCTCTGTTAGAATACTTCCCAGATATTTACATTGCATATCACGTAACAGTCCAGTCTCTTTTCTTTGATTCTAACGAAATTTTCCTGTCTCTTAATACTCTGCTTAGCTTTTGGAATGCATCTTTGGCCATCCCAATACGTCTTCGGATCTCAGTGTCACACTTTCCGTCCTCTGTTAGAATACTTCCCAGATATTTACATTGCATATCACGTAACAGTCCAGTGCCCTTTTCTTTGTTTCTAATGAAATTTTCCTGTCTCTTAATACTCTGCTTAGCTTTTGGAATGCATCTTTGGCCATCCCAATACGTCTTCGGATCTCAGTGTCACACTTTCCGTCCTCTGTTAGAATACTTCCCAGATATTTACATTGCATATCACGTAACAGTCCAGTGCCCTTTTCTTTGTTTCTAACGAAATTTTCCTGTCTCTTAATACTTTGCTTAGCTTTTGGAATGCATCTTTGGGCATCCCAATACGTCTTCGGATCTCAGTGTCACACTTTCCGTCCTCTGTTGGAATACTTCCCAGATATTTACATTGCATATCACGTAACAGTCCAGTGCTCTTTTCTTTGTTTCTAACAAAATTTTCCTGTCTCTTAATACTCTGCTTAACTTTTGGAATGCATCTTTGGCCATCCCAATACGTCTTCGGATCTCAGTGTCACACTTTCCGTCCTCTGTTAGAATACTTCCCAGATATTTACATTGCATATCACGTAACAGTCCAGTGCCCTTTTCTTTGTTTCTAACGATATTTTCCTGTCTCTTAATACTCTGCTTAACTTTTGGAATGCATCTTTGGCCATCCCAATACGTCTTCGGATCTCAGTGTCACACTTTCCGTCCTCTGTAAGAATACTTCCCAGATATTTACATTTCTGTACCTGCTTGATTTTACATTACATACATTATTATTATGGATCCTCAAGGACACATGGCACAGGGGATAAAGGCGTTGGTTAGATCCAGTGACAGGACCCAAAGAGTGTGAGTTCAATACCCGGTTAAGGCAGTGGAGAACTTGGAGAGGGGTATTAACTGATATCTGACATCCATTAAAGATCGCACGTGCAACTAGAAAAGTCTACTCCAGTGAGCGAAATAAAAGGGTTCAGCTCGACATTCCAACCACCAGAGGAAAGCCGGAGCGTACAACGGCCGAAACGTTGTAATAAATATTGCGACAAAGATGAGGACAATAGTCCGAATAATGTAAATAGTGTACATAATACTTCATCTCAGAAATATAGTCAGATACTGCTTGATTTTAGTATCATCGACCGGTAATTTGCATTTTGGGTTCGTCTTTACTTCTATTAGTTAATGTATAGTACCTTCTTCTGCTACTTTCTGTAGGAGGTTTTGCAGTTTCATTTCCGTGTCTGCTATCAGCACTGTGTCATCTGCATAACCTTTTAAGATTGTGGCCATCAATGATAAATACGCGTAGGATTTCTAGTTCTCTTACAATTACAATTGTTCTTACTTAGGATTCAGAAAAAAAACTTTTCTATAGTTGGGATAAAGGTGGTCCTTTTTAGTTCATTTTCAGAGGATCTTCTCTTTATTTAGAGGGTTACTGAGTTGATAACGGTAAGAATGCTCCATTTTTGGTTTGATCAGTTCTTGTAGAGATACAGATTGCCATGAGGTGTCAGACGCTTTCTGGGAAGAACAGCATGAGGAATCAAATACGTTCACTAATGCTGAGATAAAGATGAGACCTTGGGATTAAGTTTCTAGAGATCTTCTCGGCCGTGGAGATAAATGTGGGCCTTTTGTATTAATTTTCTATGGACCCTCTCGACTCTAGTGATAAAGTGGGCCATTTGGACTAAGTTTCCAGGGAGATAAGTTTCTGGAGATCTTCTCGACCGTGGAGATAAAGGTGGACCTTTTGTGTTAAGTCTATGGGTACCCTCTCGACTGTAGTGATAAAGTGGGCCATTTGGACTAAGTTTCTGAGGAGATAAGTTTCTGGAGATCTTCTCGATTGTGGAGATAAAAATGTGCCCTTGGGATTGAGTTTCTGGAGAAACGGGCCTTTTGTGTTACATTCCTGGTGATCTTCTCGACAGCGAATATAAATGTAAGCCTTTTCAGTTAAGGTTCTGTGGACCTTCTCGACATTGTGAATAAAGGTGGGCCTTTTGATTTAAGTTTCTGGTGAGATTCTCTATTGTCTAGATAAAGGTCGTCTTTTGAGTGAGGTTTCTGGGGAACTTCTCAGCATTGGTGATAAAGGTGGACAATTTGTCTTAAGTTTATGGGGTCATTCTCAACGGTGAGGATAGGTTAGGACCCTTTGTATTAGGTGACCTCGATAATCGGAATAAAGGTGGGCCATTTAAGTTACGTTTCTGTTTATCGTTTTGGCAGTGGGGATAGAGGAGTGGCGTTCATTTAAATTTCTTTTGAACTTCTCAACTGGGGATGAAGAGGAGACATTTGAGTTAAAATTCTGGGGTTCTTCTCAAAAGTTATGTTAAGTGCGGACCATTTGGATTAAGTCCCTGGGGTACTTCTCGACAGTGGGAGCAAAGGTGGGCTTTTTAATTAAATTTCTGGGGATTTTCTCCACAGTGGGGTGAAGGTGGAAACTTTGTATTAAGTTTCTGATGACCTTATTGACAATGAGGATCGAAAGGTCATTTGAGTTTAATTTCTCGGGATCTTGTCGACAGTGGGGATAAAGGAATGGATTTGGAGTTGAATTTCTGTGATTCCTCTCCATAGTGCGAAAAAAGGTGAGGGTTTTTGTGTTTAATATTCTGGTGACCTTCTCGACTGATTGATTAAGACAGAGAGGAATTTAGAATGTATAAAGCGGGGGCAAGTATATGAATTTTGCTTTGGCTTTCATCAGCCCAAACACTACGCAGTTAACAAGGGTTGAAATATTGTCTGTGTAACAATGGAGATATAAGCTTGTTTGTCAGAATAGCAAAGCTTGGAAATTCCTCATCTAAAATTTACGGCATATTTTTGAGAATGTAAGAATATTGATCTTTCTCTCTGTGCAAGACATTTATATATGTTTTGCACATATATATATATATATATATATATATATATATATATATATATATATATATATATATATATATATATATATATATATACAGTGCTGTTCGATACTCACCTGATTTTTTTTACTTAAAAAATTTTCGCCTATTTTTTTCGGGGTCAAACTCATTTTTAATCTTACTAATATAAAGACCCCTTCCCGACCACCTAGTAAAAAGTTTACTCACCCTAAGGTATTCTATTGATAATTATAATTTTGGATATAAATGAGATTGAGGGAAAAACTCTGTGCAAAAAAAGTGATTCACTTATTTTCTGCAACTGGTAATCAATAGAAACATAACCGAACAGCTTTAAATAAAGAATAATAGAGGTATAATTTATGTATAATAGATAATATAGTTCGAAATATTTAATAATCCATGGGTCCTCCTTTATTTTGAATAACCTTTTCAACCCTTTTTGGCATTGACTTGATTAGGTTCTGGCAAATCTCATCTCCAAGCATGGAATTCCATTCAGATATGAAATTCACAATCAAATCCTCTTTGTTGCTCAACTGCTTTCTCGAGAACCTGTACTTTATAATGCTCCATAAGTTTTCTATCGGGTTGAGGTGAGGAGATTGGGGCGGCCATGTCATAACACTCACCTGCTTCTCATCAAAGTATTCCTTCATCAATTTTGATTTGTGACAGGGAGCATTATCCTGCATAAAAATGAGCTTGGTGGGGTCGATTTGCACCCTTTCAGCAGAAGGGGGCAGACAGGACTCTAAAATTCTCTTGTACTGCTCGCTCCTGATCGTTAAATATTTGAGCTTAACGGCTTTAATAAAATATTGCAATAACAATCATAAAAATGAAAGCTGGTCGTTATTTTAAGAAGCAAGGGAGTACAGATTAAAATATTTGATATTGACAACTCCCCATTTCACTGAAATAGACTTTAAACACTTCTTTCTTTCTCTCTCACTTTCTTTCTTTCTTTCTTATTTTCTTTCTTTCGTTGTTTCTTTCGTTTTTTTTTCTTTGTTTTTCTCACCGAAACCAAGTAGTGTCTTTCCCCCTGTTTCCACAAAATCAAAACCGAAGAGTCCATTATTTATGAGGTATTCACCATAGACGTTAAGCACGTCTATCGTCCCTTCTTTCTTTCTTTCTTTCTTTCTTTCTTTCTTTCTTTCTTTCTTGCTTGCTTGCTATCCAGCTATATCCCCGCCTTGCGAACAGTTCTCTTAATAATAATTGAAAAATAATTCCTCAAACTATTTTATTTTATTTATGGTAACTGTATTTTGTGCGATTGTCTTACTCGGTTTCCATCGTTCGAGACTGTGCGTCTGAAAAATGGCGCTTTTACCTTGCGTTACATCCTGCTAGCGTGGGAGTGGCAAGAAAAGACAATCGCTTCTCGGCCTTTTGGCTGACATCAAAATGTAGGATCTGTTCTCATCACCATAATCAGACTCACTCTCACTCTCTCTCTTTCTCTCTCCCCACTTCTTTGTTTGTTTCTTTCTTTCTCTCTTTCTTTCTTTCTTTCTTTCTGTCATTCATTTTCTCCTTGAAATCACGTAGTGACTTTTCCTTTTTTTTTTCCCCATCCGATCAAAACGGAATAGTCCATTATTTATTAGGTATTGGCCAAGCACAATTATAATAGCATATGGGATGATGGCGAGTCCAAAGTTGCCAACAGCAGTTAAAGAACAAGAAGTTGTGGAGAGCAATGATCACTCACATCCTGAAATAATATGGAACATACAAGAATTTAGAGACTCACGGGCATTATTTGGTGCGTAGGCAGGGGGAAAGCTGAGACAAGGGTGGAAGATGGGGAGGAACTTAAACCGATTGTGAGCTGTCCACTCAACTACTTGTTCGCCTATCACCGCCAGGAGTGAAATGAGCGAGATGGAAAAACGCTATTCGTTCAGGTTATTTGTTTCTCTTTGTGTATTTAATTTCTAAATTTGAAATAGTTTAATTAAAATCGTCCTTGATGATTTGATTTTACTTGATAGGAGGTTAAGCAATACACCGGAACGCCAGCGTGTAGGGTGGTTGGGTCAATAAGACGGGGCGCATGGGATGTTTTTTTTATTATGATTTTTGCAAGATAACAAGGAATTCTTTACTATCTGCTTATGTGACCTGTAATATCACGAAGAGGATTTCTTTTCTTTTTTTGAAAAAAAATACGTCAAATTTTTCATTCAGTCTAATCATTACAGCCACAGAGACCAAATAATCACACAGCGATGACGCTCTCACGTGTTTTATAAAAAACCTTAGTTTTGGATCTTTTGATTTGTACCCCCTTACTTCTTTCAATAATGACCTTGTATTCATGCTTATGACTGTTATTTTAATATCATGTTAAAATTTCTAAGGTAAAATATTTTAGAATGCCATCGGAAAAATGCCATGGGTTGATTTAAAAAAAAAAAGAATTTATTATGACCCTATGTTAGTAATTATAGAGAGAATGAAAGTTTTGTATTACTCAACCACTAGTAATTATTTGTTTGGAAATATGAAGTCGGCTTCCAAAGTTATACACGAATTAAAATCGCAGAAGCAGCATGAGCATTTAAAAGTAGAATTTTCTAATTTAATTTAATTTTGGTATTTTTTTTTTTTTTTTGAAATTTCATTTACAAAAATCCAGCTCTAATTCTGAATAAGTGAGTTTGAAAATCATTAAGAAAGAAATTGTCGTTGGTAAAAATGAAAACTATATTTTACTACGTCTAATATTTCTGTAAATTAAATTGATTTTCTTTCTTTGTATATTTCTTTCTTTCTTTCTTTTTTCTTTATATCTATCCTTTTTTCTTTCTATCTATCTATCTATCTATCTATTTATATATCTATCTGTCTATCTGTCTGTCTGTCTGTCCGTCCTTCTTTCCTTTCTTTCTTTATATCACTTCATCCTTTATTTATATCTATCTATATTTGCATATATATATATATATATATATATATATATATATATATATATATATATGGAGAAAACAACTGAAAAGTTGCAAATTAAAAAAAATTGAATGTTCTTTTGTGAAAGTATTTATTTATATTTTTATATATATATATATATATATATATATATATATATATATATATGATATTTCAGATCTGCCCCGATCTTTCGCCAGAAATAAATTAAATAACTGTATTCATGCTTATGACTATTATATATATATATATATCCTAGTCTATTCGTATCTATCTATCTATCTATCTATATATATATATATATATATATATATATATATATATATATATATATCCTTTCTTTCTAATTATCCATCCCTTCTTTCTGTCTTTCTATCGATATATGTCCTTTATTTTTTCTTTCTTTCTTTATATCATTTCTTTCTTTCTTTCTATATCTTTATCTATATTTGCTTATTCATATGCTAGTCTATTCGTATCTTTCTTTCTATCCTTCTATCTATCTATCTATCTATCTATCTATCTATCTATCTATCTATCTCAGCCTGCTCTAATCTATCTATCTATCTATTTATCTTTTCCTTTTCTTTCTGATCTTTCCCCTGTCTCTCTTCCCTCTCTCACCTTCGATTTTCCCGCAAAATTCAGCTGTAATTAAGTTGATTACACACTGGACTAGATTCTTTCTGATTCATTTGTGAATCTCTTCTTGATACATTCTCAACATTGCGATCGACAGTCCCGCTTGAAGAAACAAGTCTTTTCACTCATCAGAACCGTTAATCCGTATTTCACCCAGCAAGGATCATGGCTCGTACACAGAACTGACACAACGAATTACGGACAAGTCACCGAGATGAATTAAGAAAATATCTGGAATGCTCTTTGAACCAGAATCAGAATTGTTTGGAATATCTGGAGTTACTACCTTGAGCCTGGAAGCGTACAGCTTTCATTCAAATTATTATTAACATCATTATTATTTAAATTATGATACTGCGTTCGTTGAATTTTCATCCCATTTGTACCTGGGGGGGTTGCTAAAGATCCAGTCTTTTCGATTCTTTTCCTCTCTCCACACTGTTGTAATCGATTTCGGTAAGAAAAATAAGCTGTTTCGTTGTTCTTCCGATTTTAGTAAGAAATTCGAACAGTTTCAAACTATTACCGCTACTACTACTACTACTACTACTTCGTGTTAACAACTAATAAAGTAAAGGAAAGAGAAAAGAAAATATTAGAATAGAATATAGGGCTATATCCAGCTAGTTCAATAGTAAAACGGTGAGACCTAATTGCTAATCCAGTGGTACGCTGAAATGTATGCAGTCAAGACACCAAGGAGGAAAACTCATCAAAATAATTGCCACGAAAATATTTGGAGAAAAGTCTGAGGGAAGCAACGCCACGTCAGTGAGAGAGTGATTGCTAGGTCCGCTCCTAGGAAAATTGGTTCATTGTGTCGTGCCAGATAATTGGTCTACCCTTTGCCCGTGCATTGAATATTGCTGCCACGTCAGATACCAAGTCTGCATAGAATACATTACACACACTTCTTCGGATTTATCAAGAAACTCGTGAGATATAGTATGTGTACCAGAGTAGACATGGCAGCGATATTCAATGCACGGTCAAAGGGTAGACCAATTATCTGACACGACGCAATAAACCAACTTTCCTAGGAGCGGGCCTAGCAAATGATTCAATATCATCTCTCCGCTTTATTTGCTGTAAAGGGAATATAAAGTCTTGACGAGTGATTCTGACCGTTTGATTATATCATCTATAACCATAGACCAAATATATAGGGTCATATCCAGCTAGTTCAATAGTAAAACGGTGAGACCTAATTGCCAATCCAGTGGTACGCTGAAATTTATGCAATCAAAGCACTAAGAAGGAAATCTCATCAGAATAATTGCCACGAAAATATTTGGAGAGAATCCTGAGGGAAACCACGCCACGTCGGTGAGAAAGTGATGAAAGATGAGATACCAAATCTGGATAGGATGCATTACAGACTCTTCGAATTTATCAAGAAACTCGTGAGATATAGTAGGTGTACCAGACTAGACGTGGCAGCAATATTTAATGCACGGGCAAAGGGTAGACCAATTATCCGACACGACACTCGGAAACAACATTCCAAGCAGCAGACCTAGCAACTGATTCAATATAATTACTCTCCTCTTCTTGTCAGTGGTAAACGCGAGCCCAAGAAGAAGCAATAATTTGCTCTCCAGGAACTTATAATCAACTATGCTGATGGCAGGCAGAAAAGATTGTCTATGGTGATTAAAGGAAACAATTTTATTTTGAAGGTGTTAAAATTTACAATAAAAAAAAGAGATACTAACAAGGAAGATGAACGAATTTGGCATTTTGGACCCACACTTTCACTGTCGAAACCGTTTCTTCTACTACAACAGCTTCTTCTCCCACACGTCCCGATGGTGGAACTCGCTTAAACTTATTTGCTTCCCTGATAGCTATAATCTTCAAATATTTAAAAGTAATGTCAATCGATATGTTTTGATTCTTTGAACATGATCTCCGACCTTTTCTTTATTGCTTCCTCAAACACCCAACTTTTCTCATTTCTCATCAAAGAAACCAAATTGGTACACAGAAGTAAATGATGAAGGGTTACTAGCTGGACATGAACCACCAGAGAAATCAAAATAGTATGAAATTGCATATTATGAAGGGTTACTAGCTGGGAATGAACCAGCACAGAAAGCCAAAATGGAGTATTGCTGCCATATATGCTCCGGTTCTGTTTGCCTCAGGGTTCTTGATAAAATCCAGAGACGGATATGCAATGTAATTGGCCCTGATCTGGCATCTCGTCTGCAGTCACTCTCTCACAGACGTGCCGTCGTCTCTCTCTGTCTTTTTTACAAATACTTTCATGGTAACTGCTGCGATGAGCTGCTTTCGCTGGTTCCCAGACTTCATGAATTTAAGCGCTCAACTAGGCTGGCATCTCGCTCTCACCTTTTCAATGTCGAAACTGTTAAATGTAGCCGTCTCTTCTACTTCAATGTCTCGCACCTCTCGCCTGTGGAACTCCCTCCCCTCTTCCTGTTTCCCTGATAGCTATAATTTCTAACTATTCAAATGTAATGTCAATCGACGTCTCCAGATGCCCTGATCTATCCCCTATCCTTGTCTTCATCCTTTCCTCTATCACTCCTATTTGCTCTAGCTCCAACTCTCTGTAACCCCTTGCGTGCTAGTGGCTTCCCGCCTTGGTTGGGGTGAAACGCTTTAAAAAATACATATGACGAAGGGTTACAAGCTGGGAATCAACATCACAGAAACCAAAATAATATTCAGAAGCATATTATGATGGGTTACAATCTGGGTATGAATGACCACAGACACGAAAATACTATATAGATGCATAGCTGGGCAGAGAGAACAATATACAGATGCATATTATGAAGGGTTACTAGCTGGGCATAAATGACCACAGAAACCAAAATAGTATACAGGTGCATATTATGAAGAGTTAATAGCAGGGCCTGAATGACCAGAGACATACTGATGCATATTAAGAAGGGTTACTATCTGGTTATGAACAACCACAGAAACCAAAATACTTTACAGATGCATATTATGAAGGATTACTAACTAAGCATGTTTGTTTTGTTTTGTTTTACGGCATATCAATCTCAATGGGTCATTTAATGCCGACAACTTTTTTGTCCTGGTAATATTTTTGTTTTGTCAAAAATCCATTTCTGTTAATATTTCTTTTCTCAAAAACGTATAGCTGGTAATATTATTTTTTCAAAAACCTATAGCTGGTAATATTATTACTTTTTTTTTTAAAAAAAAACGTATAGTTGGTAATATTTTGTTTTCTTTCATTCAAAAACATACAGCTGGCAACATTATTTTTTCAAAACGTATTATCAGAGGCCTTGCTAATTGGACGTAGTTTATCGTCATACCCAGGACCCGGATGTAGTATGAATGTTAACTATTTGCGCATAGCTGGGACCCTAACAGGTGCTACCACTCCGGATCAGGGTGGACCTGGGAACACCAGCAATTAAGAGTCGGTTCCCGGCTCCTCAAAACCTCCTGATCAGAGGCCTTGCTGTTGGATGTAGTTTATCGTCTTACCCAGGACGCGGATGCAGTTTATCGTCATACGCAGGACGGGTTGGGTATGAACCGTCACAGAAACCAAAATACTTTACAGATGTATATGATGACGGGTTACTAGGTGGGTGGGAACAACCACAGATCCCCAAATAGTATACAGATGCATATTATGAGAAGGTTAGTAATTGGACATGAACGACCCCCAAAACCAAAATAATATACAGAAGCATAATATGAAGTGTTATTAACTAGGCATTAAACATCAGAGAAATTAATATAGTAAGTATATGCAAATTATGAAGGGTTACTAGCTGGGTATGAGCACACACAGAAACCAAAATAGTATACAGGTGCATATCATGAAGGGTTACTAGGTGGACATGTAAATCAGAGAAACCAAAATCATTTACAGATGCAAATTATGAAAGGTCATTAGCTGGGCATAAACCAGCAGACAAACCAAAATATTATACAGATGCATATCATGAATGAGTATTTGCTTGGCAGGAACCATCATGGAAACCAAAATAATATATATGTGCATATTTTGAAGTGCCACTAGCTGGGCATGAGACAACATAGAAACCAAAATAGTATACATATACAAATTATGAAGGATTACTATCTGGGTATGAACCATCACAGAATCCACAATATCATACAAATGCATATTATGAAGCGTTACTATCTGGGTATGAACCAACAAAGAAACCAAAATAGCGTACAGATACAAATTATAAAGGGTTGATTGCTGATTGTAAATGACCACAGACATCAAAATAATATACAGATGCCTATTATGATGGGTTGATAGCGGGGTATGAACCCCCAGAGAAACCAAAATGGTATATAGATGCAGTTTATGATCGGTTAATAGCTGGGTATGAACCACCACAACTTCTACGTTTGAATGATGATGAATCAATAAAGATTTTTCCTTGCGATCAAAAGTCTGGCGACCGCAAGTCTGACGTCTATAATCTGACCTCTAAAGTTCACCGCCAAATCACTTGGCACAAAAACGGTCATCTCAAAACCCGAGTGTCGAAACAGCTACACCCACTTTTCCTCTTCCGAGACGATGCAGCAGGAATTTTGTTGATTAGTTCTTCAGTTCCTTTCTTTAACAGACCAAAAACTTCAACCGCAACGGGAAAATTTTTAGTTTTAAGACCCGCATTTCTTTTATATTTCCTCCTCCAGATTTTTATATTTACTTCGTTTCTTTTTTAAAAAACTTCTTTTTTTCAGTTAGTACGTTCATGCCAATCAGTGTGCAGACTTTTTGTTGAAAATTTCTACGCGATTTGCTGGTGTTATTCGATACGTGTTAATAGAAAAATCTCAGCCCATCATGTGTGGTGATCTGTATCAGCAGTTGCCAACCTTTTCAGTTTATGGCCCAATTTGAACCCAGAATTCTTGGTATCCCATGAAAATATTATAGTATAATTAATTACTTCCATTTTACATAGAATATATCTAATTATAAAATCTCTGTGGCACACTTGGCCCATATTGTCCATTTGATCATAGGTTGGGAAACACTTCTCTATAATATTGACATGCCTCCTAGAGCCCAATCATATCATGTCGATCTTTGGATCCCCAGACGAGGCTATGTCGAAGGGCAGAGTCTCATTTCGGGAAACAGCTACCCCGCCCAGTTTTATACGGGGTCTACGGGGAATTTTTGGTCGCACCTACGGGCTTGGATAACCCACATTAAATTCGGCCTTGTGCCATATCTGACCGCGTGGGGCGGTTGGTAGATATCCTGCAGTTGGAAATTCATGGTGGAATTCATTTGACTCACTTCTATCAGTTCACTACCTCTTCTACACGCCGCTGGCGAATCTTATATGTGTTGTTCTTGTCCTAAGTATTATCGTTCATTACCAACCTTCGGTTGATTATTCTATTCAGTAACCTTCCCTAGGTTACAACTACCTTATTGGTTTGGTTTGTTTAATGGCATATCAACACCTTATGGGTCATTTAATGTAAATTTCATTTTTCTCATGAGCTTAGGTAATTTGTTTTCAAAATATGTATTGCTGACATTTTTTTCCAATAATTTATTGATGGTGATTTTTTTAATTTTTACTGTGCTAATTTTTTCTAATGTAATTTTTATATTTTCATGGTTTGAATCCAGATTGAGGGTTCGCTATGTACCCATAACTGGGACTCTAACAGGTGCTACTACCCTGAGGCATGATGAACCTGGAAACAAAAACAATTAAGAAGTGGTTCTATGATCCTCAAAACCTGCTGACTGTAGTTTATCGTCGTACTATAGCACCTTAGACAAGGGACCAACAATTCTTTGATCAATCTGATTAAATAGTCTTTATAATATATTGTTTACATTATTCAGACTATTGTCCTCATCTTTGTCGCCATATTTATTACAACGTTTTGGCCGTTGTACGCGCCGGCCTTTTTCAGGTGGTTGAAATGTCGAACTGAACACTTTATTTCGCTCAATGGGGTAGACTGACCTAGTTCCACGTGCCATGTTTAATGGATGTCAGTTATCACTTATCTCCTGTTAATTTTCCCTCTGAAAGTTCTCCACTGCCTTAACCGGGTATAGAACTCACACTCTTTGGGTCCTGTCGCCGGATCTAACCAACGCCTTTATCCACTGTGTCATGTGTCCTTGTCGACAAAGATGAAGACAATAGTTCGAATAATGTAAATAGTGTACATGATACCTCATCTCAGAAATATAGACAGATACTGAAAGGCCGAAACGTTGTAATAAATATGGCGACAAAGATGAGGACATTAGTCCGAATAATGTAAATAGTCTACATAATACTTCATCTCAGAAATACAGACCGTCTTTATACTGTTTGCCCTCACTATTATTATCATTATATTGGTTGTTGCCGTTGGTGTTGCTGTTGATGATGACGATATTTTATTGTTGCTGTTCTCGGTGAATATTTCTGTAAATATTCTTATAATAGGATTATCTTTATTATTATTTTTATTATTATTATTATTATCATCATCATCATTATTATTAAAAGAATTTTCACACCAGAAGTCGCTTGTATTCAGTTTGTATTTGAAAGAATAAAAGGAAAAAGTATTTATATTCTTATCCTTCGACTTCAATAAATTAATGATTTTTTTTAGAAACTTTTCTTTTAATATATTCTTTTTAAATATTAATAATAAATTCAGTTTATTTTCATTTTGTATTGTTTGCTTGTTGGTTTGTCTTTGTTTTCCCAATAGAAATATACAAAACTTGTTTTTAATTTAATTAAATTCGATTTTAATTCTGTCTTATGTAACAGGACCGTATTCTCACTGATTGGATGGGAAATGTTACAGTGCATTTAGCGTTCCAGTTGTATTTGTAATTAAAATAACAACTAAAACAAATAAACAATCGATAAAAATTAAAATAATAAACAAACGAATAAAAATCTCGAAAATGAATTCATTTCTTTTTGTTTTAACTGAAACAAAACAAATGATTTCGATTAGTAATTTGTAGTTTGAAAAACGTAAAACGTCAAAGTTCAGTTTTTTTTTTTATTCAGAATCTTAAATAATGTAATTAGTTGAAATGGAAAACTTAATGTCGACATGAATCAGTCAATTGTGAAATTAAGAAGACAATGTGGCTAAAGTTTTAGGTTTTCAGTTCTGTTTCGAGTGCTGGTAAGGTGAGTTTCATGACCATGTCTTTTAGTCGAAAATTGTTAAAAATAAAAAAGCTTAGAGTATATGAAATAGAAAACTTCATACTGAAACATACCATTTTGCTTTTTATTATCAGAATAGGCTTCATTTGGCACTATTTAAAGAATGGTGCCAAGTGAAGAATATATTGTAGGCCAAAAAAGTTCCACTATTCTTCGCTTTTACAAGGCATCTTTCCAATGCGTCTTTGGATCTAAAATATATCGAAGATATATTTTAGAATCCATTACTGCAGTTGATACAGTTGTAGGCTAAACAAATCAATTACCCCACCCGCACATCCAAGCTTACAGCATCTGGTATACCCAAGCGGTCACCCACAGAGTTACTCGCCTTTGCTTGAAATAGAATCCTTCATACTGAAACATAATATTCTGCTTTTTATTATGAAAAATATGCTTCACTTGGCACCATTCGTTTTCTGGCCAAAAAAATTCAACTTTGCTTCGCTTTTAGAAGGCATCTTTCCAATGCGTCTTCGGATCTAGGTGCCATATTTTCTGCCTTCTGTGAAAATCTGACCAAAAATTAAAAAGAAACCTACGATATATTTTAGAATCCATGCTCATCTCATTAATATAATTTCATTTACTTTAGCTAGTGTTCTCCTGTTTTGTTAACATAGATATTTTTTATAGACACGATGTTTCGGATAGGTAAGTCTGTCCATCATCAAGTATCTAGTTTTTAATTCTGTGAGGTGCTGATTATTGGAGCAATAGAATATGATTTAGCATAAAGGAATACGAATCGGTATCAAAGGGACAAAAAGGCCATAACACATCAACATATAAAATATGACAGAGCCAAACATAATGGACAACTGATGATTGCTATATATATATATATATATATATATATATATATATATATATATATATATATATATATATATATTATTTACATTATTCGGACAGTTGTCGTCATCTTTGTCGCCATATTTATTACAACGTTTCGGTTTCGGCGGAAGGCCGGTGCGTACAACGGCCGAAACGTTGTAATAAATATGGCGACAAAGATGAGGACAATAGTCCGAATAATGTAAATAATGTACATAATATCTCATCTCAGAAATATAGATACTGAAGAAGGCCGGAGCGTATAACGGCCGAAACGTTGGAATAAATATGGCGACAAAGAAAAACACGTCCGTTTACTCCAACATCAGTCTTCTTCTTCTTCTTCTTCTTCTTCTTCTTCTTCTTCTTCTTCTTCTTCTTCTTCTTCTTCTTCTTCTTCTATGTGCTGTGTCCCTTCAGGCTTTTGACGTCATGGCTCTTCACAATTCCCTGTCCTTTGTAGCTCTTCTCGATTTGTTATCTCTCCTCATCACTATTTAACTTTATACTTCTGATTTCTCCGCCTAAACTCTTCAATTTTGTTTTTCTATTTATTTTACCTCAGTAGGAATAGATAGGTTCTCTATCGTCAGGTTCACACACCTCACTGCTTTTCTGACCCGGTATAAAGGTTTATCCTTTGTTCAGGGTTAGATTTCCGGTTAGATTTCCGGTTAGATTTCCGGTTAGATTTCCGGTTAGATTTCCGGTTAGATTTCCGGTTCCCTTTAGTCTACTTCAACTCTATACTTCTAATGTCTCCGCCTAAACTCTTAAATCTTTTTTACTATTCATCTATATATTTTTCCGCATTATTTACATTGTTCGAGTTGTTGCCATATTCACGACATTTCGGCAGTTGTACGTTCCAAGCTTCTTCAGGATCTGTTATGGGTCCTTACCTATAACTACAGAATGAACTCTTCCTCACACTATGTATACTACGCCTCTCAAAAGAGAGAGAGAGACGAATCGAGTCGAGCCGATAGTAGTTCACTCCAAACCAGACTGACAGTCATACTAACACCTTCCACATGTTGTATTATTATTCCGTGTAATATATCTTCGTTATTTCTACTCTTGTGTTCGTGTTGTTCTTCCTTGGTCATAACCTGGACCATAACAGGATCAGTCTATATTTCTGAGATGAGGTATTTTAATTATTTACACTATTTACATTGTTCGGACTGTTGTTCTTATTTTCGTTGACATATTCACGACGTTTCGACCGTTGTAAGTTCCGACCTTCTTCAGGATCAGTCTATATTTCTGAGATGAGGTACTTTAATTATTTACATTACTTACATTATTTACATTATTCGGATTCTTGTCCTCATCTTTACTGCCATATTCAAGATGTTCCGCCCGTTGTAAGCTCCAGCCTTCTTCAGATGATTGAAAGGCCGGAGCGTGCAGCGGCCGAAACATCGTGAAAATGGCCATGAAGATAAGGACAACTGTCCGAACAATGTAAATAGTACAATATTTACATTATTCGGACTATTGTCCTCATCTTCTCTGCTTGGTCGGCTATGGGGATTTTTGTGGCCTAGCATATGGGCTGATGCCTTAAGTTTGCTAGGCCAGAAAAATGAATACAATATGGGAACCAGTAATAAGGAGTGCCAGAGAAAGTGATAATAACAACAAAAATTGCAATATGAGCTCTGGTAAAAACATGCTATGATAACAGCAAAAAATTACAATATGAGCACTGGTAAAAAGGTTGCTGAAGTCATTAGGTTTATAAAACCCAGAAATTCATACACATATGGCCCTGAAGGACACATGGCACAGTGGATAAAGGCGTTAGTCAGATCCAGTGACAAGACCCAAAGAGTGTGAGTTCAATACCCGGTTAAGGCAGTGGAGAACTTTCAGAGGTGAATTAACAGGGGATAACTGATAACTGACATCCATTTAACATGGCACGTGGAAGTGAGCGAAATAAAGGATTCACTTCGACATTCCAACCACCGCAGCGTACAACGTACAGTTTCTGAAACGTTGTAATAAATAAGGCGACAAAGATGATGTCAATAGTCCGAATAATGTAAATAGTGTACATAATACCTCATCTCAGAAATATAGACTGGAGTAGATAAGTTTGCCCATTGTCCATTTTTTTTTTTTAACAGGATTAGAGGTTTATCCATTCATTTCTCCGTCCTGGGTATGACGATAAACTACATCCCCGTCCTGGGTAAGACGATATACTACGTCCAACAGCAAGGCTTCTGATCAGGAGGTTTTGAGGAGCGTGGAACCACCTCTTAATTGCTAGTGTTCCCAGGTCCACCCTGACCCGAGGTGGCAGCACCTGTTAGGGTCCCAGATGTGGGCAAATAGTTAACTCCCAAACTGGGGTCAAAACACTATGAATGTGTAAAAATAGGTTTTAATACCAGAAATACATTGTAAAAAATTATTATAAGCAATAAATTTTTTAAGAAAAAAATTTTGTACCAGCAATAAATTATTACCATCAATACATTTTTTTTGAAAAACAATTACCAGCTACACATTTTTGGAGGAAAAATATTCCCAGAAATAGATTTTTGAAGGAAAAATATTATCAGAAATAGATTTTTAAAGGAAAAAAATATTACTAGAAATAGATTTTTGAGGGAAAAAATATTATCAGAAATAGATTTTTGAGGGAAAAATATTACCAGAAATAGATTTTTAAAGGAAAAAGTATTATCAGAATTAGATTATTGAAGGAAAAATATTCCCAGAAATAGATTTTTGAAGGAAAAATATTATCAGAAATAGATTTTTAAAGGAAAAAAAAATTACTAGAAATAGATTTTTGAGGGAAAAAATATTATCAGAAATAGATTTTTGAGGGAAAAATATTACCAGAAATAGATTTTTAAAGGAAAAAATCTTAGCAGAAATAGATTATTGAATGAAAAATCTTACCAGAAATAGATTTTTAAAGGAAAAAATCTTATCAGAAATAGATTATTGAAGGAAAAATCTTACCAGAAATAGATTTTTAAAGGAAAAAATATTATCAGAAATAGATTATTGAAGGAAAAATATTACCAGAAATAGATTTTTAAAGGAAAAAAATATTACCAAAATAGATTTTTGAAGGAAAAAGTATTATCAGAAATAGATTATTGAAGGAAAAATATTACCAGAAATAGATTATTGAAGGAAAAATCTTACCAGAAATAGATTTTTGAAGGAAAAAATATTATCAGAAATAGATTTTTGGAAAAGAAATTACGAGCAATAAAATGTTGTCGGCATGAAATAACTGATTGAAGTTGATATGCCGTAAAACCAAACCAAACCAAATCTTTTCTCTTTAGGATTTGATTTCCGTTTCCTTCTAAAGACGTTTCATTCACTTTCACTCCCAGTAGACCCCCACCTGTATTTTATCAATGTTATCGCTTTTTTGGTGGGGATTTAATAAAAATAGTCTTTGTTACTATTATTGTAACTATTATTCCTAGCAATTTGTTGATGTCCGTCCGAGAAAACATGCAGGAAAAAGTTGCGATAAAAATCTAAATAAAGCTACTAACGGTTCATCTCCACCCAGCAGACTCTAAGTTGACTCCAGTCCTGTTGAGTTGTCTTATTCACAATAAGACTCCTTGCCTTGAACGTCAGATCAGAAGAAAGAATAGTGTATTACTGCCATATCAGGACTGACACTGCATTGTCCACCTTTGCCAGTGTCCAAAAGCGATTTCATGGCATTGCAGCTTCTCACCCTAAACAAAGCGTTGCTAGACTCTCACTACTCTATCTCTATTACTATGGCAGATACTCAAACCAGTTACTTAGTTCCACCTCGTCCTGGGTATGACGATAAACTACATCCGGCATCAAGGCCTCTGATCGAGAGATTCGAGGTTGTGAGGAGCGTGGAACAACATTTTAATTGCTGTTGTTCGCTGACCTAGAGTGGTAGCACTTGTTAAGGTCACAGGTATGGTCAAATAATGAACCCCCAAACAAAAACCAACAATGTATTTTTATAAAAAAATGACCAACATTTTTATGGTAAAATTATCAACAATATATTTTATGATCTGCAAACTATATATCTAAAAAAAAATACGTTTACTCAGAAGATATAAAATTATGTACAAAATATCTGTAGTATCTGTCTATATTTCTGAGATGAGGTATTATGTACACTATTTACATTATTCGCACTATTGTCTTCATCTTTGTCGCCATATTTATTACAACGTTTCGGTCTTTCAGTATCTGTCTATATTTCTGAGATGAGGTATTATTTACATTATTCTGACTATTGTCCTCATCTTTGTCGCCATATTTATTACAACGTTTCGGCCGTTGTACGCTCCGGCCTTCTTCAGGTGGTTGGAATATCGAACTGAACCCTTTATTTCGCTCACTGGGGTAGACTGTATTAAACATGGCACGTGGAACTAGAAAATTCTACCCCAGTGGGCGAAATAAAGGGTTCAGTTCGACATTCCAACCACCTGAAGAAGGCCGGAGCGTACAACGGCCGAAACATTGTAATAAATATGGCGACAAAGATGAGGGCAATAGTCCGAATAATGTAAATAGTGAAAATATCTGTAGTTAAAAGGATAAAATTACGTAAAAAATATTTAGATTTCAACATTAAATAACCCAAAGAGGTGTTGATATGCCTCCAAATAAAATCAACCAACCAACCTTCATCATCATCATCCTTCGACCTCCCTATTGTTGGTCGGAACGCCATTGACAATCCCTTTCCCGAATGTTCGGTCCTACATTGCTGCTCTCAGATCCTTAATGTCCAACCCTGAGTCCCGAGCTTTCGTGTCTGCGAAAGTCAGTTTTCGCGAGAAGACTCTTTCAGAAGGATGCCATAGGCGTAAGGATGTGACGATTTCCCTGTCCGCTCGGTGGTACTGTCCGGCAAACTGTAATTTTTTTGTTTTGTTTTCTTTGTTCTTTTTTGGGGGGGGGGGGTGAGCCTATGAGATACTGGTCTTGTATTAAGCGTGGCAGGGGATCTCAAACTGATTTTCTTGATTTTTCTATTTTTCAACCTTAGTTCCACCAGTTTAGACCTTCACAGCTAGAACACACCAAGCCAGTACACAGGTTTAACTCGTCCACATTCACCTTCGTATTCCTTTTGTAAGGAGGAAGTTCCACTTTCACAGCTTCTTTCACTGAACTATAACTCTGTGAGAAAGTCTCCCAAGAAAATACTTCCCCGATCACTGCAATCTTCACCTCTCCATTTCTAGGATCAACCGATGTTCAAATTAATGCAAAAAAACGCTTTAAGTTCCTTTCTTTCATCATACCGTCAGTTTTAGTCCCAATAGACTGACAGGGGGTGTAATCGATTTCTAATTTCCCTCTGATTGGGTCATTTGCAGTGTTAAGTAGAAACATGAATCTGTTTTCGGTATGTATGCTGAAATTTCTTTGGCCTTGTAAAATATTGCGTCATCTATGACTGCATCAGATTTTTATCACCCTCAGCCCCTATTGTCTCGACTGTCGATTAGTTTTCCTACGGCCATTGTCTGTGATGAATGTTACCCCAAGGAAGCGTACGAAAATTGTAAAGCTGCACGAACACACTGGCAAGCCTTACCAGTGAGAAAATCAAAGTACTATAGACTGGCCCGGAAACTTTCCTGATTTAAATACAATCGTGAATCTGTGGTCAATCTGCAAGGAACGACTTCGTCGAATGGACATACGAAGTACTAACATGTGCACTGGGTCATGTTTCATTGGGAAAATATTTAAAAAAAAGAAAATAATAACGGAATTATTCTTTTTGTTTCAATTAATGCACAAGGGTGTATATACTACGTGTCTTCATAATATGCATTTTACCCCCTCTATTTTATGCCCTTATAACATGCTCGTTCATCAACAATCTACCTTGAGTGGCTCTAGGGTTTTGTATTTGATGAGCAGTAGTAAAATAAAGGAAAGAAAATCTACGCACAAATTGAAAGGTACAATAATAAACATACAATGGAGTCGACTTTATACTTAACTCATGATTTGTAACCGAAAAGCCAATGGTCAACGTACATAAGACAGACTTATAGACGATTATATACGGATCCCGTTTTTTCCAGGTTAGTGCTGATAGACGCAGGTTGGAGTAAAAGTCGACCGGGTATGAGGGAGACAGAATGGCGTCTACAAACGAAATGAGTGTCATTACTTTTAACTAGTATCTTCGGCTGAAAGTCAATGTTTACATCGATTTGTACACCCATCGACGTCAGTCTGCCGGGTTTCTGGAAAGGCCACACACTTCGAACCTGCGGTTTAGCTGTCAACGGGAAGCCAGTCCTAATGGAAGCCTATAAAACAACATTTAGCGAGCGCGGTCCCTTCGAAAGGAAAGGAAGAATGTCGAATGTCTGAAGAGGAATTTCGCACCTCCGACTATGTCAGTGTCAGCCAGGTTGGTACGACGACGACGGCGGAGGAAGTAAGCAGGGCTGCGGAAAAGTAAGGTGGCGATAAGACCAGTTTTGGTCATTTGTGGTTCATTGTTTGTCCGCACCCAATCTCAGATCCACCCCAGGGCCTACTTCACCTTTTGCCGGCTGACCAAGGAATTAATCAATTGAAGAGATACAGAATCTTTTCGTATTTTCTTTTAAACTGTAAAAAATCTGAACCTTTTCTTTAAAATCCTTTATTATACACTCAACACCATCACTTGATATGGCACCAGAAGTTTTGAAACAAAATGGCTATTTTTGTAATGATTTTATAACATATTTATGTTATAATTTTCGAATAAATACTATTTGCTCTGCTCTGTATTGAGCACTCTTTTAAGAATAGTATTTTTTTGTTATTAGAATTTATTCCGTATACACCAATCCTATACTTATATATATATATATATATATATATATATATATATATATATATATATATATATATATACACTTACACGCATACATGTGAGTGTGTGCGTTTGTGTGCCCGCAACAAAAGTGGAGATTATGGGAAATAGTGAAAAAGCTTACAAACGACGTGTTTCGCCGACGTTCTATTTGTATCGGCTTCTTCAGGTCAGAATGAACGACAAAAATATGCGTGAGGAAAATGTGTTGGAATTTTAAGGATAAGGACGGCCATAAATGAAATTATCTTACCAGATCCGACGACCATGAAACCAGAAACATATATATTAGAATTAAAACCGTTGGCGTTTGATGAATGTGAAATCAGCCCACTCCTAGTAGATTTTTTTTTCTCTACAAAGCTTAAACACAGATATTTCTAAATATTTAATAGATTTTAACAAATTTTTTAGCACGACATATTTTATAACCTCAAACATTTTTAAAGGGTATCGGTATTTAAGTAGACTACCCCATTTTTATACAAACACCAACGGCTTTAATTCTAATATATTTCTGGTTTCATGGTCCTCGGATCTGGTAAGATAATTTCATTTATGGCCTTCCTTATCCTTAAAATCACAACACATTTTCCTCGCACATATTTTTGTCGTTCATTCTGACCTGAAGAAGCCGACGCAAACAGACGTCGGCGAAACACGTCGTTTATAAGCTTTTTCAATTTGTCCCATAATCTCTAGGTGTTTGTGATTAGAGCCCCGACAATAATTAAGTGATTAATACGAAAAGGAAAAAAAAGTGATTTGGACACCAAAAATAACTACGTACTTTGGATGCTAAAAATATCTACGTGCTTTGGACAACGAAAAAAGTCCGTATTTCGGAAACCAAAAATAATCACTTGTTGAGAAGATGAAAATATTATAGGAATAAGAGTAGAACGGAGGAAAATTTGCGTTGGGGAATTTTTTTTCTCTCACACCATAAGACGCTACAAAACAAAAATAATATCCTGAAAACTCTAGTCATGTTCTTAAAAACCGTCGCTAGATTTAGACTCTCATATGGATATTGTGAATATAATCTAACTCGTTGTGAGATGGCTAAACCATTTTTATAGAACTGTCTTCTCAGATTATAAATTAAAATGACTTGAAGCGAATGAATCATATTGATCTCAAAGACAACAATCCTTCATCAAACCTTATAGACTGGCACTAGACAATCCCAAAGAGCTTTTTACCAAATAACAATGACAATGGGTAGCATATGTAATTAGAAAAATAAAAACATATAATCAAGATGGTAGCATTCTTCATTGCCTTAAAGTTTGGAAGAAAAACATTTTCGACGAAAATTCCCATCAGTACTACGAAAAAGTCATTTAGTAAAGTCATTTTGCAACGTCTAGTATTCTGAAATATTTTTTGACGAGAGAGATTTTATAAATTCAATCTATAGTAAAGCTAACTTATAGCCAAATGAATGTTTCCCGTATTGTAATGGCTAATTCCCCCATTACAATTGAGACGGCAAAAATATGCCTGTTTTTATGAAAGCAAAAATAAGCATTTCTTTAGAACACCAAATGCAAGTCTGGGCAAAGAAAAGCAGAATATATATAAAGTTAATGAAAATGAACACGCTACCACCCCTTGTCTGGATGAGTGGATTTCTCTGTATCCTTGGAAACAGTGAATTATGAATTTATTCTGTGCCTTTAAAACTCAGTAAATTTACAAATAAGTTACTCCAAAATTCGCTTGAGGATGAAATGGAACTAATGTTTTTAATTTGATTACAAAATTAAATTCGAAGATTTTAGCTTCCATTTTTGAAACATGGTTATTACTGTGTAGCGAAAAAAAACATATTTTAAATCAGATAATTTATAATATTAATGCTCTGTAAATTTACATTGAGCACTATTTTGTAAAAATAAAAATATCTATAAGAACACCGGATTATATATCTTACTGTTCTTTCTTTATATATATATATATATATATATATATATATATATATATATATATATATATATATATATATATTTATATATACAATGTAAACTGACAACTCTAAGGGTCCATTGGTTATAATTTATTTCCCCAGGGAATTTCTTTTTCCCTGGCTCATCAGACCACACTTCCAAGGGTGAAAAAATGAATTTAAACTTACATATATTTTTTACACACTTTTGAGGGGTAGTATTAAGTTGATGTAAGGTGATATAGAGAGTGGTGAGAGAGATGGTGACAGATATGGTTGAAATTAGAGAGGGAAGAGAGAGATAGGTATGATTTTAAATTTATTTTATTACAATACTTAATAGTGAGGCGGGGGTGGTAAGGACCAGACGTTGATCTATTTAATAGATCAACTCACATTATAACCAATGGACCCTTAAATGTGTCTGTATTCATTGAATTAATCGCTCTGATTTAACAGTGAACTCTCTGGATTTCATCCTCCTTGGGATTATCCATACGGATTACCAAGATTTTCATTCCTTATATATATATATATATATATATATATATATATATATATATATATATATATATATAATAAAATTGGACTTAAGACAAAAAATAATGACGTGATTAAAACGCCAAAAGTACACATGTACTTAAGACACCAAATTTGCATTTGCTTGGAACACCAAAAATTGGGATTTCCTCAGAATACCAAAAGAATATGTTCTTCGGAAACCAAAAGTAAAACTAATTTGCCGACGCGTTTCGTCTTCCGACTTTTTCAAAGTTTTTCAAACGAAACGCGCCGGTAAAATCTAAGATTTTTCCAATTGTCATTTTATACCAATCTGTCTTGTCCACAGAATTGATCTGGGAATTTAACTGTATTGTCGACATGGAAAAAAAAATCTCTTACTATAAAGGTAATTTACATTAACCAGAAAAAAGCGCGTCTATCTTTTTAAATTTGGATTTTTAATGTGACTATAACAACAGAAATATTTCGATTTCATTTTTGCCTTGAAAAAGCCGGAAGACGAAACGCGTCGGCAAAACCTAAGATTTTTCCAATTGTCATTTTATACCACACACACACACACACACACACATATATATATATATATATATATATATATATATATATATATATATATATATATATATATAATATAATATAAAAGGTTCAAACATTAATATTCCATGATTATAATTTATTACATTGGAATCATAATCACAATCCAATTCATCAGACCTACAAATTCAAAAAGAAATCGGAAAATATAACTCCGGGTATAAGAAACAAACTTTTAGTGAGATTGTATGTGTGGGGGTGGGAAACAAGTGTGAGAGGGAAATGTATGAAAGCTCTAGAGAGAGGTCTAACAGAAGAAAGAACAGGGAGGTCTAAAGATGAAGGTGGGGATGAAGAATTATCAGAGAGAAGTTTTAAAGAGAGGAGTTAAATAACGGTTTAATATATATATATATATATATATGTGTGTGTGTGTGTGTGTGTGTGTGTGTGTGTGTGTGTGTGTGTGTGTGTGTGTGTGTGTGTGTGTAAAAAAGTAAGTCTGGACTTAAGACTTAATGTCGTGATTAAAATGCCAAAAGTATATATGTACTTAAGACATCAAACAGAAGCATTTGCTTTAGACACGAAAAATTAGTCTGGACTTAAAAGACCAAAAAATAAGGCCGTGCTTAACGCCCCCCTCTCAAATCTACATGTACATAAAGCATTAAATAGAAGCGCGTAATTAAGATATAAAAAAATACGTTTTTAGGAGAAAAAATATGAATTTGCTTAGGAAACAAAAATAATAAGTATGTTTTTCGGACATAAAACGCATCGGGGTACGGTCACAACACGTCTGTTTGTTTTCTTATGTTTCATTATTATGTGTTTTTTAAAGATATTATTCTTTATATTGACCAGATCCTGTTAGTGATTAGATATTATATGGCAGCGTAAAGCACGTGGCCGATTATTTAGAATGTTCGCATTCTGACCATGATATCCGGGTTCAAAGGAGACTTCCTAATGTTATCAGACTGGAGGGTGTCGATCCCAGCGTGCGTCACCTTTGGAAAGTGTCTGAAAACCATACCAAGCCTTGTGAGTGAAATTGGGTACACTGTGCTAGTCAACGTTGGCTTGAGTGTTTAGAACGTTTGCATTCTGAGACCCGGGTTCGAATCTCACCATGGTCGATTTGTCAGAAAGGAGACATGGATAGCTGTGCTTGAGCGTGCTGACCTTGTTCCAATTGTTGATCCCGCAAGATAACACGCTGTTTCCGCGAATCTATAACTAAGGTCGGCTCAGCATAGTTGCAGTATAAAACACAGGTGGGCTCTGTGGGTGTTGAATAAGCACAAATGTGCCTGAGCGAGCGTCTGTATTAGGGATTCGCTAGTAGACGGGTATCGTCGAATAAGAGCGGCCAGCTTATATAAAGCCATCTAAAATATTGATAAAAATGTTTCCCCCTTTTTTGTTCAATTATTTTTGTAGCGCCTTTAAATCATGAAATTCCTAGTTTTATTTTAGTTTATTAAAGGACACGCTGCCAAACTGAAGAAAAAAATGGTTTTATTTTATACGCGTTGAATAAACATACCGAAAGTTTGAAGTTACCGAAATCTGTTCTCTTCTCACTTTATAGCGCTTAATCCATTCCGTTTATTGCCGAATCAATGAAATGATTCTACTTTAACGTCCGATAAGATGTGTACCTCGAAAAGTGAAAAAATAAAAATAGATTTGTTAAATTCCCATTAATTAAATTTCTTTATATATACACCATAAAGAAATAGATATCTTAACTACATATGAATATACTGTTATTCAATTAGTTCAATAACTGTCAGGCGAGTTGTTATCAAAATAGTGCCGAGAGGAGGTCCCATTGCTCGACCCTGCTTAATTCGGCCTTGCAATTATTCCATGATTTATTAGATTATCGAAGTCTAGTGGGGGATATCTTATGAGATTTCAGGATGCTGCGATGGTTACTGAGGAAACGAGGCCTAGAGAATTAAATACTGACATGATATAGTGAAAGAAAAAGAGGAAAAGGTGACATATTTAACGAGACGGATGGCAGAACAGGGACAATGAAATGTTTCTATTTCAATGTTTGGTACAAAGAGGGAAGTGAGAAATAACTTACTGAATATGTCTTTAATTAAGATTTACAACATAAGGAATGAAATATTTTAAATGTATGACTATAATTTGTCACTACGTATAAAATAATACCTGGCTGTGTGGGAAATGTAGCGGTCAAATTCTCATGAAAAAAGAGTGATCCCCTTACGGAAGCCAAAACAAATATACTCATAAGACGTGATTTCGTAAAATGCAAAAAATGAAACAAAAAAAACTGAAATTCGTAGTCAGGTGTTCTTTTTTTTTCATATACAGGTTGGGAATTCTTTATCCGAAATTCTTGGAACCGGAAGTGCTTCGGTTTTAAGATATTTTGGGGTTTTAAAATACAGGCTATTTAATTTGTATAGAGCATCCATAAAATCAGGCAGTTTGGGAAAGGAACCGAAGCATAAACACGATATCCCTATACATTTCAGCACACAGATTATACATGAACCCTGAATGGTGTTTTATGTAAGCGACATACGTTCACACCGACGCTAATGAAGCCACTCCATAAATACACGAACGAGATAATCATTTGTTTTATTCTCTGCAGAGTTTTTCTATTTCGTCACTTTCGGCATAAGACTTTAACAATTTCTCCTTCAGTTTCCTGAGGTTATATATGGTGCTTATTCCAACGCCAAACTCCTCAGTCATGCGCTATACATTTTACACGTAGTTTTTCCAACAGTTTGAATTTCTGTGATATTCATATTGGTACTTTTATATAACTTGACTCCAACGCTGACGAATCCACTCCATTATTACACGATCGAGATCAACATTTTCTACTCTGTGCAGTGTTTTACAATTTCTCCATCTGTTTCCTTCGGTCGAAGATGGTGGTTGTTCTAACATCAAACTTCTCAGTCGGAGTCTTCACACTTTGACCCCGGTATTATTATTACACTCCGCCACCACAAAAAAATTTTGAATCTAAAAATATCTTCTGGCAATAACGAACCTGCAAAGGGGTGATAAGCCGTAGAAAATAAATGAATCAGTCAAACTGTTGTTGCTGAATAAAACCGAGACTTGCAAGAATATGCACTTTATGTTTATTGTTTGTGAATCGTCTAAATCTAAAGACATACTAAGAAACTGGAAATATTTCACATTCAAAAGGAGTACAGTTATTCATAATTCACTCTAAAGACGAACGATCGAGGAAATGTTGAGAATCATTTATTCACAATTCACTCTAAAGGCGTACGATTTAAGAACTTGGAAATATTACGCAGTATTTATATTAAAATCATCAAATTCGAAAGGAGTATATATTGAGAATAATTTATTCAAAATTCATTATAAATTCGTACTATCGAAGAACTGGGAACTATTTCGCTGTAATTATATTAACTCCATCCCATCTGAAAGGAGTACATGATGAGTATCATTTATTCAAAATTCACTCTAAAGACGTACCAACGAAGAACTTGGAAATATTTTCCTGTATTTATATTACTAATCATATCAGAAATGAGTACATGATGAGAATCATTTATTCAAAACTTACTCTAAATATGTACGGTCGAAAAAGTTGGAAATACTTCGTTGTATGTATCATTTATTAAAAATTCGCTCTAAATGCGTACGATCGATGAACTTGGAAATATTTCGCTGATTTATATTAACATCATTCCATCGGAAAGGATAACATGTTGAGAATCATTTAATCAAAATTCGGTGAAAAGACGTAGGATCGATGAACTTGGAAATATTTCGCTGTCTTTATATTAACATTATTCTATCGGAAAGGATAACATGTTGAGAAACATTTAATCAAAATTCGGTGAAAAGACGTAGGATCGATGAACTTGGAAATGTTTCGCTGTCTTTATATTAACATCATTCCATCGGAAAGGATAACATGTTGAGAATCATTTAATCAAAATTCGGTGAAAAGACGTAGGATCGATGAACTTGGAAATATTTCGCTGTCTTTATATTAACATCATTCTATCGGAAAGGATAACATGTTGAGAAACATTTAATCAAAATTCGGTGAAAAGACGTAGGATCGATGAACTTGGAAATGTTTCGCTGTCTTTATATTAACATCATTCCATCGGAAAGGATAACATGTTGAGAATCATTTAATCAAAATTCGGTGAAAAGACGTAGGATCGATGAACTTGGAAATATTTCGCTGTCTTTATATTAACATCATTCTATCGGAAAGGATAACATGTTGAGAAACATTTAATCAAAATTCGGTGAAAAGACGTAGGATCGATGAACTTGGAAATATTTCGCTGTCTTTATATTAACATCATTCTATCGGAAAGGATAACATGTTGAGAAACATTTAATCAAAATTCGGTGAAAAGACGTAGGATCGATGAACTTTGAAATATTTCGCTGTCTTTATATTAACATCATTCTATCGGAAAGGATAACATGTTGAGAAACATTTAATCAAAATTCGGTGAAAAGGCGTAGGATCGATGAACTAGGAAATGTTTCGCTGTCTTTATATTAACATCATTCCATCGGAAAGGATAACATGTTGAGAATCATTTAATCAAAATTCGGTGAAAAGACGTAGGATCGATGAACTTGGAAATATTTCTCTGTCTTTATATTAACATCATTCTATCGGAAAGGATAACATGTTGAGAATCATTTAATCAAAATTCGGTGAAAAGACGTAGGATCGATGAACTTGGAAATATTTCGCTGTCTTTATATTAACATCATTCCATCGGAAAGGATAACATACTGAGAATCATTTAATCAAAATTCGGTGAAAAGACGTAGGATCGATGAACTTGGAAATATTTCGCTGTCTTTATATTAACATCATTCTATCGGAAAGGATAACATGTTGAGAAACATTTAATCAAAATTCGGTGAAAAGACGTAGGATCGATGAACTTGGAAATGTTTCGCTGTCTTTATATTAACATCATTCTATCGGAAAGGATAACATGTTGAGAAACATTTAATCAAAATTCGGTGAAAAGACGTAGGATCGATGAACTTGGAAATATTTCGCTGTCTTTATATTAACATCATTCTATCGGAAAGGATAACATGTTGAGAAACATTTAATCAAAATTCGGTGAAAAGACGTAGGATCGATGAACTTGGAAATGTTTCGCTGTCTTTATATTAACATCATTCCATCGGAAAGGATAACATGTTGAGAATCATTTAATCAAAATTCGGTGAAAAGACGTAGGATCGATGAACTTGGAAATATTTCGCTGTCTTTATATTAACATCATTCTATCGGAAAGGATAACATGTTGAGAATCATTTAATCAAAATTCGGTGAAAAGACGTAGGATCGATGAACTTGGAAATATTTCGCTGTCTTTATATTAACATCATTCCATCGGAAAGGATAACATACTGAGAATCATTTAATCAAAATTCGGTGAAAAGACGTAGGATCGATGAACTTGGAAATATTTCGCTGTCTTTATATTAACATCATTCTATCGGAAAGGATAACATGTTGAGAAACATTTAATCAAAATTCGGTGAAAAGACGTAGGATCGATGAACTTGGAAATATTTCGCTGTCTTTATATTAACATCATTCTATCGGAAAGGATAACATGTTGAGAAACATTTAATCAAAATTCGGTGAAAAGACGTAGGATCGATGAACTTGGAAATATTTCGCTGTCTTTATATTAACATTATTCTATCGGAAAGGATAACATGTTGAGAATCATTTAATCAAAATTCGGTGAAAAGACGTAGGATCGATGAACTTGGAAATATTTCGCTGTCTTTATATTAACATCATTCCATCGGAAAGCATAACATGCTGAGAATCATTTAATCAAAATTCGGTTAAAAGACGTAGGATCGATGAACTTGGAAATATTTCGCTGTCTTTATATTAACATCATTCCATCGGAAAGCATAACATGTTGAGAATCATTTAATCAAAATTCAGTTAAAAGACGTAGGATCGATGAACTTGGAAATATTTCGCTGTCTTTATATTAACATCATTCCATCGGAAAGGATAACATGTTGAGAATCATTTAATCAAAATTCGGTTAAAAGACGTAGGATCGATGAACTTGGAAATATTTCGCTGTCTTTATATTAACATCATTCCATCGGAAAGCATAACATGCTGAGAATCATTTAATCAAAATTCGGTTAAAAGACGTAGGATCGATGAACTTGGAAATATTTCGCTGTCTTTATATTAACATCATTCCATCGTAAAGGATAACATGTTGAGAATCATTTAATCAAAATTCGGTTAAAAGACGTAGGATCGATGAACTTGGAAATTTTTCACTGTCTTTATATTAACATCATTCCATCGGAAAGGATAACATGTTGAGAATCATTTACTCAAAATTCGGTGAAAAGACGTAGGATCGATGAACTTGGAAATATTTCGCTGTCTTTATATTAACATCATTCCATCGGAAAGGATAACATACTGAGAATCATTTAATCAAAATTCGGTGAAAAGACGTAGGATCGATGAACTTGGAAATATTTCGCTGTCTTTATATTAACATCATTCTATCGGAAAGGATAACATGTTGAGAAACATTTAATCAAAATTCGGTGAAAAGACGTAGGATCGATGAACTTGGAAATGTTTCGCTGTCTTTATATTAACATCATTCCATCGGAAAGGATAACATGTTGAGAATCATTTAATCAAAATTCGGTGAAAAGACGTAGGATCGATGAACTTGGAAATATTTCGCTGTCTTTATATTAACATCATTCTATCGGAAAGGATAACATGTTGAGAATCATTTAATCAAAATTCGGTGAAAAGACGTAGGATCGATGAACTTGGAAATATTTCGCTGTCTTTATATTAACATCATTCCATCGGAAAGGATAACATACTGAGAATCATTTAATCAAAATTCGGTGAAAAGACGTAGGATCGATGAACTTGGAAATATTTCGCTGTCTTTATATTAACATCATTCTATCGGAAAGGATAACATGTTGAGAAACATTTAATCAAAATTCGGTGAAAAGACGTAGGATCGATGAACTTGGAAATATTTCGCTGTCTTTATATTAACATCATTCTATCGGAAAGGATAACATGTTGAGAAACATTTAAACAAAATTCGGTGAAAAGACGTAGGATCGATGAACTTGGAAATATTTCGCTGTCTTTATATTAACATTATTCTATCGGAAAGGATAACATGTTGAGAATCATTTAATCAAAATTCGGTGAAAAGACGTAGGATCGATGAACTTGGAAATATTTCGCTGTCTTTATATTAACATCATTCCATCGGAAAGCATAACATGCTGAGAATCATTTAATCAAAATTCGGTTAAAAGACGTAGGATCGATGAACTTGGAAATATTTCGCTGTCTTTATATTAACATCATTCCATCGGAAAGCATAACATGTTGAGAATCATTTAATCAAAATTCAGTTAAAAGACGTAGGATCGATGAACTTGGAAATATTTCGCTGTCTTTATATTAACATCATTCCATCGGAAAGGATAACATGTTGAGAATCATTTAATCAAAATTCGATGAAAAGACGTAGGATCGATGAACTTGGAAATATTTCGCTGTCTTTATATTAACATCATTCCATCGGAAAGGATAACATGTTGAGAATCATTTAATCAACATTCGGTTAAAAGACGTAGGATCGATGAACTTTGAAATATTTCGCTGTCTTTATATTAACATCATTCCATCGGAAAGGATAACATGTTGAGAATCATTTAATCAAAATTCGATGAAAAGACGTAGGATCGATGAACTTGGAAATATTTCGCTGTCTTTATATTAACATCATTCCATCGGAAAGGATAACATGTTGAGAATCATTTAATCAACATTCGGTTAAAAGACGTAGGATCGATGAACTTGGAAATATTTCGCTGTCTTTATATTAACATCATTCCATCGGAAAGGATAACATGTTGAGAATCATTTAATCAAAATTCGGTGAAAAGACGTAGGATCGATGAACTTGGAAATATTTCCCTGTCTTTATATTAACATCATTCCATCGGAAAGGATAACATACTGAGAATCATTTAATCAAAATTCGGTGAAAAGACGTAGGATCGATGAACTTGGAAATATTTCGCTGTCTTTATATTAACATCATTCTATCGGAAAGGATAACATGTTGAGAAACATTTAATCAAAATTCGGTGAAAAGACGTAGGATCGATGAACTTGGAAATATTTCGCTGTCTTTATATTAACATCATTCTATCGGAAAGGATAACATGTTGAGAAACATTTAATCAAAATTCGGTGAAAAGACGTAGGATCGATGAACTTGGAAATATTTCGCTGTCTTTATATTAACATTATTCTATCGGAAAGGATAACATGTTGAGAATCATTTAATCAAAATTCGGTGAAAAGACGTAGGATCGATGAACTTGGAAATATTTCGCTGTCTTTATATTAACATCATTCCATCGGAAAGCATAACATGCTGAGAATCATTTAATCAAAATTCGGTTAAAAGACGTAGGATCGATGAACTTGGAAATATTTCGCTGTCTTTATATTAACATCATTCCATCGGAAAGCATAACATGTTGAGAATCATTTAATCAAAATTCAGTTAAAAGACGTAGGATCGATGAACTTGGAAATATTTCGCTGTCTTTATATTAACATCATTCCATCGGAAAGGATAACATGTTGAGAATCATTTAATCAAAATTCGATGAAAAGACGTAGGATCGATGAACTTGGTAATATTTCGCTGTCTTTATATTAACATCATTCCATCGGAAAGGATAACATGTTGAGAATCATTTAATCAACATTCGGTTAAAAGACGTAGGATCGATGAACTTGGAAATATTTCGCTGTCTTTATATTAACATCATTCCATCGGAAAGGATAACATGTTGAGAATCATTTAATCAAAATTCGATGAAAAGACGTAGGATCGATGAACTTGGAAATATTTCGCTGTCTTTATATTAACATCATTCCATCGGAAAGGATAACATGTTGAGAATCATTTAATCAACATTCGGTTAAAAGACGTAGGATCGATGAACTTGGAAATATTTCGCTGTCTTTATATTAACATCATTCCATCGGAAAGGATAACATGTTGAGAATCATTTACTCAAAATTCGGTGAAAAGACGTAGGATCGATGAACTTGGAAATATTTCGCTGTCTTTATATTAACATCATTCCATCGGAAAGGATAACATGTTGAGAATCATTTAAACAAAATTCGATGAAAAGACGTAGGATCGATGAACTTGGAAATATTTCGCTGTCTTTATATGAACATCATTCCATCGGAAAGGATAACATGTTGAGAATCATTTAATCAAAATTCGGTGAAAAGACCTAGGATCGATGAACTTGGAAATATTTCGCTGTCTTTATATTAACATCATTCCATCGGAAAGGATAACATGTTGAGAATCATTAAATCAAAATTCGGTTAAAAGACGTAGGATCGATGAACTTGGAAATATTTCGCTGTCTTTATATTAACATCATTACATCGGAAAGGATAACATGTTGAGAATCATTTAATCAAAATTCGGTTAAAAAACGTAGGATCGATGAACTTGGAAATATTTCGCTGTCTTTATATTAACATCATTCCATCGGAAAGGATAACATGTTGAGAATCATTTAATCAAAATTCGGTGAAAAGACGTAGGATCGATGAACTTGGAAATATTTCGCTGTCTTTATATTAACATCATTCCATCGGAAAGGATAACATGTTGAGAATCATTTAATCAAAATTCACTCTAAATGCGTACGATCGATGAACTTTGAAATATTTCGCTGTCTTTATATTAACATCATTCCATCGGAAAGGATAACATGTTGAGCATCATTTAATCAAAATTCCGTGAAAAGACGTAGGATCGATGAACTTGGAAATATTTCGCTGTCTTTATATTAACATCATTCCATCGGAAAGGATAACATGTTGAGAATCATTTAATCAAAATTCACTCTAAATTCGTACGATCGATGAACTTTGAAATATTTCGCTGTATTTATATTAACATCATCACATCCGAAAAAAGTACATGTTGCGGATCTCTCTATATTTCTGAGATGAGGTATTATGTACATTATTTACATTATTCGCCATATTTATTACAACGTTTCGGCCGTTGTACGCTCCGGCCTTAACCGGGTATGGAACTCAAACTCTTTGTCACTGGATCTACCCAACGCATTTATCCACTGTGCCATGTGTCCTTGAGGACATCTGTGTATAAATTTCTGGGTATTATAAACCTAATTTCTTCAGCAACCATTTTTACCAGTGCTCATATTGCAATTTTTGCTGTTATCATTGCACGTTTTTACCAGAGCTCATATTGCAACTTTTTTGTTATTATCGCTTTTCTCTGGGACTCCTTATTACTGGTTCCCATATTGTATTCATTTCTATGCTTGGTCGGCCCAGGAGATGTTTGTGGCTTAGCATATGTGCTGATTCCTTAAGTTTACGAATTTTCTAATGGTGTTCCCTGTCTCTGATCTCAACCTGACCCACAGAGGGCGGAGATCTCCCTTCTCTCTCCATATGTGGCCAGCCACGCCTGATTTTTCCACTTCCCCTCGTGTTACAGCTTTCTGGTGTTCTTGAAGCCTCACCTTAAGGGGGCGGCTTGTCTCTCGTTTATATTTCGACACAGTTATTTAATCAAAATTCACACTAAAGACGTACGATCGAAAAACTTGGAAATATTTCGCTGTATTTATATTAACATCATCACATCCGAAATGAGTACATGTTGAGAATCATTTATTCAAAATTCTTAGCTCCGGACTTGCTTCGGTTTTCAGATTTTTTCGGGTTTTTGAATAAAGTTTATTCAATTTTTACATAGCTTCTCTAAAATAGAACATCTTGGGAATGAAACCCAAGAATATACACGATATCACTTTTCATTTCAGAACACAGATTATACATACACCTTGGCGGTAGTTCTATATAAATAACACCTACTCTGAAAGTTGTTTTATATAAATAATTTATGCCCAGAATGTAGTTTTATTGAAAATTTAATCAATTTTGTGTATATACAGATACAGGTAATGACGCTAATCATGTAATCCTCACACGTATTTTTAAGCGGTGAAATTAAGATTTCACGTACAAATAATGTTTTGTACTTTCTGTACATGTAAAAAAATTATGATCTCTACTTACAAAAATATATATAAATATAGAACTTATGAATAAAAATCCACGTAATAAAGTTTTTCTGTGATGATCGCTAACAAAAAAGAAAAAAATCGGAACTCCCACCCAGGGCACATGAGGTCACTTACAACAACTTCGCATCACCCGAAATTTCCAATTTGTGGCAATTCATGTCAGCATCTAAACTATTTTCGGATTTTGTGAATTTCGGATATAGGGTACTTATTCTGTATTAGTATCGTTTAAGCATTCCAGATTACCAATTAAAAAAAAAACACTTTTGTTAACTATAGGATATGATGAAATCTATCTTTTTTTTAACTATAGGGTATCAGGGTTTTCTAAAAATCATGGAATAATTACAAGGTCGAATTAAGTAATCCATATCGGTTTCTTTTATACAAAATAAACCCCGACTGGCATTTATTCAGTCAGTCAAGTGCCACACGTGATACACGATTAGGTGATCATATCCCTTTCGATGAATGACTGCCTAGGCAGAAGATTTCCTCGCAGGAACTGGCCTTTACAGGACTCATTCGATTAGTCCGGCTAATTTGTACATCGGTAACTTTTAAAAATTACTATGGTTAAAACGAAAACTATTTAGCACACTAATCGACTATGATGTATTCATCTCTCGATTAACGCAAAAAACGAATTAATCGAGAGATGCGTGTACTTTTTGTGATAGACTCGGTTTCAACCAAGGTTATAGGACCAAGTCTTCCCTGCTATTTTACTCATATCTGGGGTGGGGAGTAGAGTTGGATTCATACGTTTCCAAGGATATTTACCCGTAAGTGAATGCAGTGAAATTCGAACTCGGTTTTCCGATTTCTCATTACGAATCGTTAACCATTACACTACACCGTTATTCGAATTAAATAGCACAGTGAATTCGTATTGTCGTAATTGTTAATATTGGGGTCTCGGTTGGTATGTTATTTTATTGATCCAATTTACAATGAAATTAAACAGTAAACCGACCCCAATATTAAAATTTATAAATTTAATAAAAATAAAATTAATATTCGTGATCTTAAGGGAATAATCTATAGCAATAGGTAAAATAAATTTGAAAGAAGATCATTTGCAGTGTCTATTGTATAACTCAACCAGCTATATATTACTTCAAACAATATTTTAGTGGATACTCGTCTTTGCGTAGAACGACCATTTTTCTATATTAGCACTGGCTGCTCGGTCAACGAATGCCGAATGTTTCCTTATAAGGAAACGGATAATATTAATATAAACTATGTACAAAAAAAAATCAAAATTCTTTTTAAAATATTGCTGTTTGACGATTTATACTCCAACTGATTTCACTGCTCAGACCAAGGTAGGGGTTTCCAGACAGCGTGGGCGAGAAATGTAATATTCCAATGTCTTTTTTCACTCTGTCAAATTGTGCGTATGTATATGCCTACATTAAATGTTACAGGCACATGTAACTCACTCACATACAACACAAATATTGTTTTTCTTTTCTTTGTTTTACTAATGTCCACCTAATACAAAGCCCAAGAGACACTCAAAGTAAAGGGTCATTGTGTGGCGTTCTATTAGCGTAAGAATGGGCAAGAAGTGAAGTTCTTGGGGATATGCAGGAACGATAACAGATAATTCTAGAATTCTTGAAGAGGTCAAGATTTAATTAGAGAATAAATTTTCAGAGTTCAGCCGGAGACGTTCGAAGTGTAGAGTTAAAGTAAACTTAAAAGGAACCGTAAAAACCAGTCCGAAACTGGGGGGGGGGGGCGGGAGGGGTTTTGTCGGAAAGTTGTCAGTTTTCGTCTGACTGTACAGAGTCACTTCTTCAATGATTTAAATGTTTCTGTGGCGATCAGAACACATGGAAATCCGAAGTAGTCAAGTCACGGGAATACGGTGGGTCCTGCGGGGTTTTCCATTTCAACTCTTTAAGCTTCTCAGTGGCCTGTTTTGCAATGTCTTGCGATGTCGTGGTAGAAAATGGGCCGTGCTTCTTAAATGGCCGCATTGAGATTGATGAATTGGTTGGAATATTTCTTTGCAGTTATTGTTTCATCAAACTTGAACATTAGGAAAGATTACCAAGAGAATAATAAATAAGATGAATAAATAAATAAATAAATAAATAAATATATATATATATATATATATATAAATATATATATATATATATATATATATGTGTGTGTGTGTGTGTGTGTGTGTGTGTGTATATATATATATATATATATATATATATATATATATATATATATATATATATATATATATGAAGAAATATAGTCTTAAAGTGTGCTATATTTATGGGATAAAGTGCTCAATATCAGAGATAGAGCGTGTGTAAATATAAAAGTGAACACTCGTTTTATTTATTTATTACTATATATATATATATATATATATATATATATATATATATATATATATATATATATATATATATATATATATATGCAGAATACCTTCGAGTAATAAAGTTATTAATTACAGAGTGTCCAGGATCTTAGCTAATCTTTTAACTGTTTGAAGCATTTTAACTGTTTGAAGCATATATATATATATATATATATATATATATATATATATATATATATATATATATATATATATATATATATGCAGAAATCTAGTCTTAAAGTGTGCTATATTTATGGGATAAAGTGCTCAATATCAGAGATAGAGCGTGTGTAAATATAAAATATAAAAGTGGACATGGAAGTCAGCACTTAGAGGCGACAGTCTGTTTCATGCTAGTGCAATCGTCAGGCAACTGGCGTCTGTTGCCTGACGATTGCACGAGCATGAAACAGACTTTCGTCTCTAAGTGCTGACTTCCATGTCCACTTTTATATATATATATATATATATATATATATATATATATATATATATATTGTGTATATTTAGGCAGCAATTTTTCATTGATGCATGTTTCATTAAATAATATAGACGAGTTTTGTCAATTTATTTTAAGTCAGTTCCTTTCATATTGTCTGATAAGCTTAATAACATTATCATTGAAAGATGAAAGGAAATCACCATATTGATACATGTTTAAATCCAATCTAAGCTTTCGGTTTACATAAGCCATTATCAAAGATGACAATTACATTTCAATATATTAAACCCCAGTGAGCGAAATAAAGGGTTCAATTCAACATTCCAACCACCTGAAGAAGGCCACAGCGTACAACGACCGAAACGTTGTAATAAATATGGCGACAAAGATGAGGACAATAGTCCGAATAATGTAAATAATGTTCATTTCACTTACTTTTTTTTTTTATTTTAGCCAAAATATTAGGAATCAGTTTTGGCAAGTTGTAAATATTCGACTCTGGAACACACACCCCCACACGCTCTCTCTCTCTCTCCCCCTCCCTCCATCCCTCTCCTTCCCTCTCCTTTTGTGACTGTGTGTTTAGGCAGTATAAGACAAATGTATTTGAACACTTAATAATGTCTGGTGAAAGTCGCGTAGTTCCCTAAAGTTTTCGAAGTTAAATGGAATCTTATCTTCCAAGCACATCTACAGGACTCGTCACTTATTTGTGTCTTGTTATCTACGTACAGCATATATTTCTATCATCTTCATTGTCGGTGTTAGATACACACAGCCGCCATGGAAGAAGCCGGGCTGACCGTAAAAAACAAAGGGACCTTTTTACGGATGCCATAAATTTAGAGGGCAAATTGCGGGCCACACCAGAGTCGATCCTTTTTTTTTATCTGTAGTAAATCGAGACAAAATTAAGCGTAGAAACAATAAAAGAAAGAAAGATGAGAAAGAAGTAAAACGGAAGGAAGGAAGGAAGGAAGGAAGGAAGGAAGGAAGGAAGGAAGGAAGGAAGGAAGGAAGGAGAGAAAAAAGGAAGGGTTTAATATGGCGATGTGCGAAAGAAAAACATGATCGGAAGACCGGAGAGGAATAAAACCAAAGAATAATAAAGAATATTTTTCGGGCGAAAAAGAATAAAAAAATAGAAAGATGGAAAATAAAAGGAAGAAAAAAGAAATGGTAGAAAGTTCGAGACGCGTAAAAACAATGGCAAAGTGACATTAAAAAGAAACAAACGACAAAAGAAAATGCCAATGAAAGAAAAAGAAAAAAAAGAAAACAAGAATGGAGGTAGAAAAAACGTGAAAGAAAAAAAAATGTCAACACAAAATTCCTGTAAAGAAAAGAAAAAAAAATGCCGAAGAAAGAAAGAAAGAAAAAAAGGAAGGAAGGAAAGAAAAAACGAAATGAAAAGAAAAACGAAAGGAAATGACATAAGACGAGAAAGAAAAAGGCAAGAAAGAAAGACAGAAAGAAAGAAAGAACGAAAGAAAGAAAGGAAAGAAAGGAAGGAAGGAAGGAAGGAAATTATCAAAGCAAAAAAAAATGAAAGAAAACAATGAAAAACAGAAATGACAATGAAAGTCAAATTTAGATAAAGAAGAAAGAAGGTTGAAAAACGTGAAAGAAAGAAAGAAAGAAAAACGGAAGGAAGTAGAAAAGGAAACACAGAAGAAAAAAAAGGAAGAACAAGGAAAGAAGGAATTAAGAAAGAAAGGAAAGAAGAATGAAAGAAATAAAGGAAATAGAAAAAGAAAGAAAAAAGGGAGAAAGGAAAGAATGAAATAGAAAAGGAAATGAAAAAGAAAGAAAATAATATAGAAAAATTGCGAAAGTAAGCAAGAAAGTGGGAAAGAAAAGCAAAACATTTAAAGGTGAAGAAAGAAAGAAAGAAAGAAAGAAAGAAGGAAGGAAGGAAAGAAAGAAAGAAAAGAAAGAAAGGAAATGAGAACAAAAGAAAAATTTCAAAACAAAAAGAAAAACATCACGAAAAACGATGGCAAAAAAATGCCAATGAAAGAAAGAGAAGACAAAACTAAAATTTCGAGAAAAAATAAAAGAGGTCGAAAAAACGTGAAAGAAAGGAAAAAAGACAAAAGTTAAAACAAAAAATGTGTATAAAGAAAGAAAAAATAAAAGCCGAAGTAAAAAAGAAAAACGAAAAGACAAAAGAGGAGAAAAAAGAAAGAAAAAACGTTAAAGCAAAAAAGAAAAAGCAACAAGAAAGAAAAAAGAATGAAAATAAAAAAGTCAGTAAATGAAAAAGAAAACGGCCACATTTAGAGAAAATGAAAGGAGGTTGAAAAAACGTGAAATAATGAAAGAAAAACGAAAAGCAAAAAATGTGTAAAATGAAAAAAAAGGCAAATGCCGAAGAAAGAAAGAAAAAGAATAAATTAAAAAAAAGAAAGAAAAAAAAGAAAGTAAAAAAGAAAAAAGTCCAGAAAACCTGTGTAAAAATTAAGAAAAAATACCGAAGAAAGAGAAACGAAAGAAAAAGAATGAAAGAAATGGAGAAAGAAAAAACGAAAAAAAGAAAGAAAAAGAAAGTAGATAGAAAGAAAGAAAGAAAAAAAGAAAAAAGAAAGGAGAAACGTTAAAAAAAATCGTGTAAAAATTAAGAAAAAAAAACGACGAAAGAAAAACGAAAGAAAAAGAAAGAAACAAACAAACAAAGAGAAAGAAAGAAAGAAAAAGAAAGAAAGAAAGAAAGAAAGATAGAAAGAAAGAAAGATAGAAAGAAAGAAAGAAAGGAAAAATGAAGGAAAACGTCAAGAAAAAATCGTGTAAAAATTAAGAAAAAAATATATGTCGCAGAACGAAAAACGAAAGAAAGAAAGAAAGAAAGAATGAAAGAAAGAAAGAAAGAAAGAAAGAAAGAAAGAAAGAAAGAAAAAGACGAAAAAATAGAATGAATGTTGGATACCAGAAACAAAAAAAAAACTAAAACGGAAAGTCACATTGTAAAAACAATTTAAGGAAAAGAAAGAAAAAAATATCTGAGAAAGACTCTCAAGACGACTTGGCGACATACAACACTGAAAAGATAAAATGCTTTAAAATCGTTTACGGGGCGACTTTTTGTTAACATTGCTTCTACTCTTTGTCATTGCTGTTCCTAACAAGCATCGTAGCCATGATCTCAACCAGTTCCACCCACCCAGCTAAAGGCCATCGGTAAAGTGACACTTGATGAGTAGCTACACTTTTCTCTTCTTTCTTAATCGTCACGACTTCTGGCTAATACTTAATTCTACAAGCTTATATCTGAGGGATCGCTGGGTTAATATGACTCTTGTAACAAGGCAGAAAAAGGGGTAGGCGAAGATGATGTGTCTTGTCCAGATTAGAAACTACTTTCCACTGTATTAAGTGGACTAAATTAAGACAAGAATAAACATGATGATAAAGCTGGAGCCTCAAATGTAGTTTCACTGCCTGCCGTAATGTCGCAAATTTGATGGTCGTCTTTGCTACGCAAGGGGGTGGTCCGCGGACCGGTGCCGGTACGCGAACCATCAGCTACCGGTAGGCGGTCAGTGTCCGGCCATGCTAAGGAATCATTTGAAGCTTCTTTTTTTTTCTTTTTTTCTTTTGATATTGAATTATTTTTTGCAAAATAAATGGGAGATTAAAAATAGTCAACTTTTATTATATTCCTTATATATATCGTTTCCGGTATAAATTAATATTACCACGAAATATTACAGGTGCGTGACACATTGAGAATAAAATGCCGGTCCGCCATATTAGATAGTTTGAGAAGCAGTGGTCTAGAGCATTGTAACTCACGCTAACAGAAAAAGAATTACCGCCCCCACCTTGGCGGGATGTGGCATAAGGTCAGTTTAATTTAGGGAGCTCGAGCGCGTGCACCCAGACCAGGTCCAAAAATATATCAGCCCCTCAAACCATAGTTTGCTCTGGTATCGGTATAATTAGCATTACCCTCCTCTTTAGTGTACTGAGGGAAGTTCTGCTGCGGGCAGCTGTTTCCCCGAGACTACGTACCTCTCAATAATATTTGAAGTTGCGCTCCGTCCGCAGACTGAGACAAAACCGAGTAGCGATCTATCCAAAGACAGACACAACTGGCCGATACTACACTTTGATCCCAGTCAAAAAGCCATGGTCGAGGTTAACTTGAGTTTAACTGCAATGCCAGGTAATAATTACCCGCCGGCACTTTTCCATTAAGGGACGCGCCTCAAGCGCCGGGCAATTAACCCAGCTCCCTCTCGAAGGAGAGTTGCTGCTTGCCGTAATGTCGCAAATTCGATAGTAGTTTCTACATGGCTGCTTCATTCTTTGTCTTCATGAAATTTACCAAGTTTATTCCCAATACAAGACTCAAGAACAACTCAAGGTAGGGCGTTACTGACTGAGGTGAGTATGGAGGAATCAGAAAGTGAGGAGTATGAAAATATAGATGATAACGATTCACACTTGACTTGAAGCAGTTTGTAGTGTTGAGGGAAGCATTCACGTGGGAGTCAGTTTCCTAAAGTGGCAGTTTCTGTGGGCGGTAAAAGTATTCTGAGTGGCACTTTTTTTTCTTTTTTTTTTTGTAACTCGTGCAAAAATAAGTGTGATTCGGCTCCATGGAAATGTTATGGTACGGGCTAGTTCTAAAGGCCTGAACTGGGCGAACTAATGAATGGAGCGTTCATCTGAACATTTGCCATGGAAATAACGATAAAGTAATAACAGGCTTGCGACGTTGCAACTGTGGGGAAAATAAAGGCTACAGAGAGTAGAATAAATAAAATCAAAAGCCATTATAGAGTGAAATCAACTGAATATCTCAACCGATTTTTCAACCAGTGTTCTCCGGGACCCTAGGGATTCCCTAAGAGGTTACTGGGAGTTCCCTGATAAATAGACTAATGCATTTTTGAGTAATTTTTGTTTAATTTTATACTCGTCATTTTCCGATATACGTACGGCATATTGTTGGAAAATCCTTGATTATTATAATAAAGGTTTCAACCTTTTATATTATTTAAAATTATAATAGTCATAGGCAGTGTTTTTAACGATGTATATATGACGTCAGTGTGAAACCGCCTTCACTGGTTAGTTGACACTAATGTATTTGAAGAGTCAAAATATGAAACATAGATTTCTGGAATCGAGTTACTGGTTGATACCTTTACGATAAAATTCTAAAGCAGTGTTTTCCAACCGGTGTTTTTTAGTTATTTTCTTTATATACTCGTAATGTTAGGATATACGTACGGTATATTGTTAGAAAGTCCTTAGTTATTATAATAAAGGCTTCGACCTCTTATATTTAAAATTACGTCAGAAGTCCTCATATCTGAACTTATCGCTATATATGAAAAATGAAGTGTCCCAAGAAAGTAAATATTAAGACTCAATAAGTTTTATTTTCACTTGTATTTTTTATTTCTTTCCTAATTTTGCTTACTTTTCGCTTTTCTACTTGTTTTGTTTTTATTTAAATGAGTTTTTTTTCTTCAAATTCCGATTTTTAACATCTTTTTTCATCATGTCCCCACTTGGTCAAAATGACTACTAAGATTCAATATATATTATTAGTCTTATTATTCGTTTTTGTTGTTTTTTATCTCTCGAAATTCTTTCATCGCCCTCATATATATATATACATATCATAAGGAGCATACGTGGACAATATTTCTTTACTAGATACAGGAGAAGTCCTCATACCTGAACCTCAGATAATAGGACGAGTTCAGATATAATGTGGCATGTGTAACTGTAACAGCAAAATACAGGAACTTATATATATATACATATTAGGATTAGTAAAGTTAATGATATAAAATGGCGAAATCCTTTCGCAGACAAAATTTTAAAGTTGCATTAACCTATAAATCCCTCGATGAATGTTATGATCCTTGTTATTAATAATTATAAGCTGTATGTGGTCTTTTTTTAATACGCAAGTACTTTCAACTGTACATTCAGTCATCCTCAGACATGGAAATTATTTTGTTTTTAGTAAAATCCAGGTAGCATCAGAGACGAAAAATTGAATGCGAATCGAAATATATATATATATATATATATATATATATATATATTAAATGTCTTATTGTTAACGGATACAAACTTTTAGAGCATGCAGTCACAACGCTATGGTTGAATCTTTTGAAAATTTAAGAGAGTGCATTTTTTACTAATATGGCAATTTGAGAATTTTGTTGTTGTAAGAGTTTATCAGTCAATATGGCATGAACTAAACTCCTACAACAAATAAATTCTCAAATTGCCATATTAGTAAAAAACGCACTTTCTTAAATTTAAAAAAAAATCAACCTTAGCGTTGCGACTGCACGCTCCAAAAGTTTGTATTCGTTAACAATAACACATTTTTTAAAAAAACATATTTCGATTCGCATTTAATTTTACTATTAATGAAGAACAGTTAATTAATGAAATATCATTTTTTTAAATCAATATGAAGAGTGATATCGCCTAGAAGTAGACAATATATAATACAGATATTGAGCTTTTTTAGCGTATAAATTACTATAAAGTAATTTGTACACATTATTTATCATCTCTCAGTTGCGTCTCTGTCCTCGGACAGAGTGCGCTCAGGGGCTTCTCTGTTAAAGGACAGGGGGGCAACTGAGGAAAATAATACTGAAGAGGGGCCTAGCCCTGGGGAACAGCTCCCCGAGGACGCACCCTCCCATTGCACCAGACGGAGGGATTGGTGCTCGCACCGATGTCAGAGCAACCGACGGTTGCGGGGGCTGTGGGCAATTTTTGTCACTTGCCAGGGTGCACGCTCTCGGGTCCTCACTTTAAAAAGACCTTGTGTCACATCTCATTCTCGTGGGGGAATGAGTAAACACCGTGTAGAGCTTGGGATATGAGATATTTACTTGACGCCCCACTGAGTCAGGATGTGACACAAGGTCAGTTTAACGTGGGGAATTTTTAATCTCAGAATTCGTGGAAGAATTGAGCTCGAATTTGGCATTTATTGACATAGAATATAGTTTTCACTTAATTAGCCATTACGTTTTTTCTAACTCTTCAAATACTGAATGTATGATTCATCCTAATTTCGATTTTCCCATCTTTACATTATATTAATTTTATCTTATAAATTCTCCCCTATTCTGTCACCCATGAAATAAAAATAATTGTACAAAAAATAAGGTGCTACGTCTATCAAATCGTCTTTAAGTGGCAGCAAAAGAATTATCATTGAACTTTTAAAAGGTAAGATTAAACATTAATTCAATACAGCTATCAATTTTGAATTCTTGTGTAGTTTATTGATGCCTATCACATCTACTCCTCCCGAGCTATTGCGATGATGGCCAAACCAAGAGTCCTCTACAGGAGTTACCTTAAATGCCGCTCGATTATGTTTCAGCAGAAGTTAAATCTGGAAGAGAAGGTTTTTGTTATTTAATTTTCATTGGCTAAATAGACATCACGTGTATTTGTTGTCTTGTCCAGTATCGTAAATGTGTACAATTCTTATGTGGCTGCGTATCAAAATTCTAGTTGATGTATTGCCGGATTTGGTTGGTAATATGTGTGTACGCGTATATGCGCCTAGTGGCATTTTATCTCTGTCTGCTAATGTACGTATATTGATTGCGTGGGGGTAAAATAATTTATGTTGCACCGATTGTGGATGTGGGTAATCTGATCTTAGATTACCGCAGGAATTATACACACGAATCATACAAGACTAATAAGCTTGTAACTTATTCTTTTTGAGTAAGGTCACTTTTCTTTATCATCTCTCAGTTTCGTCTCTGTCTTTGGACAGAGTGCGCTCAGGGGCTTCTCTGTCAAAGAGCAGAGGGGCAACTGAGAAAAATTATACTGAAAGGTGCCCAGCCCTGGGAATAGCTGCACGAGTCCGCGCCCTTCCATTTCACAAGAGGGAGGGATCGGTGCTCGCAACGAGGCCAGCGCAAGAGAGAAATGGTGCCCATCCACAACTACAATGCTATCATTTAATTTTCATAAAGAATAAATACAATTTTTCAAAACATACATATGGAGAAAGGGTACATTTAAATTTTTGTGGTAAAATGTTTATTTCTTAGTAATTACATTGGAGGAGGTATGTTAGAATAATGGACTGAGGCTCGAGTTGAGTTCAAATTCCAGTCGAGTTCATTGCATTCACTTACCTGTATTCAAAGTTTGGGAAAGATATGAATCCATCTCGTCTCTCCCCCCCCGCCAGATATGGATGGGTAAATAGTAGGACAGACTGGTTTCTTCAGCCTTGGGTACCAACCGGTCAAGGAGATGGAAAATTCTGAATTCAAAACTGTATGTAACCTTGGCGAGGCACAGACTACACAGCTACACAGGATTGTTGGCTTTGACTCGGTGATCCCGACTCCGGTCGTCTCCTTTTTTGTATTGTCCTGGCAGTGTGTACCAAATTTAAATAAAGAATGTTATTAATTAAATTTTGTTGATTAATTTTTAAGTAATTGGTTGACGTTTTTAAATAGTTTACTGCACAATTTACACATTGACAGTTCAAAAGCACATCTTAAAAGGTGTCGGGATACAAATTGTCTCCCTTTCGTTGAGGTAATCCGGAGAGTCACGTGACGACAGGCGAGTGACGTCAGGGGATAGAGTGACGAAAGGAAGTTGCGATGCCGAGTCTGCAAAAAAGGACGCTCCTAGCCCCCCAGCGATATGTCTTACAGGCAAACAAAAGAAAGAAAAAAAAACATGGCCTCACGTGGTTCATCGAGAAACCGCTGTAACTCCAGTTTTCCATTCGGGAAATATTACAAGTAAGGTTCCTTCTTTTTCACACAATATTTGTTGTATGTATGTATGTTATAAATTCTCTGCGTGGGACACGTGTATATATGTATATATAATTTTGTGTACGACGTAGCATTATAAAACTATCTCTGAGAACAAAGTATGTTTGTCATTCTTTCACCTTCAGTTATTCCGTTCCGTCCATGAAGTACGGGATTATTATATCATGGATATAATAATGCCCGTTATGAGCTAAATGAGGGACAATAAACCTTTCTGCCAGAGCTCCCTCCCCTTACAAGAACAACGGTTTGTGTTCACTAGATGATTTTCGGATCTGCCAATAATTGCTTCTGCATCGAATTCATCCATCAATTCCATTTCAATGGACAGCAGCATGTATGATTCCAAATTCTCCTCAGACGACGAATTTCTTAACCTTGTCATTATGATTTTTAGCTTTGAAAATGTTCTCTCACATTGGAATTGAGTAACCAATAGTGTGAAGATGTCTTTATAAAGTTCTTATTCCTGTTCATGATTAAAACTGTGTTTATTTACACTGTTTATATTTGGACTATTGCCCTCATCTTTCTTATTGTTATCAGAACGTTTCGACCTTCCTCAGGTATATATCGATCTGGGAAAATTATGAATTAGGAAATTATGAATTAAGCCCTTTATTTAATCTACGGGGTAAATTATTCACGTTCAACTGCACATGTTAACTGATATCATAGTATTTATCTTTAGTTTATTTGATGTATTTATTTATTTATTTATTCAATCGATTTAGCTCGGACACTCACGAATCTAATACACCAACCATCACGGTACTACATCAAAGTCGGAAGGTCATAAGGGGGACATTCTGTGTCTTAACATAGCTGGTCAATGTAGGAGGTTGCTGAGCGACCAGCACGTTTTGATCCATGGCTAGATGTACAGAGCAGTAAATTGTTCTCAGTTCTCGCCAACAGTGTCCTGCAAAATGCATTCTGCGTTCGCGTAAGATTGTAGAAATATCGTTTGAGGATGTTGGTAATAAAGTAAATCCTACTGCTCAGTTATTGCTCGCCTGTTCCCTATCAGTTCAAGTGCACACTACCCGATCCAGGAATTGAACTCACGATGGCTATGTCACCAAATTCCCTTTGTGATAACATTAAAGATGAGGATAATAGTCCTAATGTAAATAGTGCAAATAATGATAAATCCTCATCCCAGAAATACAGACAGAAAATGTCTGCGCTGGTTTGTTTATTGATTTTTTATTTGATACATGGGCCTGTTGATCCCGAGTTGGGAGCTGGTTGGAGTAGATAAACAAAATTAGAAACGGGTTTGAAGAAATGATTAAACATTTATTTTTATTTGCAAGATCGGAAAATGTCTCTGGTAAGTGATACACTGTAGCTTTTGAATGCGCGGTGTACGAGGTGTTAAGAGAACCTGAGAATAAGGAATATTAACCCGGCTGACGACTATCGGTTGGGCTTGTGTTGTCGATAGTGTAGTCCGTTCTCTTTCTGTGTTCACAGGAGGTCGTTTTCACAGCCTAATGGTCGGACGGGCAGTCAGCCGTGCTCCGAGTAGCATCTATGGTTAGCGTGCGTACATGAAGTCTCACTCTATGCTTTCTGTTTACTTTGCTACTGTCCGGCTTCTCCTATAGCCTATGTAAAGGAAACACGCGGTCGTAGTCGTAGGAATCTGCGGCAAACGTGAGTCGCCTCAATAATGACTAGCGGTCTGGTAAATTTGGTTTGTTTTAAAAATTGTTTTGAGTAGAGTGTGGCATGTGTGTGACTTGGCTAGACGAAAATTGGTGTTTAGTTAGATATATATGTTTTATAATAATTGTATAACATTGACTTTAATTTGTTATATTGATTTTTCAAGCGCAGCTTAGATGTGGCACAAGGCCGAAATTAGGGGGCAACCAGTGAGGATCGAACTCACTACTCAGTCGTAATTGTTCTAGCAAGACAAGCTTGCTAACCATTACACCACCTCGAGGTGCCCCAATTTGTTATATCTAAGTGTAAGTTGGGGTTTTCCGCTACAGGCCCACCCACACCGGTAAACTGACACCCTGTTCATGCCGAAATTAGTGTACATTCTAAACATTCTTTTCCGTAATATATGTCTTTCTCTCTTAATCAGAAATGCAGTCTTTAAGTATTCCTTGTTTGGGTGATAAATCTTTCACCGTTGCCTTGTGTATATATACGTAATGTATAAGTTTTAGAAGCTGCTACCACTCAGTTAGATTGGCAGCTAAATGCATAAAGACCAGTTTACCTGTTTGATGCTTTTTTCATTTGACTTCCGGTTTGCTGTTGAGGCGGCAATGGCGCAACAAAGACGTCAAACTTTCAAACGTGACTCAGTTTATATTGTGGATGCATTTCGATTGTTTTACGCCCGGAGGATTGCGAGTACAACGCTTAAAACTGTCATCGCGATCAATACCGACAAACGACGATCATTTCTTTCCTGCGTGTCTACGCGTCATCGCTTCGCTCACGTCATCACATTTGATTGGATGCATGAGCTCACGCATGCGTAAAAAATATAAACGTATTCTTCTGCTGACACAACAGCACAGGGGCGCAGACGTTTTTATGCCTCAACTGGTAGACACGTTGATTTTTTTTTTTTAAGTTATTTAACTTTAATAAATACGATTTTAAAATAGAAATATAGAAATTTACCAGATGAGGAATTATTATTATAACAGCTTTGTCGTCCAGCAAACTTGCTCATCGTGTTCGTTATGCTTACAATGTCCAGGTTGTTGCAACCTTCATCCTTATTCAACTGTGTGCTTTCGTACTCGGTGACAGCCTTGGAAATTCAAACAGAGCACTTTATTCAATCTACAGGAATACATTGTCTTCTTTTCGTTTCAGTTTTTAAGGGGTATTTAATATCAATTAAAACACAAAGATTTTGAGCTTCCCGTATGATCATCGAAGTTAAGCAACCTTGAGCCTCGTCAGTACCTAAATGGATGATCAAATGATCTAAGCTTGGATGTGTGGGTGTTGTGATAGATAATGGCTCGGAATTTTTAGTATCTGTCTATATTTCTGAGTTGAGATAATATGTACACTATTTACATTATTCGGACTACTGTCCTCATCTTTGCAATCATATATATCTCAAAGTGTCGGCCTTTCAGTATCTGTCTATATTTCTGAGATGAGGTATTATGTAGACTATTTACATTATTCGGACTATTGTCCTCATCTTTGTTGCCATTTTTGTCACAGCGTTTCGGCCGTTGTACGCTCCGACCTTCTTCGAGTGGTTGGAATGTCGAATTGAACCCTTTATTTCTCTTGCTGGGGTAGACTGTTCTAGTTCCACGTGCCATGTCTAATGGATGTTAGTTATCAGTTATCTCTCCAATTTCTCCACCGCCTTAACCAGGTATTGAACTCACACTCCTTTGGTGCTGTCACTGGATCTAACTTACGCCTTTATCCAAGTGCCATGTGTCCGGAATTTTAAATCGTCGAGTCCTTCTATTCACTGATGCGCAAATACCCTTGGGAGACGTATGAATCCAGTTATTCTGGTATCAAATGAAGAAAATTTATTTCTCTTCAAAATTACGATCGTTGATTGATAAGTAAGGTCTCCAATCCTATGAACCTAGGTTCGAGCCAGATAGAATAATAGAACTGGTACCAAAATGAAGGATATTTATTTCTCTTCAAAATTACAATAGTCAGTTGATAAGTATAATGCCATTAAACATCTTTTTTAATCAGATAAAATAACGAAACTGGTATCAAATGAAATAAATTTACTTCTTAAAATTACAAGTATTCATAAATAATGTCTCCAATTTTACAAAACAAGGTTTAAACCTGATTGGATAATGAAACTGCTATCAAAATGAAATAAATGTATTTACCTTCAAGAGTACATTTTATCTTCAATATAGCTAACATATATGGTGGGCACCTTGAGGTGGTGTAATGGTTAGCAAGCTTGTTTCGCTAGAACAATTACGAATAAGTAGTGAGTTCGATCCTCACTAGGTGGCACATACTTTCGGCCTTGTGCCACATCTAAGCTATGCGTGGAAAATCGCTATATGTTGCAAATTTAAAAGATATATCCGCTTTTTATTTGCGTACATGAGGAACATTTCCTCTCACTTATACAATTGCGCAAAGAAAGAAAAAATCTTGAACTTCGACCTTTCCTTTTCATTTTCGGGAATAACCAGAAATCTAACATAATCTATGTTTGAAGAGGATTTTATATACGACTGGATATATGTCTCCACTATTATTGACGCTATACAATCAGATTTATCAATCAAACTTTCTATTTTTATTTGCCTTTTATTTTCCGAACAATATAATACATATTTTTTTTTTTTTTTGTAAAAAGAAAGGCTATTTTTTTAAACCCGCAAAAGAGAAGACATTCGAACAATCACGGATGCAAATCTATTCTTATGAACTTGCGTTTACATATGAACAAGCATCCGTTCGTGCATACACCCGGAAAAATGCAATGCGTCAGCAAACAACATGATGTCTTTCCAATGCTCATTCATTCTGCTAGGATAACATGAACAGTTCTACTCACGAAAAGGCTGGGAATTTGGTTCGGTCAAATTAAACCGAAGACAGGAAAGTTTTGCGACGGAAAAGAAAGAAAAAAAAAAAAAAGAATTCTTATCCTGAAAATGAATCAGTTGTCTGTTTATGACGCATATATCGTTTCCCTGGGGAAAAAAAAATTGAAATAATAATAATAAAAAAAAAATGAAAAAGAAGAAAAACAGTAGGATAAAAATATCATTTAAGTTGAGAGATGACAGACTGGATCTAAGATCGCCAAGTACTCGCTCATAGAGCGCATTAGGTCGTCCGAAAAGAAATAACCCACATTCCGTTCGCTTCTATTTTGGCTATGCGTTGGCCGAAGCTTAGTAAACACTTTTTTTTTTTTAAATTTATCCCATGATCCTTTACAACGAGGCGATCATAGCTCTCCACAGAGTCCTTTTTCTTTATTATCTCTGTATTACCATGCATTCTTGGAGCGGAGAATAAAAAGTATTACTGTCGTATTTTCCGCAGTTTTGAATTCAAGATCTATGTTCAGAATGTAGATGATCAGGGCTCTCCACAGTGTCCTTTTCTTTCTCGTCTGCAAATTCACATGCATTCTTTCGAATAAAAATAGAATGCTTTCTTGTCACCTCTTCCTTTCTTTTGAATTCAAGATAGCCTTTTTCTATTCAGAACGTAGGCGATAATGGCTCTCCACAGTGTCCTTTTCTTTATCATCTGTAAATGGACATGCATTCTTTTGAAAAAATATTACAATGAATCATTCATACGAAAAGTAGATTATTAAAGTTAATGATATAAAATGGCGAAATCCTTTCGTGAACAAAATTTTAAAGTTGCATTAACCTACAAATCACTCGATGAATGTTATGATCCTTGTTTTTAATAATTACAAGGTCTTTTTTAATCTGCTAGTACTTTCAACTGTACACACAGTCATCCTCAGGCATGGAAATTTAGTTCATGCCATATTGACTGATAAACTCCTACAACAAAAAAATTCTCAAATTACCATATTAGTAAAAAAACACACTCTCTTAATTTTTCAAAAAAAAATTCAACCTTAGCGTTGCGACTGCACGCTCCAAAAGTTTTTATCCGTTAACAATAACACATTTCTAAAAAAAAAACATATTTCGATTCGCATTTAATCTTTCGTCTTTGATACTACCTGGATTTACTAAAAACAAAATAATTTCCATGCCTGAGGATGACTGTATGTACAGTTGAAAGTACTTACAGATTTAAAAAAAGAGACCTTATACAACTTGTAGTTATTAAAAACAAAAATCATAACATTCATCGAGTGATTTGTAGGTTAATGCATCTTTAAAATTTTGTTTGCGAAGAGTTTTCGCCATTTTATGTCATTAATATATATATATATATGTATATATAAATAAAAAGGAAAGAACAAACGAAAATTAAAAATTGAACCCTCTACCACCCCTTGTCTAGATGAATGGATTTATCGGTAACCTTGGAAACCCTCAAACTATGAATCTTTCCTGTGCCGTTAACAACCGTAAATTTTAAAAAGTAAGTTACTCCAAAATTCGCTTGATGAGGAAATGGAACTAATGTCTTTGGTTTAATAACAAAATTAAATTCAGGGGCTTTAGCTTCCATTTCTGAAACATGGTTATCACTGTATAGCGGTAAAACCATATTTTAAATCTATTAATTTATAATATATATATATAGATAGATAGATAGATAGATAGATAGAGAGATAGATAGAGTATGGATAGGAATCCGACAAAATAAACAAATAACTTAATTTTACAAATCTACTTTTTGTATGAATGATTCATTGCAATATATATATATATATATATATATATATATATATATATATATATAGCATATTTTCATTAAAATCATTCTTTATTTTATAATATACACATATCGTGTCTACATATTTTCATAGTAATCGAAAATTTAATTGCATTTTACGTTTCTACCAATTTCCGATTAGCGCCCTTATTTTAAAAAAAAACTAGTTTTGCAAAAAAATGGCGTCAATGCAACGGATAAACTTGGAATTTTATCAGCAGCAATGGCAAACATATACATGGAATAATGTGAAGAAATGACATTAGAAACCACATCACTAATGCCAACTCTATGGTTGAGATACGTAGATGACACCTTCATACACTGGCCTCTAGGAAGAGGTCCAGCTACAACTGGCCCATGTGATCTCACATTGCAGTGCTGGGTGATTATTTTCAAACAGTATGGATGTTTTTAGTCTTTTCTTTTTTTTTTTTTTGAATTTTTTTCAATATATCAGATTGTGTAATATTTTTTATTTACTAATTGCATCATCTGGGTTTGTTTACAACGCTAGAGTTATAGCATAGGTATAAAGATAAAAAATAAAAAAATATATATATAAAAATGTCTTAAAATAATTGTCGGACTTTGTCCATTTCATAATGCGTGACGTCATTTGTTTACATTTGGATACGCATCGAGCAGATATGAATGCATGTGAGAAAATCATGGAAGATTGTAGTTTAAAAACAGTAAAATCGACTTTGCTAACCGAAACGCTCCTCTGTGGCGAAATCGGTAAAAACACGTCAGGCTATATGACGGTTCCGTATAGGATACAGGTTCGATACCTGTCGGAAGTCGCATATTTTCTATGACAATTTCTCGGACATTCAGACCGGTAAATGTTAATGCTGTTTATTATAAACAGAGCATTTACTTAAATATTTGTATCTATAAAAAGAATGTATAAAAATGTCTTAATATATATATATATATATATATATATATATATATATATATATATATATATATATATATATATATATATATATATATATATAGTTGCGTATTTAGGAACCAATCCCTCTTTCATACAAGTTTCCTTAAAAACGATGTTGGTTGATTGATTTTGTTTAGCGGCATATCAACACCACTATGGGTAATTTAATGTCTAAATCTAAATATTTTGTATGCAATTTTATGCTTTCAACTAGAGATATCTTGTACATAATTTTATTATTACTGGCGAGGAAACGATTCATTTAGATTTACATCAATAGATAAATCTAAATTAATCGTTCACTCGCCAGTAATGTAAAATCGCCTGATGACATGCATTGATATACATCGAAACACGACTGCAGTTGTGTAGCGATTTTGACATGTTTTCGATGTAATATCCTAAAATAAATAATATTGATCTACTTTGTATTGAGCCGTCTTTTAAATTAAATGTTACCGTCGTTGGAATTGTACTCTATTCGTTCTCAACTTACATATGTCACACATAAGGAAATGTACAATGTCCGACAATTATTTTAAGATATTTTTATGTTTATACATTCTTTTTTATAGATACAAATATTTAAGTATTCATATTCAGGTCGGTAAATGTTGTTAATGCGGTTTATTATAAAGAGAGCGTTTACTTAAATATTTGTATCTATAAAAAGAATGTATAAACATAAAAATGTCTTAAAATAATTGTCATACTTTGCCCATTTCATAATATGTGACGTCATTTGATTACATTTGGATACGCATCGAGTAGATATGAATGTACGCGAGAAAATCATGGAAAATTGGAGTTTAAAAACAATAAAATCGACCTTGCTAGCCGAAACGCTCCTCTGTGGCCAAATCGGTAAAAGACGTCAGGCTATATGACGGCTTCCGTATATGATACAAGTTCGATTCCTGTCGGAGGACGCATATTTTCTATGAAAATTTCTCGAATATTCAGGTCGGTAAATGTCGTTAATACTGTTTATTATAAACAGAACATTTACTTAAATCTTTGTATCTATAAAAATAAATGTTTAAACATAAAAATGTCTTAAAATATATATGTGTGTTTAGAAAACAATCCTTTTTTTATACATATTTCTTTAAAAACGACGGACAATCTACTCCGGTTAAATTTTAAACAACATAAAGGGACTTGCCGAAATTGTGTGTAATGTTCAAAGTTGAAGAATCTCACCAAAATGGTGAACAAATATTCTTCAATAAACTTCTATTCAATTAAATAAATAAACTTACCGAAATTGTGTAATGTTTCGAGTAGAAGAACCTCAACAAAATGCTGAACAAATATTCTTCAATAAACTTCTATTCAATAAAATGAAGGAACTTGCCGAAATTGTGTGTTATCTTGCGGGTATATTTTGTTTCATGGAAAGTAAGTATTTCTCGCAATCAAATCTTTGTGTTAAACTGAAAGCAGGTGAAAAATATTGGTACAGAGGAAAGAGCAGCGTAATAGCGGCAGCATTATTCAAACAATTCTAGAAAGTAATTTCCGTATTTCGTGCAACACATTCCTAGAAATATAGGAAATAATTGGTGATTTCTTTAAAACAAAATTAAATATCATACAAATAATATATAAATTTCGCAACACATTTGTTATGCAGAAGAGTGTTCTGAGTATGCACTGACAGGCCAAATATGCACACGTTTTGTGCACATTGGTTAGACTGGAGAATTGTTTTTCTTCATCCTGATAGCAACTGCAGAGAGAAGGATGCTTCAAGGAATGCTGGCGGTATATGTAATAAATTTAATAATGAGAACAGACATGCAAATGGCGGTGATAGCAAAGATGCTATTGCTTTGTTAACGATGACGTCGTAGTTAAGGGAGAAGGCAGTAATGATTCGCTATGATAATGACGACATTGATAATAATGTTGAAAACTTTCAGGCCGGAAAGAAACAAACAAAGCAAGCAAAGGCGAAAAAGAAGATTTCCTCGAACCTCTCAGCTTTTCGGACGCGCCGCTTAAAACCAATCAGACTTTTTAGCTTCATGCTTGTCAGTGCATTTACGAAGCTCTTTACAGATCGTCTGAGAGCAGGCGGTAGATAACAGTGGCTGTCAGTAGCCAATCTGAGGGATTTCTGCCGGTATATTTCCTGAACACGTCTGTTCGCGCTTCGGTGATCAGTGCTCGCTCCGATGAGGCACCAGTAATTTCTAAGCTCATTATTGTTTTCTCTCCCTATCGTCAAATCAGACAGTCCTGACGGGGGCTTTTCAACGGTTTTACCGAAGACGGATTTTGTCAGAACGTCAGATCAGGTAGTCGTCTTTGCGTGAGTATTTGGGAGAGAAGAGTAGGTTCGGGTTGCAGTGGAGATGGGTGGTAATGTGGTGTTTGATCGGGTGGAGCAAAGTAAGAAAAGTCAACGCTCGTTTGCATACGCCATCATCCTTCGGCACACGTACACAGATATATACTGAAGCGGTCACATTCGTAAGATGCATACACTTATATCCGTTCAGTTGCTCTTGCGTATATACACGCCAATGCACATACAGATAGTTCGTTATGTGCCTTGCGTGACACACGCGTAGGTGATCATGTATCTTTCGATAGATAACTGACGAAGCAGATTTTTCCCGAAGTAGGTTGCCATTTCTTTCTGCGGTAGACCATCTGCCATCCAAGGCTACAGAACCTGATCTGTCTTGTATTTACCGATAGCTCTAGAGAAGAAGAGGATTCATACCTTTCCCAATGGTATTAGCACGTAAGTGAATGTAATGGATTCGACTGGAAAGTCAGTCAGTCAGTTATCTGCCATGCATGATACACGCGTAGGCGATCATCTATCTTTCGATAAATGACTGACGAGGCAGATTTCTCCCGCTCTAGGTTGCCATTTCTTTCTGCGGTAGACCAGTTGCCATCCAAGACTATAGAACCCGGTCTGACCTGCTATTTACCCATAGCTGAAGGGGAGAAGAAGAGGATTCATATCTTTCCCAGGGTATTGGCACGTAAGTGAATGTAATGGATTCGACTGGAATTCGAACTCGGCTCTCCGATTCCTCATAAAAATAGATACTTCTAAAATCGGTCACATATATATATAAATTGTAACAAACAAACATATATATTGTGTAAACGTTCTATTTCATTCTTAGGAATAATTCATCAGCTCAAAAATGTAAGCTATGTAAAAAAAATAATAATGTTGTTTATTAATGTCCTTTAGCAGATAGTATCTTCTACACTAACAAAGAACAAAGAACATTATATTCTTAAATTGACCACACATGCACACCATTCACTCGTAGGTTGACTTGTCATATGTCAAAGTTTAGTGCAATTTGCGCATATATAGATCAAAACATAAAAAATAAGCACAATAATATTAACAGAAGGGAGATTTTAGTAGATAACACCGAAATTTAATATAGGACATAATGCAAAGAAAGACTGCAAATACTGGAGGTTGTTTTAATCAAAGAGAAACAGCCGACATTAAATAAGGTATCTTTCTCCATAGGGTAACATACATTGAATGTGTGTTAAAAACACATACACACATAAAAAAATCAGCTTCACCATTTATATGACGTCACCAATATATGACGTCACATTGTGTGACGTCACCATTATATGACGTCACATTGTGTGACGTCACCATTATATGACGTCACCTTGTGTGACTTGGAATTGGTTCCATCAAACATAGAAACGCCGGAATTCAAAACCAGTTGCGTTGGTATTATTAAACTAAACATGTCTGAAATAATTATTGCTACCGAAATACAGCTTATATATATATATATATATATATATATATATATATATATATATATATGTGTGTATGTGTGTGTGTGTGTGTGTGTGTTTGTGTTTGTTTGTGTGTGTTTGTTAGTGTCTGTGAGTGTGCGTGTTAGTTAAAATGGTTTAAATCTAACAAATATTTTAATATATATTTCTGGTTAAACGTCATTTTTATGGATACAGCTTATTTAAGTAAATGCTCTGTTTTTAATTAAACAGTATTAATTATATTTACTATATATATTTATTTTAATTTAATTATATTTAACTATATTGAATGTTCGAGAAATTTCATAGAAAATATGCGTTTTCCGACAGGATTCAAACCTGTGTCCTATACGGAAACCGCCATTTGATCTGACGTGCTGTTAACCATTCAGCCATTGTTTATTATATATATATATATATATATATATATATATATATATATATATATATATATATATATATATATATATATATATATATATATATTTGTGTGTGTGTATATATATGTATGTATGTGTGTGTGTGTGTTAAACGAATACGTTCTCTTTTATTTGTCTGAAATAAGCTTTTTTGCCTTTCATTAGTATGGCTGATGCTAACCCTCAGGAGAGTGACATATATATATATATATATATATATATATATATATATATATATATATATATATATATATATATATATATGAAGAAATATAGTCTTAAACTGTGCTATATTTATGGGATAAAGTGCTCAATATCAGAGATAGAGTGTGTGTAAATATAAAAGTGAACATAGAAGTCAACACTTAGAGGCGACAATCTGTCGCCTCAAAGTGTTGACTTCTATGTTCACTTTTATATATATATATATATATATATATATATATATATATATATATATATATATATATATATATATATATATGATAGAAATTAGGAGGATTTGAGATAATTATAATTAAGTAATCTAGTCTAGAAGAAACCTCAACAGAATGCAGAAAACACTGGACGGCCGTTTCGTCCTATATTTGGGATTCATCATCACTTGTATATCCTTGCTTGAACCAGCTCCTAATGCTCTGGATGGACCGGCTTGGGGATAATAGGCGTGGCTCGTGGTGGCACTGTCCAATGGGTAAATGAGAAACAGGGATAAGTTCCACCACAGAATATGTGATCGAACGGAGATATATCGAGTCTAATTCGCTACCTGTTCGTTGGTACAGTTGGTATAGCGTGTGCCTGATAAGGTAACTATCCGGGTTTCAATTCTGGGTAGTGGATGCACACTGCTGAAAAGTCCCAAATATAGGACGAAACGGCCATGCAGCGCTTTCTGCATTCTGTTGAGGTTCCTTCTAGACTCGATGAATTACTTAATTATAATATATATATATTTATATATATATATATATATATATATATATAAAGGGGCGAAATACCAAAATTAGACAAGAGCAGGAATTTAAATAACTATGAAGTCTTTTAACAGAGGACAGAAAATACAGCACATTGGTATAGCGAAAGATGTCCTTAAGAAAGAAATTAAAGAATTAAAATACGGAACATTTCATTAGAAACTAATAAAAGCGTACTGAACTGTTATGTTGTACCGATCCCCCTATATGGCAATGAATGCTGGACAATCTCCTCACAGATGATGGAGAGACTTGAAGCAAAAGAAATGTGGTTCTACAGAAGGATGCTGACGATATCATGAACTGAAAAATGAAGAGGTTTTAGAGAAAATGGTAACACAAATCACAATTATGCCTAGAATCAGAAAGAGATGACATAAAATCTGTAGGTCTAATAATGAAAAAGAGAGTTTGGTAGATATGAAACAACTCTGGAGGTGTTAAGGGCAATATAGACAAAGCAAAGCAAAGAATAACCTGCCTAATGAGGTCGTGTAAATGTTTGGAAGAACAGGGATTAAGAGAGATAGCAAAAATGCAAACTGCATTAAGGGCTACAAATTATTGGAAGTTGTGGAGAACCATGATCGACCATGCCCTAAAGGCATACTGCGCATAGATGCAGAATAAAGAGACACAAAATAAGAATACCCAAGTACAATCTTTTCAGCCTACGTATTTTCTTAATTCAATCATAAAAAAAACCCACAGTCTACCTTCTTTCTCGCTTCCTTTTCCTAGTCATCTGCTGTCCAACCCCCACTTTCATCTGCCTCCATTCGCTTAATCCGTACAAAAGAGACTGGACTGTATAGCATTTTAAGCTCCCGGCCTCTGAGGACATTACAATCAAGGGACAACGTCTAATATCGAAAATCCTTTATATTGTTCACCATTTCCTCATCAAATCCAATTTGTTTTACAAGTCCTCGTTTATTTCTTTCTCCGTTCATTTTTTTTTTGCTTTCTTTCTTTCACTTATTAAATTTATATTAATTATATTAAGCTAATATTCCTTGTCGATATATCCTGCCTGGTTTGGTTTTGTTTTGTTTGTTTTGTTTTACGGCATATCAACCTCAATGGGCCGACAAGATTTTTAGGATAGGTTCGTAGGAATAGAATATGTATTCTTTGGATTGGTTTATTTTGTTTTACGGCTTATCAACACGTCTATGGGTTATTTAATGCGGACTAAAATTTTAGGACAGGTTCGTATGAATAGAATATGTATTCTTGGGTTTGGTCTATTTTGTTTTACGGCATATCAACCTCAATGGGTTATTCAATTCCGACGAGAATTTTAGGATAGGTTCGTATGAATAGAATATGTTTTCTTGTGTTTGGTCTATTTTGTCTTACGGCATATCAACCTCTATGGGTTATTTAATGCCGACGAGATTTTTATTGCTGGTAATATTTTTTCAAAAATGTATTGCTGGCAATATTTTTTTAATGTATTGCTGGTAATAATTTTTTCCTTCAAAAATTCGTTGCTGGCAATAATTTTTTCCAGATATGTATTGCTTACATTAAAGCCTATTTTTACACTTTCATAGTGTCTTGATCCCAGTTTTGGGGTTAACTATTTCCCCATAGCTGGGGCCCTAACAGGTATTACCACGCCAGATCATGGTGGACCTGGGAACATTAGCTTCCACGCTCCTCAAAACCTCCTGATCAGAGGCCTTGCTGCTGGATGTAGTTTATCGTCTTACCCAGGACGGAATTCATCCTGTTAAACTGATATACTTTGTTGATAAATTCTCTTAAACTGATATTCCTTATTGACACATTCGATTAAACTGATATTCCTTATTGACACATTCGATTAAATTGATATTCTTTGTTGATATATTCCATTGTGATTGACAGATTTGACACAGGGGAAACAAGAAAAGTGCATTTTTACTTCAGAATGTGGATGATCATAACTCTCCACAACTGCCTATCCCTGGTGGCCCTTATCAGCGTTTCTCCCTTTGCCAAACCTCTCAATACGACCTGTGAGGGTTAAATTTTCCAAACCCTCTTTCCTGATTATTTGTCCCAGAAATATCAGCGTTCCGATTCTGTGTCTAAGAATTCTTTTTGGTACCAGTTTCTTTGAGATTTCCTCGTTGTGTACTTGCTCTATCGAATTCTCAGTATCCTCCTGCAGAACTACGTTTCCGTTTGCTCCAGTATAATTGGTCGTAAATCTGGGGTATTTAACTAAACACGCTGTATGAGCTTCATAGAACAGGAACTTCTGGGGAGCCATACTCGTTGATACATTTTGGAATGAAGAGAAGACAATTACAAACAAACTTTTTGTACAACGTACAATAATGACTGGATGGAATTAAAAATATTATTTGCTTATTTGACGTGATTTTATAATTGGTCGTAAGTCCGGGGTGTTTAAATAAACATGTCCTTAAGTGAGGAATGAGTTTCGAAGGACAAGAAAGACGGGAGAGCCGTGCTCGATGGTTAATTTTGGAAGGAAGAGAAAGCAACCACGATAAAGATTTTCGTACAAACTTTTTTTTATCCCTCGTAGGGACACCATGTGTACTGCAGCTACAGTAGAAGTGGTGTTTCTTGGGTAAAATAGTCTGATGGAGCCCAACCCTCTCCATGCAGATTTTGAATTTAGAGTTTTTCCTTCTCCTAGACTGGTTGCCACACTAAGGTTCTGTCCTGCTATTTACCCATATCTGGGATAGAAGAAGAAGAAGAGGATTCATACCTTTCCTAAGTGATCGTAATAGATCCGACTGGAATACATACATACATACATATATATATATATATATATATATATATATATATATATATATATATATATATATATGCTACTCTACTCACCCGTCGTTTTCGGCGTATGTGTATCAAGCATCTGAGTTCTTACATTCAATAGTCTGACTACCGGCAAATATCATTTGATCAGAGTGTTGATGTCTTTTGCAAAAGCAACCACACTTTTTGGAAGACCAGAATACAGAGAACTGGTTCACAGTATCCTACAAAGTTTCTAAACGACCCTTCCAGGTTTTGAATTCAGAGTTGTCCTTCTCCTAGACCGGTTGCCACACAAGGCTATAGGACCCAGTCTGTCCTGATATTTAGGATGACGAGGTGGACTTATACCTTTCCCACTGGCATTCGAACTCGGCTCACGAACCGCTATCCATTTTTTTTCTTTATCCTGTCACCATTAGGGGCACCATGTGTGCTCCAGCGACAGTAGAAGTGGAGTTTCTTGGGCAAGATAGCCTGATGGAGCCCCACCCTCTCATGGCAGTTTTTGAATTCAGAGTTTTTCCTTATCCTAGACTGGTTATCACCCATGTTTACAGAATACTGTCTGTTCTGCTATTTACTACTATTTACCCATAGCTGGGGGGTATTAGCACGGACGTGAATGTAATGGATCCGACTGGAATTCGAACTCGGTTCTCCGATTCCTCAATCCGAGCAGCTATTACTCCATCGCGCCTCGTCTAATTCAGGCTCGCTGCTTAATTTTGGAAGGAAGAGGAAGCAACCACGATAAAGATTTTTGTATAACCTACAATAATCAAAATATAATAAGTGAGGAAGGACTGTATAAGAAATAAAAGATATTTTGTTGATGTACCATAATCTATATATATATTAATGGTCTTGGATTTTTTAAAATGTATGTCTAATTTGCACTTTGATGGGTATTAGATGTTTAGATAGGGGCTCCAAATTTACTGCCTTGTCATGGGCGCCATTTTCCATAGATACGATCCTAGTGTTGAGTGTATTGTCTCAGTGGGTCGCAACACGGGAGAAAGCTATCATATCAAATCTCAAGTTGATATTAAAGACAGCACAACATTAACAGCTTATCTCATAGGTTTTGATACTGACACTGAACCGATCTTTAAGTCTTCATCAAGAATGACTCGCCCCTCCCAGCGAAACACATATACCCTCGCCGCTACTGCCAATCTGGACCCACATCATTGTTCGTTCCGGTTTAATTTTTCTCTTCATTCGTTAAAATCCCTGCATCGGTTTATCTGCCTGATACGTCTGGAGTTTATTTCGCCTGCCTATAGCAGAGTTTTTCAACCATTTTTTAACCATCGACCCCCTCTGGGCACAAACTTTTTTTTTGTCAACGATGTCATAAAATTTCGAATATTATACTGAATTCAACTTTCATAGCAAGATAACACTTAGGTATTAGTGCAAAAATAATTTTAATATTTGTTTTCGTTTCTATTATAAATGCCAATGATTTTAATGCTAAAAGGAAAATTTATTTCATAGCTTAATGTTTTCAGTGCGTTGGTTGAGTTTGGTGATTACTGGCTAAGTCTATTACTCTATGTTCCATGGTGTTTATAAGTATACAGGTCTAGAATCAACCGCTATCTTCCCCTCTTATCCAAATAAACTACACCTTAACGTGACTCTCTACCTCGAGTGCTCCAAGGGCCTTGTAATGGATTAACCTTACTGTAAAAAAGATCGCCTCGTTTTTAATTTGCAGGTAGTAACTGCGTTGAAACCACATTCAGTCATATTGGAAGTTGTAAAAGGAATGAAGAAAAGTTTGATAGCTTCCCACAGTTTTAGATGACCTTTCAGAATTTCCTTTCGTAGCCAATATTGAATAATTTTTGAAAATTTGAAAAGAAAATGTACAAATTCTCACCAAATGAAATAAAAACTCCCAGTTCCCCCTTTCAGCATAACCTAGCTCACAAGGTGGTCTAGCGCTGGGAAACACTGGTCTATACGGTATAATTCAATCAGTCCCCTCTCCAGTCATTTTTTTCAGTTTATTTTTGTTTCTCTTTTTTTTTTTTCTTCGTTTAATCTGTTTACTCCGCCCTGCTAATTTATTTCGTTAATTTCGTCTAATCGTCCCCGTTTTTCTTCATCTGTTTTTATCCGGAAAACATGACCTCTCCCCTTTTTCGTCATTTTAGTTGCCTACACCCCTTACTCCACTATGTTTCGTTCCTATTTCCCACCCTCCCATTTTTTTGGGGGGGGGGTTGGCTAACCTGCCCATCCATTCTCCACTTCCCTCTTCTCCTCCTCATTCCATTCTACTTATTCACTTCCTCCTCTCCTCACCCTTCTTAGTTCTTTTACCTTCTTTCTTTTTTTTGTCACTCCTTCCTCCAAAGATTTTCTTTTTATTTTCTCCTTGCCTCCATTTCCAATTGCCCTCTTTTCCTCCTCATCCACCGTCCGACTCTTCAAGCTTTTCGTTTCATTTTCTTTTTGCTTCTTCGTTATTCTCTTCGACCTTTCTCTCTCGTCCTGGGTATGACGATAAATTACATCCAGCAGCAAGGCCACTGATCGGGAGATTAGAGCTTTTGAGAAGCGTGGGACCACCTCTTAACTGCTGTTGTTATCAGGTCCACCCGGACCGGGGGGTGGTAGCACCTATTATGGTACCAGGGATGGGCAAATAGTGAACCCCCCAAAACCGTCCGCGTCCTGGGTAAGACGATCAACTACACTCGACAGCAAGAACTCTGGTTGGGAGGTTTTGAGGAACGTGGAACCACCTCTTAATTGCTGTTGTTCCCAGGTCTACCCTGACCGGCGGTGGTAACACCTGTTAGGGTCCCAGCGATGGGTAAATAGTGAACTTCCAAACAAAAATCAACAGTATATTTTTTTTATAAAATGAGCAATAATATATTTTTATAACAAAATGATAATCCCGGCAACACTAAAAATATCAATATACATTTTTATAGTAAAATTACCAACAATACATTTTATGACATATAAAATATATATCTAAAAAACATACCTTTACTCAGAAAGTATAAAATTAGATATAAAATATATGTAGTTGAAAGCATAAAATTACATATTTAGATTTCAGTATTAAATAACCCATGGAGGTGTTGATGTGCCTCTAAACAAAATCAACCAACCAATATCCGTTCTTCTTTTTCTTCTTTGTTTCTTCTTCCTTTTTGTCCTTTTCTTTCCTTCTCTACTTCATTCTTCATCGTTTTTCAACACGTTTACCTTCTTTTCCAATTTATTACACTGTAAGATCTTAGATTACACCGACAGCATCCTCTGAAGAGAGCCAAGACCAGTCTGAAAAGAGCCAACTGTGAAGATACTTGCAGATTCAGAAGTAAACCGAAACTATTTTATTTTAATTTGGAAAATAAATGAATTCGAAATGTCTTAACAAGCGTTGGGCTTTTTTTAGAAATAGGATAATTGAACCTTGTATCGTTACAATGGCTTTATGGTGAAGCTTGCGCGTCCTGGGTATGACGGTAAACTACATCCGGCAGCAAGGACTCTGATCGAGAGATTCGAAAATGTGAGGAGCGTAGAACCAATTCTTAATTGCAGTTTCTCCCCAGGTCCACTGCGACATCGGGTACCAGCACCTATTAGGGTCGGAGCTATGGGCACTTAGTGAACCCCCAGACAAAAATCAACAATACATTCTTATAGCAAAATGATCAATAATACATTTTTATAGCAAAAGGACGATCATTGCAACACTAAAATATATAAAGATACATTTTTATAATAAACAATACATTTTTATATTGAAATTACCATCATTTCACTTTTGTGTTGAAATTACCATCAGTAGATTTTGTATTGAAATTACCATCAGTACAGTTTTGTTTTGAAATTACCACCAGTATATTTTTGTACTGAAATTGCCATCAGTACATTTTGGTTTTGAAATTACCATCAGTACAGTTTTGTGTTGAAATTACCATCAGTACATTTTGTATTGAAATTACCATCAGTACAGTTTTGTTTTGAAATTACCACCAGTATATTTTTGTACTGAAATTGCCATCAGTACATTTTTGTATTGAAATAACCATCAGTACCGTTTTGTCTTTTAATTGCCATCTGTACGATTTTTTAGAGAAATTAACATCAGTACATTTTTGCATTGAAATTACTATCTGTACATTTTTGTATTGAAATTTCCATCAGTAGAGTTTTATGTTGAAATTACCATCAGTACATTTTTATATTGGAATTACCATCAGTACATTTTTATATTGGAATTACTATTAGTACAATTTTGTGTTGGAATTACCATCAGTACATTTTTGTATTGAAATTACCATCAGTATATTTTTATATTGGAATTACCATCAGTACATTTTTATATTAGAATTACTATTAGTACAGTTTTGTGTTGAATTACCATCAGTACATGTTTATATTGGAATTACCATTAGTACATTTTTGTATTGAAATTACCATCAGTGCATTTTTGTAAAATTATGAATGATACATTTTATGATCTACAAAATATATATATCAGAAACACACCTTTACTCTGAAACTATAAAATTACATACAAAATATCTGCAGTTGAAAGCATAAAATTACGTGCAAATATTTAGATTTTGGCATTAAATAACCCATAGAGGTGTTGATGTGCCGCTAAACAAAACCAGTGAATCAACGTAAAGCTTTCTTGACTTCAAAGTGGTTTCCCAAATTAAGAAAAATTTTGATTCCTATTTACAGGTACATTTTCTGTAGTAATACTTTCGATATCTAGGGTGACAGACATTAATTTCCCGGTTAAAAACAATGAAAACTGAGATGTCTTGTGAAAGACGTGCATCCAGTAAATATAGCGTTTGTACTCGTCAGAAATATCGGTATTTTTTTCCCATTCTTTCTTACCGCTTCGTTTCGTTGTCCGGTTAGGAATTTCATAAAACATTAGCCGAAAATATTGAATGATGATGAAAAGAATCGAATAGGAATTTGGAAACGGAACGGCCTCGCTGGTGTGGATAACGAAACTATTAAAATACGAAAAATAAAAAGAGATAGGGATGAAGAAAAAGAAGAGAAATCTGAATAAACAAATAGGTTGGAGGAGGAAGAAATCAGAATCGTTTTGATTTTAGGGGTAACGGGGAGTCGAGGTCTGGGTCGGGAATGATTGAAAAACAAGAAAATTCACAAAAGGAGAAACGGGAAGCAAATTATTAAATTAATAAGCAGACAAGTCAGCAGGAAACGGAGAAGAGATGTGGGCGATGGCAGGGGGGTAGGGAATCGGGGGGGGTGATTTGGGTTGCGAACGGGAAAAAATAGAACGGGAAAAGGAGGAGGGATTAGTAGAATGAAGAGAAACATTTTGAAATGTTGAAAATCTGAAAGAAAGAAAGAAAATTTCAAAAAGGAATTACAAATATAGCGATGAAAGAAAGGAAAAAAGAATTAATAAAATGCAAAAAAGAATGAAAGAAAGAAAGAAATAACTTGTGAATGAAAAAGTAAAAAATAATTTAAGAAAGAAAGAAAGAAAGAAAGAAGGAAAATTTCTTTAAAGGAAAAATAAAATTTCAAGAAAGAAAGAAAAAATTGACAGGTAGAGAGAGAGAGAGAGAGAGAGACGAAAAGAAAGAAAGACAGAAATAAATAAAGAAAGAAAGAAAGAAAGAAAATTTCTTTAAAGGAAAAATAAAATTTCAAGAAAGAAAGAAAACATTGACAGGTAGAGAGAGAGACGAACAGAAAGAAAGAAAGAAAGAGAGAATGAAAAAAGAAAGAAAGAAAGAACCTGTATAGGAAAAGGGAAAAATAAAAATTCCAAAGAGAAAGAAAGGATAAATTAGACAGGTGATGAGAAAAGTAAAGAGAAAATAAGAAAGAAAATATAAAAGAAAGAAAGAAAGAACGAAAAAAGAATGAAAGAAATAAAGAAAATCAAAGGAAAGGAAAAAGATAGGAAAGAAAGCAAATTAAAAAGAAAGAAATAAAGAAACTGAAAGGAATAAAAAGAGAAAACAAAGAATACAAATGAAAAAAGAAAGAAGTAAAGAAAGAATGATAGAGAGATAGAGAGATAGAGAACGACAAGAGAAAGAATAAAAGAAACTAGACAGAGATAGCAAAAGATATAAATTAAAAAATAAGGTAGGAAGAAATATGACACGATAGAAAAATAATTAAAAAAGGAAAAAAAAAGCTACGGTAAAGAAATGCAAAGAGGCCGTCGTCAATAAATCGATGAAAAACGAAAGAGGAAAAAGAAAAAAGAAAGAAAACGTATCAGTGAAAATAAAAGCAGACATAGAGTGAAAAATTGAAAAGCAGAAAGGCTAAATTAGAAAAAGAGAAAAAGAGAGAGGTGCGAGATTAGAAAGAAGAAAGGGTAACAATTAAGTAGAAAGTAATTGTAAGAATGATAGAGAGAAAAAGATGAAATAGGTCAATTTAGAAGAAGAAGAGGAAGAGGAGAAGAAGAAAGAAAGAAAGAAAGAAAGAAAGAAAGAAAGAAAGAAAGAAAGAAAGAAAGGGAAACAAAATCGTAAAAATGGAAAGAAAAAGAAAAGGGATTATAAATGAAGAATAAGAAGAAAGAAAGAAAGAAAGAAAATTAAAAAGAAAGAAAGAAAGAAAGAAAATTAAAAAGAAAGAAACAAAGAAAGAAACAAAGAAAGGGAAACAAAATCGTAAAAATGGAAAGAGAAAGAAAAGGGAATATAAATGAAGAATACGAAAGAAAGAAAGAAAGCAAATTAAAAAGAAAGAAATAATGAAAAAAGAAAGAAAATAAATCTTAAAAATAGGAAAAGAAAATAGATAAGAAATTCAAAGCGAAATGAAGAAGAAAAACAAAAGAAGAATAGGACTAAAATAAAGATGAAGAAGAAGAAGAAAGTAAGGAAAAGGGAAAGAAAGAGAAATGCAGATGAAGAAGCAGAAGAAGAAGAAGAAGAAGAAGAAGAAGAAGAAGAAGAAGAAGAAGAAGAAGAAGAAGAAGAAGAAGAAAGGAAAAGAAAGAAAAATGAAAGAACAGAAAAAACAAAAGGGGGATATGAACAAGTGAACAAGAAAAATGAAAACAGAGGCAAGAAATTTTCAAAACTAAATGAGGAAATGTAGAATTAGTACAAAAGATAATGGAAGAAGAAGAAGCAAAAGAACAAGCACAAGAAGAAGATGAACAAGAAGAACAAGAAGAAGAAGAAGAAGAAGGGTGAATCTCCGAATATAAAAAAAGTCGAAGCTCAGTGACGAAGTGGGTAATGTGGGTCCGACGGTAAGCTTGAATAAGAAGGAGAACGTCAAAAGTTGATTTCTTAACTCCTCGTCGGTGTTATCAAATCATTCTTGACGCTGGACTGAACTCAAGAAAGATGCAACGAAAATCTGATTATCGTATAATGGACCTGTGAACAATATTAGCATTACATCTAAACTCGGAACATAAAACGGATGGATGCTCGTCCAGACAGTACGAGGAGGGAGGCAAGAGCGGCCTTAAAAAGATACAGTTCTGGACATATTCATGTTAAAGCCTGCCCACAACCAGCGGCCATTTGCGTTCGATTGGAGAGTTTGGTCAAATCTTTAAGGAATGTTTTCTTAGTTGTTGGCGCCACATTTAAATCTGCTCAATCATTGAAAAAGAATTGATCATGAAATATACAAGCATAAAACAGAAAAAAAAATGTAAGTATATCATTCTTCTTGTGAAGTGTCAGGGGAAGGAGCTGCTGTGAATGAAGGATTCTAGCCTGAGTTGATATGGTGTGTGAATATTTGCTTTTTTTTTCAATTATTATTTTTTTCGAAGATTTTTTATTACCTCCCTTTTTTACTCTCTAAGCTTTGGAGGTATCATATTTTTGTTTTCTTTTTTAGTCTGTTCATTCTTTCCACTCTTGGTTGAATTTCTTATTCGTTATATTTCTGGAACAAAAGAAGAAAAAACTTCATTCGAATTAAAAGAAAACATTAACATTATTATATGACAATTTATATTACATTTGTTTGTCTTTCTTTCTCATCTGTCTGAGGTGGAATTTGGAAGGGTTTTTCTTTTCTTTTCATTAGCTTACGTTTTTGACTTTCAGGGATTTATTATTTATTTTTTTAAGAAATCTTTACCTCAGTTTATTATTTGTTATATCAAGTTCTCCTTAGTTACTCTATATATATATTGCTCTCTCTACATATATGTTTCTTGCTCTCTCTCTCTCTCTCTCTCTCTCTCTCTCTCTCTCTCTATCGATCTGTCTTTCTCTCTTGTTATCGATTTCTCGCATTCTTTTTCTCAAAGATATTTCCACCTACCATTTCCTTTCTTAATTTTCTTCGAAATGTAAATATATGTAAATCAATATTTCAGTTCCTTTCTAATTATATGTCTATCTCAGTTACTCCTTATTTAAATAGGTTTGGTCTTATCTCAGTCATTTCTTATCTATCTATCTATCTATCTATCTATCTATCTATCTATCTATCTATCTACCTATCTATCTATCTATCCGCCCCCTCTCTCTCGCTCTCTTTCTGTATCTATCTATCTATCTATCTATATATCTATCTATGTACATACATATATGTGTGTGTGTGTATCAGGGTGTTCATATTAATATATCTAACACTGTTACTCCTTATTTATCTAGGTTTGCTCTCATCTGTCTCTCTCTCTTTCTCTACACACACACACATACACATATACATATATATATATATATATATATACGTAAATACATACATTTATATATCAGTTTGGTCTTATGTCACTCAATTCTTATCTATCTCTCACACTCTCTTTCTCTCTCTCTCTCTCTATATATATATACAATATATACAACTGTTTAACTGTTTATATATATATATATATATACAGTATATATAATAGTTTAGTCTTATCTCAGTGATTTCTTATTTATCTATCTCAATTGGTACGTTGCCCTCTCTCCTCTCTCTCTCTCTCTCTATATATATATATATATATATATATATATAGAGAGAGAGAGAGAGAGAGAGAGAGAGAGCGAGAGAGAGAGGGGGAGATGGAAATAGATATTATCGTTCATTTCTTTATTTATCTATCTCAATATGTTCACATTTGTGTCTCACAATCTATTCCTTACTATATATATATATATATATATATATATATATATATATATATATATATATATATATATATATATATATATATGTTATATCTCTGACGAAGCTTTAATAAAGTGAAACATTTTAGATTGAAATCTGTTTCCTATTTGTTCTTTATCCTATTATCTTGTGGGATTTCTATCCATACTTGATCTATCTATATATCTATCTATCTATCTATCTCTCTCTATATGTATATATATAAAATCCTTTTATATATATATATATATATATATATATATATATATATATATATATATATATATATATATATAAAAGGAGTTTTTATCCGACTTTATTTCTTAATAATTATAAAGGTTATTTTTAATATATATATTTCGATCTCAGTCATATCTTCTCCCTATCAATTTGTTCTATTCTCTTTCATTTTCTTCATATCTATCCATCTCGCCATCCCTTCCATTCTGTCAGTATATATCTCTTAATACTTTGTTCTTTGTTTTTGCACCCGCCTCTCATGCGAAATATCTGTTATTTGCCCGAGTAACCGTTACTGCGATAAAAAGAAGAAAAAAAACTCCCCGACCCCGCCACCACCAAAAAAAATAAAGAAAACGTGCATTTTACTCAGCATCGAGGCTAAAAGGCAGAACATACTCCGCGTCACTTTTAAATCTACGCCTTCAAGTCGAGTGACATAAATTGCAACTTCAAGCAGAGCAATAAAATGGTGGCAAAAAATATAGATTTGCACGATCGGCGGAAGACGAATCAAAATGTTTGAATCGACAACCGGATTTTATATCTCGATTTCTTCGGGTGGGGGGAAATGATTGAACTAAATACACCAGTTAAAGAAGGGTTTATTGATCCGACACTTTGAATGTTAAATGCTATTCAATGCAACCTCATCGCAAATTATATATATATATTTATTTATGTGTGTGTGTGTGTGTGTGTGTGTGTGTGTGTGTGTGTGTGTGTGTGTGTGTGTGTGTGTACGAGAGCAGGGTTGGTATAGTTGAAATAAAATTCCGATAGCCAAAAAACACTATTTTTTTAAAAAGTGCTGAATACAAAGTAGAGCAAATAATATTTATTCAAAAATTATAACACAAGCATGTTATAACATTATAACATTACTACAAAAATAACCATTTTGTTTAAACACTTCTGGTGTTTATCAAGTGATGGTGTTCATTTGCAATCAACACCATCATTTGATAAGTCACCAGAAGTGTTGAAACAAAATGGCTATTTTTGTAGTGATGTTATAATGTTATAACATCGCTACAAATATAATTATATATATATATAGTATAGCTGGCCACTCGTATTCGATGATAACCATATACTAGGGTGGCTAGACAATCCCTATTGCCGACGCTTGCTCAGGTGCATTTTTCTGGTAAAGAGCGTGTTATCTAGCGTGATCAACAGTTTGAACAAGGCCAGCACACTCAAGCCCTCAATCTACCCAATTTCACGCACAAGTCGTGGGTCAACCCGTGGTACGATTTTCAGTCACTTTCCAAAGGTGTCGTACACTGGGATTGACCTCTCCAGTCCGATAACATCAGGAAGTCGCCTTCCTGACAAATCGACCATGGTGAGATTCGAACCCGGTTCTCAAGGTCAGAAGGCGAACATTCTAACCACTCGGTCACGTGCCAATATATATATATATATATAGAGAGAGAGAGAGAGAGACAAAGAGATAGATAGATAGATAGATAGATAGATAGATAGATAGATAGATAGATAGATAGATAGATATGAAAGAATTCTTAAAGTCAGGAATCTCGCATCCTCTATCTTAAATATAATTTGAAAGAGGCCGTTTGACCAACACAAGGACTGACCAAAATTAACGATAAAAAACAAATGAAAACTGCAGATAAAATTCACTTTCTTCAGAAACAGACATTCATTCCTCTAAACCACTGCTACTCCTGATGATGGCGATGCTGGCCGAAACTAGTCGAGCAACCTAATTGAATTAATAAAACATAAAAATAGTAATATACAACCCAGTATGCCAGAAAACTTTAATTTTTTAATATTTCTTATTGTCCAATATATATATATATATATATATATGTGTGTGTGTGTCTCCGCGCATGTGTGTGCTATAATATGATAAAAAAAACTTAGATCTTCGTAATCTTGAGTGCTAGTGATTGAGTGCTTTAAAAAAAAAGGATAATTTCCGATCGCAGTTCCTGATGATGATCAAATAACCCGATAAAATACTCATATCTGAAAACGAAATAATATCCGGGAAGCAAATTACGACGTCGTTTTTGACATCATGAGTATAAACGTATTAATAAAACAACAGGCCATCGATTTTCTATTGATATCATGTAATAAACAGATTCGCCCGACGTATATTAAGACAATTGATACGTACATGGGCGGTCGATGCTTTTCCGATACTTGACTGACTCGGTAGAAGATTTCTAGCAATAGGCTGCCGTTTCTTGCTGTGGTAGACTGGTAACCAACCATGGCTCTAGGCCCAGTCTGTCCTGTGAGTTAACCAACAGCCGGAGAAGGGTTATATATATGGAAAGAGAGAGAGAGTTAATTCCAATATAAATTTGCTGATTGATGTTATATTCAGTACCCATGAAAAATTGTTATCGATTAGACACTTTGAATGTTAAATGATATTCAATGCAACCTCCTAGCAAATGATACTTTATTCGAACATAAAAAACACAGATACTGATAGATAAGAATACGTGAATCTTCTAAACTCAAGTGTTAAGTTGTTGATATATAGATAGATAGATAGATAGATAGATAGATAGATAGATAGATAATATTAGTGGAAAATATACATATACATATGCAATCATATATCTAGAATATATAAATAAATATACATACATACACATACATATGTGTATAAAAAATAATTCCAAGAGGATAGAATCCAAGTAGAACTCAATGTCCAGGACAGAGTAAGGATACCATAAAAAGACTTAAACACTAATATTGCATGGTCATAATTTATTCTACTGGAATCGTAAATACGATCCAATTCATCAGACCTACAAATTCAAAAAGAAAACAGAAAAAACAACTCCGGGGAAAAAAAAATTTAGTGAGAGTGTATGTATGAGATTGTGGTACGAACGCTAGAGCTTATGAGATCTATAGATTTCTTATTGTTCAAAACATATATATATATATAAATGAGATCTATAGATCTCTCTATAGATCTCATTCATTCTCTGATGAAGCTTTATAATGTGAAAATGTTAGATTGATAAACATTTCCTATTTGTTCTTTATCTTACCTCATATATATATATATATATATATATATATATATATATATATATATATACTTTTATGTACTTTTTTTTTCTTCAGTGGAAAATGTCATAATGATGATGCCATTTCTGACCTCAGGTCTCTGGTTGGGACACGGAAAGATATGATTGCACACCAGAAACCAAAGGAAATAATAATAATAATAATAATAATGATAATAATAATAATAATAATAATAATAATAATAATAATAATAATAATAATAATAATAATGCCATTTCTGACCTCCGGTCTCTGTCTGATTATTTCGCTGTCTTGTCTTCAACTGTGCCAATTTGTCTTATCAAATCATGAATTCAACAAAAGAAAATTACAGAACCAAACCCAAATCCACAAACCTAGAATCACCAAACCATATACCAATGTGAGGAGTCTGCGTTCAAAAAAGTCTGCAATAAGCTGAATTGAAAAAAAAAACAAAAAATAATGCTTCTTTTTATTTCTTTTTTTTTTTTTTTTTTGTAGCCGAAGCTGTGAATTTTATCCAGTGGTATAGAATTAAGATAGCTTAAAACACTTCAAGAATAAAATAAAATAATTTACAATAAATGTATAAGGACCGGGGTTCACTCGATGTAGACGGTTACAGTCATAGGCATTTTATCGGGATAGGACGGGTAGATAACGGTTAACCCTAGACTTGAACAGGTTAAGATTGGAGTGATCGGGGAACCATCGTCTTGGGAATCGGTTCCACAGTGCACTGGTTCGTGAGAAGAGGCGGTTCGAATGAACTTTACGAGAGAGAAATAATTAATCACCTACAATGACTCGGGGACGCTTTTGGACTCTACTGAGACTGGAAAGGGAGCACTGGGCTGCTCCAGCCCAGATATGGCAGCAGTGAGCCGATTAAGCCTGATCTGGCTCTTTTAAAGGTAGAGGATAGCACGTGGAGTCAGGTACTTACCAAAGCGACACAGGCGACCGACCATTTTGCCTGCATCTTTAGCGATGGTTCGTATCCACGATGACGTTATGACCCAATAGTCTTTTAAGGCAAGGAACCCCCTCAAATGGTCATCCATTCATCGTAACACTTTCACCACCTTATTGTATAAAGCACCCCACTAATAGAAATTCTTGCTACCTTAATTTTAAGAGTGAATGCCCACTTAGATACAAAACAGCCGTGATAAAAATTTCCGAAAGATAGCACACGAAAATTCATCCTCTCGTCTACTTTGCCTTAAAGAACTCAAGAATGCATAACAGATACTAGTTAACAATGGTTTTCCTAACTACCTCATCGACCACCAGATTAGGTTATTTCTTTCCAAAGTAAAAAGAACGATACTGAATACACAGACAAAAACAATGACATAAATATCTTCTACAAGATATTGACTGCTGACCTGAGATGGAACAAATACATTGAGTCAATAGCTTTGTCCACCGCAAAGAAAGTTGGCTCCCTATGCCGCGCCAGGAATTTTTTCTCACTGGAGTCGATCTTTCAAATCTACAAATCAACCATTCGCCCTAGCATGGAGTATTGCTGCCATATATGGTCTGGGACCCCCTCTGTTTGTCTCAAGGGCCTTGATAAAATCGGATATGCAATGTAATTGGCCTTGATCTGGAATCTCGTCTGCAGTCGCTCTCTCAGAGACGTGCCGTCGCTTCCCTCTGTCTTTTTTACAAATACTTTCACGGTAACTGCTCCGATGAGCTGCTTTCGCCGGTTCACAGACTTCATGAATTTAAGCGTTCTACAAGGCTGGCATCTCGCTCTCACCCTTTCACTGTCAAAACTGTTAAGTACAACCGTCTTTTCTACTCCAATATCATCATGTCTCACACCTCTCGCCTGTGGAACTCCCTCCTCTCTTCCTGTTTCCCTGATAGCTATAATCTCCAACTATTCAAATGTAATGTCAATCGACGTCTCCAGATGCCTTGATCTATCCCCTATCCTTCTCTTCATCGTTTCCTCTATCACTCCTATTTGCTCTCGCTCCAACTCTCTGTAACCCTCTGCGTGTTAGTGGCTTCCCGCCTTGCTTGGGGTGAAACGCTTAAAAAAAGCCAAATGCTCGTCAACTATAAGCAAGATGAGTCTTCACTCAGAAACGACATAAAGAAATACACTATCGCAGTTGACCCGAACACAAAAAAATTAATTATCTATTAAAAAATTTAAAACAGCTAACCTTATCCTAAAAAAAAAATAACAACACACCTGCAAAATCAAAACTACAAACAACCAGCATTATTTACGAGTTTAAATGCCCCTTAAGGAACTGTTTTCCTGCTCGAAACAAACTCATAAAGAATTACATAGGTCACACTACTACATGCCTATCCAGACGAATTGCGAGAGCAGCTGCATTAGAACACATTTAAATACACACACTAACCTACCAGACTCCATCCGTAATATACTAGTAGAAAATACAAGCATAATAATTTCTTCCACATGTAAAAAGATTAAAAATAATGGAAGCCTTAATAATAAAAAAGAAAAAGCCAACACTCAATGTTAACTAGGAACGCGGCCACAATGTGCTGACTGTGTTTGGAAAATAGAACACCCATATAAATCTAGATACATAAACAAACCATACATCCAGTTAAAAAGTAAAAATAAAATTATCCTTGATGATGGCTAAAACTATAGCCGAAAGCGCTCGGAAATGCAGAACATTTAGACAGTTTTTACACCCTTTGTTTCCAGAAAAGAAAACGCTTGTACGAACGCAAGAATAATTAAATAAAAAGCTTAATAGCTGTACCTTAACGAAACATGTATAAGACGGAAAGACGGATTGCTACCTAAATACACATTATATATATATATATATATATATATATATATATATATATATATATATATATATATATATAAACATTTATTATTATATATAGCAGACAATGAATGTCTATTATGTCTGATCACGAGCCCTTCTAATGTTCGTATATTTGTTTTAATTTCTAGTGAAAATAAAGAGAAATATTGTCCGACATTTTGATATTTTTTCATTAAGTTGGTCCTTGATCTAAGCTTTCGGCACACATGAGCCATCTTCAGAGTGGTTATATATTCACCATCGAAGATAATATTTTGTTATGTTAACATAGAAAAATGCTATGCGACGATAACGGTCGTGGAATAGCAGACGCATGTCGTAGGTTCAAGATATGGTTGTATGACGTCTTACCACGCGAGAAGCGGAAATATTAACAACAGAACAATGTGATTATATGCAATGTAATGTGTTGTGACTAGTTTGAAATGTACGTATATTTTAAATGTATATATATTTGAAATATATATATATATTTGAAATATATATATATATCGACTTTATTTCTTATTAGGAAGGTTATTTTTACTGAGTATGTGTTTGAGTTGACTGTTTTTAATTCTCTTAAACGATGAGATCAATAAGAACAAACCTAGACTAGAACTAGGAATTTTAACTGATATATTACAATCCTAAGAAAAAAGGAATACGATAAATGAAAAAGAGATAGCTAACAGAGTACAATAACAAAAGTCGAAAACATATGAAAGAATCCTCTGGTGACTCAAGAGACAATCCCCTTGCAATTGAAAGATTTTCCAGGCTATAAATACCCAGGCCATATATATGAACGATAGTATGTTTTCGAAAAAGAGGAAGATATTCTGGAACAGAGAATTCATTAGTAGCAAGAGAACTTAAATTAGTTTCACGAAACGCGTAACTACAGAAATTGGAACATACTCCCCGAATATTGAGGAAAGAAAGGTTGAGGGGAATTTTGATTACTCGGATTTCTTTTCATTGTATCTGTCATGAGAAAAAACACATTTTTAAGAAGAAAAGATCGAAATAATGACCCACATTACTTCCGTATTCCATTTGTAAGGAAGAAGTACCAATCAGCCCCCCCCCCGAGAACTCCTAATTTGTAGAGCAATCTCCAGTGTAAATGCTCCCCTGAACAATGCAATCTAAACCCCTTTAAGTCAAGGATCAATCACTGTCTATCTTCAGTTTTTACTTCCTCCTAATCCCTCTTGTGTTCATCTCAAACAAATTAAGTAAATATCTTGCTTAGTGGCTCTCTAGCCTTTTACTGGTTCAAAATGTCTATGACTGGGTCAACAGTACAGGTTACACTTATTCAAATCTCGTTGGTCGCTAATTCTTTTTTAGTTTTAGTCCGAGATTATAAAACAATAACCGAGCATTGCAATTTTTTTTAAAATGTTGCAAAAAAAAAATTAACGAATTATAACGGTCTACATACGCTTTCAGTTAAAGTACTGAAAGCCTGAAAATTGTATATGACTGCACGAGATAATAAGGTTTCTTAAGGGCCTTAATCAGCTCCCGCGAGGTCGGTCATATCGTTACACATTCCACATCCCATAAAAGCATATTACTCGGTTACAATCGAATCAACTGCGTGTTTCAGCCGCGTTTCGTAATCAATGCGCATGCGTCATGTAATGCCTTCCGCCCTCCTCGTTTCCAGCACATCGCCATTTTGACACCAGCCGACGTCAACCCCCTTCCATTTCAGTGGTTGCAGCCATTGTTATTGTGTGCTTATGATTTCGCAATCTTTCCATTCATAAATCCACGGTAGCCTGCTGGCTGTCCACAACATCAGCATTTTATGTGCCGCTGTCATTAATTTCAGGTTTATGCGAAGAGAGAGCCTCTAGTTTCTGCAGGGTGTACGACTGTAAAAATGGGTCTGATACGAGGAAGGCCAGTTTAATGACTCGATTATATAAATACCAGTTTACTAAGTGAGATCCGCGGCCTCTTCGTTGTTCGTACGATCAATGCTGCCAGCCCAAGTGTGAAGTACAAAATCTTCAAATATTTCAATAAGAAAATTGTCCTTTAGATTAAAGAGAACGTAACTCATCTCAGTGTAATAATTAGCAAGCCAGACTTTTACTACCGTAAAGAGCTCGATCCTCACTGAGTTCTCTAGAATTGTGTGCAATAGTTGAGTTTAGCATACCAATCAAGCAGGCTTAGTGCTTATGTGAGTTTGATTTCTGAGAGGTACTCTACAGACGCTTTTTTATATTTTAAATGCCGTTTCGTTTTAGGACAGAGACAATGATGGCTCTCCACAAGTTCCCTTCGATAGTTCTTAGCACCATTTCTTTCCTTAGCAGACCTCTCAATCCATATTCTATTTAAACAAGCTCGTTATGTATATTACGTTCTCTTTCCATGTGTCTCTCTGGCTTTCAGTACGTCCCTTGAGTATCAAATTCACCAAGCCCTTTTTCCTTGTTATGTGTTCCAGAAATGTGAACTCTCTCTGACTTTAAATACAAGGTTTTTTTCCCATTTTCCATAAAACCTCGATATTACTCGCATATTCAGTCCAAGTTATGCTCAGCATCCTTCAGTAGGATCCCATCTTAATTGCTCCAAGTCTTCTCTTCATCTGCGAGCTAATCGTCCAGCATTATCATTGGACTAGCGAAAGATGCCGACCAAAAGCTAAGCAACATAAAATGAAACAGGAAAATTTTGTTAGAGACACAGAGTAGAGTAGTGAACTGTTATGTAATATCTGTCCCCTACTCGTTAGTTTCATCATGGAAGCCGAGGAGACGAGGCAATAAACATATTGTTCTACAAAAGGATATGGGGAGCAAAATGCATGGAGTATGTGAAATTTTAAATATGGAAAGAAAAAAATAACCATTATATCTAGAATTAGAAAGCGGCTGTTAAATTTTGGTGCAGGTCTTTTGAACAGGAGTAGAAGGTTTATCCCTTGTTTCCGTTTAGAATTAAGTCTTCGGTTCATTTTGAAATACTCTCCTTTTATCTCATTCCTCCTTGTGTCTAAGCGACATCATCGCCTTACTTGGGATGAAACGATTAAAAAAAACACATATTGACAAAAAACGGCTCGGAGAATTTAACACTCCCAGGAGCGTCCTGAGTATTACGATAAACTACATCCGGCAGCATTGCTTCTGATCAGGAGCATGGAACCACCTCTTAATTCCTGTTGTTCCCAGGTTCACACTGACCGGGGGTAGTAGCACCTGTTTAGCAGCTTTGGCCAAATAATGAACCCTCCAAACTGGGGCGAAAACACTATGAAAGTATAAAAATACATTTTTATAGTAAAAATACCAGCAATAGATTTTAACATTAAAAAAAATCAGCAATAATAAATTTTAATAGTAAATATATATTTTAATCAATTCACCCCAAGAAAGGTGATAATGCCACTAAGACGGAAAGGGCTAGTGAGAGTGAAAGGGAATGAAAAGACTTTAAATAACTGGAAACTCTATCCTAAACAGGAAACAAAGAATAAACCTCACCTCCTGTTCAAAAAGCCAAGGAGGAGTGTGAACCGGACGATAGGCGAATCTGTTTACTCCTGTTGAGGAAATAAATAAATAGTAAATAAAATTTCAACGTATCGGCGGAGACATTAGAAGTGTAGATTTTAAGTAAACTTTACAAGGAACCAGAAACCCAATCCTAAACAGGAAATAAGGGAGAAACCTCTACTCCTGTTCAAAAGATTGGGGAGTAGTGTGAACTAGACTGTCTTTCCTCGTTATGCGTCCCAGAAATTAACGTTTGTTGTTGCTCAACTTCCGGGCAGCCTCGATGTGGCACCATCAGACTTCTGTTTGGTCCCCAAATTGAAAGGGGAATTAAAAATTCAACATTTATCATCTGATGTCGAAGATAAGTTCCAATGATTAACAGGACCTAAAGGAAACAAAGAAACATGATAATGTGATAAACATTTTCTTTAATCTATTCACCTGAAGCAAAGTGATAATGCCACTACGACTTAAGGTTTGGTTTGGTTTGTTTGTTTAATGGCATATCAACTTCTTATGGGTCATTTTAAAGTCAAAATGTTATTTTCTTGTGGGCATTGGTAATTTTTAAAAATGTAATTCTAGTAATTTTTTCAAACATTGTATTCATGGTAATTTTTTTTTTTTTACTATGAAAATGTGTTGCTGATAATTTTTTCTTATGTATGTTATATTTTCATATTTTGAACCCCAGTTTGAATATTCGCGGTTTGCCCGTAGCTGGGACCCTAACAGGTGCCACCAGTTTGGGTCAGGGTGAAACTGGTAACAACAGCAATTAAAAGGAGGTCCCACGCTCTTGGAAACCCCTCTCGGTCAGAGGCCTTGTTGCCGGATGTAGTTTATCGTCATACCCAGGACGGACTAAGTCTCAAGGGGCTGCTGGAAGCAAAAGAGAATGAGAAGACTGTTTAAGAAACCGGAAACACAATCCTAAACTGGATACAAGGAATAAACCTCTACTCCTGTTCAAAAGACAGGGAAGAGGCGTGGCTATATAGGGCAGACTGATGATGATGATGATGATGATGATGATGATGATGATGATGATGATATAGTGTTACACTAGCTTTATAAATGTAGGGAGTTGTGCTGAAAGCTTTACGGGCCAATCAAATAATCTACCCCCCCCAAAAAAAAAAGAAATTAGTCGGTTATCTAGCGAACATCGGCTGTAGTTTCTTTTGAAGAGGGATGGGCTCCGCCAGGTATACTTGCCCAGGACACGCTGATGAGCCCGAAATGCGATCTGAAGGTCGGGGACACTAGAATCAAGGAGACACGGAAGTTTAAATACCTGGGAAACGTCTTGACAGAGGACGGTAAGTGCGACACTGAGATCCGTAGACGTCCTGGAATGGCCAAGGACACATTCCAAAAGCTGGGCAGAGTATTGCGAGACAGGAAGATATCTTTGGTAACAAAGAAAAGAATACTGAACTGTTACGTGACATATGTCCTTCTTTACGGCAGCGAATGTTGAACGATTACCTCAAAGATGAAGAAGAGACTCAAGACGACATAGATGTGGTTCTACCGAAGGATGCTAAGGATATCATGGACCGAGCATGTAAGCAACGATGAGATCTTAGATAGGTTGCAAAAAAAGAGGAGTCATATACTTAATATCAGGAAGAAGCAGCTGGAATTTCTGGGACGCATAATCAGAAAGGAGGGCCTGGAGAATCCGATACTCACAGGTCGAATAAAGGGAAAGAGAGACAAGGGAAAGCAGCGCGTGACATACTTGGCGGACTTAAGCAAATGGATGATAGAACGTCGTCTGGGGGAGGCAGCAGAAGGAACTTGTTGAGAGCTGCAAGAGATAGAGGGAGGTGGAGAGCCATGATCACCTACGTCCTGAAAGGACATGGCACATAAAAAGAAAAAAAAAGCATTTGTAGGGAACTGGTCAGGTGCTCAGGTGGGTAGCGACACTACGGCCACACCCGGTCATGGGATTGATGATGATGATGATGATGATGATGATGATGATGATGATGATGATGATGAACGTACCACTAGCTCGCAGACAAACAACAAAACGAGGCGGTGCTGAAAGCTTTTCCGTCCAACCAAGAAAGTCCGCTGCCATTTCCCAAAAAGAATTATATTCGGTTATCTGGTCAGATGTTGGGAAGTTGGTTCAACTGAGAGCTTTTCAGCATCCCTTCGGGTCGATGCAATCGCTTCTAGATACGTAGAAGTATATTTTAGATTCACCCTGGCTAAAATTATGGCGAATACGGTTCCTTTATAGATATTCGCGTTAATCCAATTTCCTTTTGTCGCTGTCAGGAAGAATGTCGGGCAAAGAGAAAAACCAGTTCTGAATCATGGCCGACCGTTTTCAACAACCGACTGTCTTAATCAATAGAAGTGATGTTTGATATAAGCCTATTTCCAAAAATATCAATCGCTGATACTATTGCGACGATTGATATTCGATTAGGAGAAGACAACACCAGACTTGATCTGGAAACAGATAAGTAAAGGTGATAGAATATTGATTGTTAGCCGACATATCCAATGCTTTTGATAGGCATATACAAATGAAAACTTCAAAATTGACGCCTTATTCTATTACTCCATACCCTAGCATTCTAAGTAAAATCATTTCTGATTTAATCTCTGAAAATTAGTCGTACGCCTTTATCAATGATGTACAAGCTTAAACCTGTAGACATAGGTTTAAGCTTGACTTTTGTAAATAAAAACGAAGTACAGACAACTCTTCAAAACTACAGGAATCGATTTTATGTTATGGACAATACTTCCCCACTCTAAAACGGTAAGAAAAATAATATTGTTCGATTCTGAAAATTTCCTGGGTCGGATAAAGTCCAATGAACGTTAATCAACAAACGTTCTTGCCCCCAAATTTCTTCCTTACATTTTACTAGCGGACAAGTCAATTTAAGAAGTGCCATATACTGGACTCTCATGTTGTTTTCTTAGAAACGCAACATACAGACTGCCCTCACATATGATTTGATTATAGCGGTGAACGCTTGTGCAGAGCCAACTACACTTTTCACAAAAAACACAGAAAACTGGCGCACATTATGCGCTACAAGGTCTCCAACTCCACGGGTTTTGAATTCAGATCGACACTGGCCAAGGTGAACAGAAAATAAACAGCAAGACCAGATGAGATTGTAATGGAGATATTGTTCACTTTCAAAGATATAGAAATCGGCAAGATTACTAGAATAATACATGAAATATATGACGGTAATGGCCTACAGAAAGGTTATTTTCTAAGCAAAGCGTATATGTGGCACAAGGCTGAAAGTAAGGGGCACCTAGTGAGGATCGAACACCCTTTTCAGTCGTAACTGATCTAGCCACACAAACTTGCTAACTATTACACCACGCCGTGGTAACTTGTGTTTATTTTCTAAGACAAACTTAGATATGGCACAAGGCCGAAAGCATGGGGCACATAGAGAAGATCAAACTCCCTTTTCAGTCGTAACTGATCTAGCCACACAAGCTTGCTAACTATTAAACCACGACGTGGTAACTTGTGTTTATTTTCTAAAAGAAGCTTAGATGTAGCACAAGGCCGAAAGCATGGGGCATCTAGGAAGGATCGAGCTCACTTTTCAGTCGTAACTGATCTACCGAGACAAGCTTACTAACCATTACACCACACCGAGGTACCTTTGGCGTACAGAAAGACCATAGTTTGGTTCATTTTCATAACGCCGCCTAAGCGAGCAGGAGTAAATAAATACGAGAGCCATCGAGCAAACAGCTTAATGCGCGACAAACTTAAGCTCATCGTTCGACTTGAAATTGATAGAACATGTATCAGAATTCGACTGGAAATAGGACAAGAACAATGCGGTTTCCTTAAAACACCGGAACAAGAAATATATTTATTTACGCGTAAATGCTTTTGGAAAAACTATGAATTCACCTCTTCTCCCTCCTATATGGATTAATTAGTAAGACTTCTCCCTAAACCATTATTTTATTAAAAAAAAGAAGACATTTTTACAATCTAAATTATTTTCTGGCTTTAAATAAACTGAAAAGGGTCGATAATCTGTTGAAAACGAATCAATCAATCTGTCTTTCTTTTTGTGAGTCTTACTAATTAACCCGTAGCTTAGGGAAGAAAAGGTGAATTCATGACTTTCCCATGGGTATTTGCGCAAAAGTGAAAATACAGAACCCAACTGGAATTGGAACTCAGTTGTCCGATTAACAATTATGCGCCATTATCCATAACACCACCCGCACATCCAAGCTTACAGAACATAGTAATCGCAATTGGTCACCTATTTAGGTACTGACCAGTTACTTAATTTCGGTGCTCGTCCGCGAACTGATGTTAAAAAGTGGTGTGATCATAAACCTTAATTTTCTCTGCAGCAATAAATACGAGACAATCTCTTCATACATGTAGAAACTTGAAGTTGCAGAGATATGATTCTTTCTTTCTTTCTTTCTTTCTTTCTTTCTTTCTGTTTTTCTTTCTTTGTGGTTTACTCTTTCTTTTTGTGGTTCACTGTTTCTTGTTATTTTTCTTTCTTCCTTTTTTGTGAGCCTATGGGCTAATTAGTAAGTCTTGTATCACTAAATAATTATTATGCCCGCTCAAAAAAAAGAGAAAAAAATATTATTACAATCGAAAATATATTTTCTGGCTTTAAATAACCTGAAATGGGTTGATAAACCGTTAAAAACGAATCAATCAATCAGGTCTGTAGTGGCATAGGGAAACAGCGGCTAATCCACCTACCGAGTTTGCTATGATTGCTAAGAGCTACAAGAGAAGGAAGTTGTGGAGTGTCATGATCGCCTACGTCCTAGAAACAATATGCATTTGATTGTAATTTCATTTAGTGTTCATCTAATAATGTTAGCACTATTAATATTATCTTGGATTTTTATTATTAGACGAAGCAGTGTCATTCATTATTGTTTTACTAGGATGTCTTTTATCTTTAATTCTATTTGCCTTTTTGTTGTCTCAACAATACCGAGCGGCGTTCTCTTACTCGTTATTGTCAAACATCGAGAGGAAAGCCTGATAGGATTAACCTAATTAAGTGGAAATATTTTCATTTCGTGAAAACTGATTTCTCGAAGCAAACGACGGTTTCAGCTCACGGGTAACGTGATCAAGCGTCTGTGTTGCGAGATTTGAGCTGGGCATTATCCGCCACTGGGACATGATTGGTGATTTTGAGCGCACGCGTGTGTGTGAGGCTTATGACAAAGCGAAGAAAGGGATAAGCGTTGGTGTCGATTGTCGACTAATCCGAAATTCTCCAAACAACTAATACCCTGAAAGAAGACGGTCATGGTGATCGCGGGCTTACGAATGAGTTCTCGCTTCTCAGATTGGGCTTTCCAGTTGAAGCACCCAGCTTGGAATGTACAAGTCCTTTGGAACGATATGTACAGTTGTTGTTGTTGTTGTTTTGGTCTCGTCTCCATTTTGTTTCGTTGCTGGTCGTACTGCGGCGAAGAATATGAAGCTTGAGAAATAAAAGAAATCCCATTGAGTCGCGTTGAAAAGTTTGTTTCCAACGCTAGAAGATCGATCAATTGAACTATCTGGATCAGATTAATCGATTTGAGAAGAAATAAGCTGAATAGGCCCGGGAAAATGTTAGCGAGGTGGATAATAAAATTATCGTCATCGTGTCCGTTTATAGTTACATTAACAGTCTTCTTCTTCATTCTTCTTTCTCTTTTACTTTTCCATTTTACTCTTCTTCTTCTTTTTATGCCTATTTATTCTTTTTCCTCTTTTTCTTCGTCTTCTTTTTCCTCTTCCTTTTCTTCTTCTTATTTTCATTTTATGTCTGTTCCTTTTCCTCTTTTTCTTCTTCTTTTCATGCCTAGTCATTTTCCCCTTCTTCTTCTTCTTCTTCTTCTTCTTCTTCTTCTTCTTCTTCTTCTTCTTCTTCTTCTTCTTCTTCTTCTTCTTCTTACTTTCTCCTCTTTTCTTCTTCGTCATTTTCCCCTTCTTTTTCTTCTTTTTTCTTTTTCTTCTTTTTGTGTCTATTCATTTTCTTCCTCCCCCTCTGTCACTCTCAATGTCCCTATTGTCTCTTTCTTTGCTCTCATCGACTTTCTTTCTGTCTGGCTCGTGTCTTTATTCTTTCATGTGTCGAAACGAAATGGCTATTTTTGTAGTGATTTTATAGCATATTTATGTTATAATATTTAAATAAATGATTATATATATATATATATATATATATATATATATATATATATATATATATATATATGCTACCTAGAATTTATGAATTTAAACGCAGATTAGCAAAAAGGTCGCATCAATTTACAGTAGAACTGGCTAGATATAACCATAAGGTCTATGCTAACAGTTTCTTTTCTCGCACTTCTTGCTTGTGGAACACTCTTTAGGTTCTATACTTTCTGACAAACTTCGATCTTCAAATATTTATATTTATATGCAATATCAATTGTTATCTACTGTCTTCTATTGTTCGCGATTCTTAATAATGTTCCTGCTTTCGAATTCTTTCACACCAAGGAACCCGTCGTGTCTTGGTTAGGTTACTCTTTGCATGGGGTGAATTTGATTAATATATATATATATATATATATATATATATATATATATATATATATATATATATATATATATATATATTATAAATTAACTGATTTAAAATATTTTTTTTCGCTACACAGTAATAACCATGTTTCAAAAATGGAAGCTAAAAGCTTCGAATTTAATTTTGTTATTAGATTAAAGACATTAGTTCCATTTCCTCGTCAAGCGAATTTTGTAGAAACTTATTTTTCAATTTACAGTTTTAAAGGCACGGCAAAGATTCATAATTGAGGGTTTCCAAGGATACCGAGAAATACATTCATCTAGACAAGGGGTGCTATCTTGTTCAATTTTTGTTGTATCAGTTAATAGTTACATTCGAAAGCGGGGTTATGTTTAGGGATGGGTAGGGATGTATTTTTCAACAGATTCTGACATCTGCTAAATGCAGGTTTTTTTTAAAAAAATGTTATTGTTAACGGCAAAATTCTTACGGCATTTTTTATATTTGTATACTTAAAGATTTGGGGGGGGGGCTGTTTAGGCCAGAATATTTTTAATTTAACTACAATTCTAAAATTTTTTCTTTTTAATTTTTAATAGACTATAATTCTTTTTAAAACCAAGTAAATGTATTAGAATTACTTACAGTATGTAAAATTATTTTTTCATATCGAGTATAAGTATGTATATTACCAGGTTACATTTTATTTTTAAGTAAAATTTATGACAATGACGGCAAAGATAGCTACATTGTTTCTCTGATTCAGTAAACTTTTATTTTTTATAAACTTAGTAATATATATTTTTTCATGTATGTAGAAAGGGCATGGGCCATTTAATGTCCTACATATTCTAACTTATCATATTAATTTCATTTAACTTTAGGTGTTGTATTGGATTCTTTTAAATGTTTGAAGTACTTTGAGAGAGGTGTTAAGGTTAGAATACGTTTTATTTAACTACAATTTTAAAAGATGTTTAGGTTAGAATCCGTTTTATTTAAACTACAATTTTAAAACCAATTTTAAAATATTTTAAAATTCAATCGACTATATTTTATTATAAAACAGGTAAATGTAATAGAATTACTTACGGTATTTAAAATTATTTATTCACATCAAATATAAGTATGTATATTACCAGGTCTCATTTTTTAAAATTAAATTTTTAAATATTGTTTAAAGAAAATTTTGGACAATGACTACACAAAATAGCTATTTTATTTCTCTGATTCAGTAATTTTTTATAAACTTAGTAATATATAGTTTATCATGTATGCACAAAGGACATGGGTCATTTAATAATCTACATATTCTAGCTTTTCTTATTAAATTACATTTTACTGTAGGTATTTTATTGGATTCTTTTAGGTGCCAGAAGTACTTTGAGAGAGATGTTTGATTTTTATATTTATTTATCCTAAACGAACTTTGATGTTCGTTTGAACCTTTTTCTGAACTCATGGCTAGTGCAACCTATATATATATTTATGTTTTCAGGATTTTCAATAGAAGATATATTGCATTGGTATACTAATGATTCCGTGCAACAATTATTTTCTAGAGGACAGTTTTGAGGGTTTCTACAGTTACATAATGTTTGTTTATTCTATTCAGTTTTTGTTTTTATTTTTCCATTGATCAAAAAAATTTTGGTTCTGGTATAAGTGTTAATTTAAGATATTAGCATTATGTTTCTTAATAATTTTTTATAAGTTATCAGTACAGCTATAACTTAATTTTAGTGTATTTTATTGAAAATAGTACTTAGTTTACTTTCACTGGGAAAATGCTTGACTAATGCGAGGAATTTTTGTCCTAATTTGTTCTGTACCATTTGGTTGTATGGGGCGTATACCAAATTATTTTTCTACTTCTGTTTTTTCTATGTTTACTATTTTCATTTTTAATATAAGTTAGTTTTGGGTTTTTGTAGCCACTATCTTTTAGAGCTTTATTATAGAAATTAATATGTTCATCGAAAATCTTGTCATTTGCTGAATTTGTACTAATTTTTTTTCGGATAGATAAAGGTATATGTTTAATTATAGATGAGGGGTGATTTGATTTAGGGTGTATATATAAAGGATTGGTATTGAGTATTTTATAAGGTGTGTATGTATTTTTCTTTAAATCTAATGTTATATCAAGGAAGTTAACTTTTTTAATTTAGTGCTGACGGTAATTTTTAAACCAATGCTTTTAAATTATTTATATAATTCCTTTCTAATTTTATCTATTTTGAAGTTAGTAGAGTTTCTAATAACCATAAGACCATCGTCCCTGTACAAACCAATGTCAGCTGAATCAATATCACGGTGTTCTGTAAGGTTGTATAATATAAAAAGACCTATGAGATCAGAAGACTCAGCTAAGTCCAGTGATCCCATTGTGATGTCAAAGTGGTCATATGAATTCTTTATCCATTACTCACCTTTATGAATCAGTACTGATTTTTGACATATATAATAATGTTCTTTTCTTCTTCTGTAATATCTGTGTACTGAGTGGCAAAGTCCAACGCATTCAGGAAAAGTTTTTTAGATATTGATTGGTAACAATTTTCAATATCAAACTGTATTAGTGTATAGTTGTTTTTTTTTCTTTTATACAAGTAAACAGTTGGAAACACTCAATTATGAATCTTTGCCGTGCCTTTAAAACTGTAAATTGAAAAATAAGTTACTCCAAAATTCGCTTGACGAGGAAATGGAACTAATGTCTTTAATTTAATAACAAAATTAAATTCGAAGCTTTTAGCTTCCATTTTTGAAACATGGTTATTACTGTGTAGCGAAAAGCCATATTTTAAATCAGTTAATTTATAATATTTATGCTCTGTAAATTTACATTGAGCACTATTGTGTAAAAATAAAAAATATCTATAAGAACACCGGATTATATATCTTACTGTTCTTTCTTTTTATTTATATATATATATATATATATATATATATATATATATATATATATATATATATATATATATATATATATAAATTATATATATTTATATATATATATATATATATAGTAATATCATATATATATATATATATAAATTATATATATATATATATATATATATATATATATATATATATATATATATATATATATATATACAGAGGATGCGATAGATAAATTGTTGTCTACATGACGCAAAAAGGAAAATATCACTGCCATTTCATTTTAACAGATATATTTACCAAACTTACACAAAAGTATCTTGAAATACTAAAAAGTAAATCTATTCAATAATGTAGCCATTGGCTTCAGCCACGGTCTCCAGGTGACTGCGGAATCTCCTACAATTCGTCTGGATAAAGAAACAACACCAGGATGATGACATTGTCCTAACGTCGAAAGTACTCGGAATAAAGCAATATGTAGCAACATGGTAATCACAGCTAATCAGTGTGGCCAGACGTCCGATTGCTTCAAACCGGGATTGAAACTCGACTGATTTGGCATAAGTCAGATTTCCTATTGAAGAGCGATGCGTTAGTAGCGGCAGCAACCACTGATTTTAAAATCTACATTTTCTCTTGTAATAATACAAATTTAAGTGTTTATGGGATTATAATTTATTTCCTTAGGACCGCGAATTTACTTCTAATTCTTCAGATCTCCATTTTTGTTTGAAAATAGAGATCTGAAGGATTAGGACCAAAATCTCGCTTCTGAGGAAATAAATTTTATTCCATGAACCGTTTAATTTGTCTGTTTCGTAATATTTGCTCTATTTTTACATTGAGCTCTCTGGTTTACATCCTCCTTGGAATTATCCATAGGGATTACCAAATAAATTCATTAACTAACTAACTAACTAACTATATATATATATATATATATATATATATATATATATATATATATATATATATATATATATATAAACCTAAAGAGCCAGGTAAACCTAACTAGGTTTCATCTAAAGATCACCCTGAGGTTCCGTTTAGGTGAAACCTAGGTAGTTTTACCTGGCTCTTTAGTTTTATCTTAGGTTTGCTCTACTTCGTGTATTGAGCACTTTACGTAGTTGTCTTTTACTCGTTTTGGAGGGGTTTTTTTTCTTTGAAATTTGATCTTGAACTCTGGATGATTGTTTTCGTCTTAGTTTCATGTTCTTGGTTCCTTCTTTTTTTTTATTCCTCATTTTTCCCTGGGGCACTGGTTTGTGCTACTACAAGCCAATATACCCAAGGTTTTTCAAAGCGAGTACCACAATATATATATATATATATATATATATATATATATATATATATATATATATATATATATATATATATAATAAGACGTTTTTATGTTTATACGTTCTTTTTATAGATACAAATATTTAAGTAAAGGCTGTTTTTTATTTATAATAAACAGTATTAATAACATTTACCGGCCTGAATGTCCGAGAAATTTTCATAGAAAATATTCGTCCTCCGACAGGAATCGAACATGTATCCTATACGTAACCATCATTTAGCCATTTATAAATAAACAAATAAACGACTTCCGGTAAAATATCCGCCAAAATAGACTACCCACAATGCACCACTAACCGGCATATATAAATAGCCGAGAAAAATAACAGCACTCATGACCTGACGATTGCATCTAGCATGAAACAGACTGTCGCCTCTAAGTGTTGACTTCTATATATATATATATATATATATATATATATAAATATATATATATATATATATATTATTAATATTATTATTACACTCTATTATATGTTTCGACTTTAAATAAAATACATAAAACATCTGCACTTTGGCGACGAATTTCGTCATCATTATAAAGGAAGCGCGATCAGAAGAGAAGAAGTCAAATGCTTGGAAACCAGATAAAACCGAAAACGTCATGCGTCGGTTTTCTTTCACAGATTTGGTTCCGCCAATAAAACATTTTTTGCTGCTTACAAAGAATGAAACGGGTAGCATAAGATCTTTTTACATTTTCTTATTCAGTTACCCACAATTATTCTGATACATACAAGTTACATATATTGGCTTTCACGCATACACATCGTATATACTCGTGTACAAGTCGACCACGTATACTGCTGCCCATGAATTTTTTGGCATGAATTTTAAAGTCTCGAGAAAAATATACCTGTGTATAGTGCAACAGGTCACCTAAAATGGATGATAGTAAACCTCTTCAAAAATTACCTATGTATAGTACTACTCCCATTTTCTCGTGAAAAAAGTGAAAAGTTTCATAAGTGGGAAATGTCAGTGAAGAACCTGGCATAGAACGTTGAGTTAAATCTAGTAATTTCATGTGTAAAATGATGAGATCTTGCCGCAAATCATAATATATATATATATATATATATATATATATATATATATATATATATATATATATATATATATTATTTTGTCACCCACCTTTAGTTATATATAGATTTCTATATCTTATTCCCTCATATCTTAACATGTGAGACTTTCTATTTGATTTTAGTTCTTGTACGATTTATTTTAGTCTCGTTTTCACACCTCTTAAACCAAACATATTGCTATCAGTTATGACATATCAACTTGCTGACTCTTGAAGTTTGAGTTTAAAACTTGAGTTAGCACGTACAAACAAGCAGTTTCCAAACATAAAGTAATAATAATAATAATAATAATATAATATTTATTATTATTATTATTAATATTATGTCCATATTACAGTTCGCCACGTGTTGAAAAATGGTATAAACATCGGCCTGAACCAGTCATAGAAAGTCATTAGGTCAAGATTCTTTGGGACTTTACCATACGTTTTGACAGATATATAAATGCTTACAGAACAGACATAGTGATTTAAAACATAAAAATTCTTGCCTTCTCATAGTTGTAACAGTGTCATCAGATAAATATACACATGTTTAAGAATGTGACAAAATAAGTAAATATATAAGGACCTTGAAAGTGAAATTGAAAAAATGTGGTACCTAGAAATGCAGTAATTGAAATAATTGAAAAAGTGTAACATAAAAAAAAAAGGTGTAAATAAGAAAATTAACAAAATCCCCCGGGCAGCCCGTGTTTAAAAGAAAGATTTTAAATTACTTATTTTAATCTGTCTATATTTCTGAGATGAGGTATTATGTACAGTATTTACATTATTCGGACTATTGTCCTCATCTTTGTCGCCATATTTGTCACAACGTTTCGGCCGTTGTACGCTCCGGCCTTCTTCAGGTGGTTGGAATTTCGAACCGAACCCTTTATTTCGATCATTGGGGTAGACTGTTCTAGTTTCACGAGCCAAGGACACATGGTACGGTGGATAAAGGCGTTGGTTAGATCCAGTAACAGACCCAAAGAGTGTGAGTTCAATACCCGGTTCAGGCAGTGGAGAACTTTCAGAGGAACAATTACCAGGAGATAACTGATAACTGACATCCATCAAACATGGCTCGTGGAACTAGAACAGTCTACCCCAGTGATCGAAATAAAGGGTTCGGTTCGAAATTCCAACCACCTGAAGAAGGCCGGAGCGTACAACGGCCGAAACGTTGTGACAAATATGGCGACAAAGATGAGGACAATAGTCCGAATAATGTAAATACTACTTATTTTAATGTTTTACCAGAAGACAGGGTGTCGCGCTATACACGGGTATTTTTCTTTCTTTTTTTTTTTTTTGGAAGAGGTTGAAATGCATTTTAGATGGCCGGTTGGACTATCCACAGGTACATTTGAAGTTTTTATTTTGTGATGTCAACGAATACTCGATATCACTTTCGTAAAGATCGTTGTAGTAGAGACTTGTAATCGCAGATACAACTATAGTAACGCCGTTGAACAGTACTAGTGTCAGACGCCTTCGAATATCACTCGCACTAATAGAACTTGCTCAATAATACTCGCTCGAATTGTAATTCGTACAGTGATCGGAAGAGAGAAATAGTGTCATTATAGTAATAGAGACTGGATATGACGATCAGAATAGTAATAGAGGATAGACTAGAAATAACGATCATTAGTCGTCAGCTACTTTCTACATCTATGCGTTTCCTCTATGGTCACGTGATCTACTTAATTCAATAATGGGATCGCCTGTGTTTGTTCTCTGGCGATCTATGTTCAAACTCAAGTGTCGGCAGCGACATTTTATTCTTATATAACTGTTTAAAATTCATGCCAAAAACTTCATAGACAGCAGTATACGTGAAGTCGACATATACACAAGTATCTACGGCATATATATGTGAGAAAATATATGTAAACTCTATATATCAGAATAATTGTGGGAAACTGAATAAGTGTTGTGACTAAGTATATTTTTTAGTAATAACAAAAACCAGGTTTGCAGATATATCGTATATTAAACAGTAAGTACACCAGATGAGTATTACATGACTAGTAAGAGTGTATCGAAAGAACTAGCGCTCAATCTATTCACTGTTCACGGTTCCCCTAACCTTCTCTCCTACTAAACTTATAGTAGGCGGAAGAGTCTAACATAGACTCTTTAGAGGGAGAACACCACAACTGTAAGAAAATGTAAAAAAATCTTTGTTACCCGTTTCATCTTTCGTAAGAACCCAAAAATGGTTTATTGTTAAATCAAATCTTTGAAGGAAAACGAACGCATATCGTCTTCTGCTTTATTTGGTATCGAAGAAAGGTTATTTCTTCTTTGCTGATCGCAATGTGTGTAATTGCTCCATGTTTGGCGTGTACAGTGAATAAAAATGGAATAAAATTAATATGTAAATAATAGAACAAGTAATTTGGAGAGAGAGAAAAAAAAAAAACGAAAAATACATTCGAAAAAAAATTACTTGAAAATATCGATGAAAGCAAAAATGCAATAATCATTCATGAATAATTGTTGCCCCGATGCATTCAAATTCACAAGCACGAAATATTTTAGGACAACCAACGTTCATGAAAACCCAAATAAAATAAAAAAACTAAATGCCTAATAATTCTGATAAGCCTAAAAAAGCTTATCAGAATTATTAAGCATTTAATCTCTTTTTTTATAGTAAAAGCGGTGACAGCAAAAAGTCAAAGCTTCATTAGAGGCTTTGATTATTTGTCTCCAAAACAAGTAAACATTTGTCATTTATGTCTAAAACAAGCTAATATTTCTCTATAAAACAAGCAAAGATTTGTCTCTAAAACAATGAAACATATAACTTTAAAAGAAACAAACATTTGTCTCTAAAACAAGCTAAGATTTGTCTCTAAAACAAGCAAACATTTGTCTCAAAAAGAAGCAAATATTTGTCTCTAAAGGAAGCAAACATTTCTCTCTAAAAGAAGCAAACATTTGCCTCTAAAAGAAGCAAACATTACTCTCTAAAACAAGCAAACATTTGTCTCTAAAAGAAGCAAATATTTGTCTCTAAAGGAAGCAAACATTTCTCTCTAAAAGAAGCAAACATTTGCCTCTAAAAGAAGCAAACATTACTCTCTAAAACAAGCAAACATTTGTCTCTAAAAGAAGCAAATATTTGTCTCTAAAGGAAGCAAACATTTCTCTCTAAAAGAAGCAAACATTTGCCTCTAAAAGAAGCAAACATTACTGTCTAAAACAAGCAAACATTTGTCTCTAAAAGAAGCAAATATTTGTCTCTAAAGGAAGCAAACATTTCTCTCTAAAAGAAGCAAACATTTGCCTCTAAAAGAAGCAAACATTACTCTCTAAAACAAGCAAACATTTCTCTCTAAAAGAAGCAAACATTTGCCTCTAAAAGAAGCAAATATTACTCTCTAAAACAAGCAAACATTTGTCTCTAAAAGAAGCAAATATTTGTCTCTAAAGGAAGCAAACATTTCTCTCTAAAAGAAGCAAACATTTGCCTCTAAAAGAAGCAAACATTACTCTCTAAAACAAGCAAACATTTGTCTCTAAAAGAAGCAAATATTTGTCTCTAAAGGAAGCAAACATTTCTCTCTAAAAGAAGCAAACATTTGCCTCTAAAAGAAGCAAACATTACTCTCTAAAACAAGCAAACATTTGTCTCTAAAAGAAGCAAATATTTGTCTCTAAAGGAAGCAAACATTTCTCTCTAAAAGAAGCAAACATTTGCCTCTAAAAGAAGCAAACATTTCTCTCTAAAACAAGCAAACATTTGTCTCTAAAAGAAGCAAATATTTGTCTCTAAAGGAAGCAAACATTTCTCTCTAAAAGAAGCAAACATTTGCCTCTAAAAGAAGCAAACATTACTCTCTAAAACAAGCAAACATTTATCTCTAAAAGAAGCAAATATTTGTCTCTAAAAGAAGCAAACATTTCTCTCTAAAACAAGCAAACATTTGTCTCTAAAAGAAGCAAATATTTGTCTCTAAAACAACCAAGATTTGTCTCTAAAGCTGGCAAACATTTGTCTCCTTAAAATAGCAAACATTTGTCTCTAAAAGAAGCAAATATTTGTCTCTAAAAGAAGCAAGCATTTGTCTTTTCATCTATTTAGTATCAACTGAAAATACCAAATTCGAAATAAACAGGCAAGGAAGCTGACGAAATGATCATATTTCGTGATTAAAGATTGTAACGAGAGAAAAATATTTTCTTTTAATCATGTCACCCCAAGCAAGACAATAAATCCAATGAGGGGATTATTGTGTTGGAAAGAAGATTGGGAAAAGGAAACAAATATCCAAGAGAAGAAACAATAAAAATAAACTGAGAAGGTAACGATTGATACCGCATTTAAATTTTTAAAGACCAAAGTTGACTGGAAAACAAGAGGCCGGAAGAGAGTTCCACTAGCGGATGTGCGGGAATAGAAACTGTTAGCATTTTAGAACTTTATGTTTATATGTTTCTATTTCTACTGTAATATGATGAGATCTAGATACCAACCTATAACTGCGCTAATCCATAATGTCGAGGTACCAAAGACGAAAGCTCATCAAAGAAATAACCATGAAAATACTTATTAAAAAACATACAGAGAAGCTACATTACGGCGGTGGGTTAGGCTCTGAACCCGAGATGCCAGGGCAGGACCGATATCATTGCAGATTCTTTGGATTTTGTCAAGGTTCTCTAAATACATAGGAGAAGCACCAGACCAGATGTGACAGCGATATTCACTGGATGAACAAATGGTAGATTTATGAATGTGCAGAGATTTACTAAGCAGTGCTTAGATGTGGCACAAGGCCGAAAGTAAGGAAAACCTGGTGAGGATCGAACTCACTACTCAGTCGTAGATCAATATCGAAGTGATGAAAACTTAAAATAATTTAAAACTTAAAAAATAGATTAATAAATGTGAATGATAGATTCTGGCTAGAAGGGCACAGTGAACGAACTTTCAGAGACAGAGCAAATCAATATGGCCGCACTTCGAGATAAAAATATATTGTTAAAGAATATGAAAAAAATAAGTAAATGATGTGATCTTGAATTTGAAACTTAAAAAATCTGGTACCATAAATCTACTGTTATAATAACTGGACGAAAAAGAAAAGGTAGAGGCGAAAATATTT
>OZ038503.1:77799017-77801517 GCA_964036315.1 Acanthosepion esculentum | reverse complement strand
CCGAATGTTTCCTTATAAGGAAACCGCTATTAATACTGTTATTATTAGCATTAAACAAACACAACTGATTCTATTTAAGAATTCAGTAGAAAATGAAAATCGTTACTGTTGTTTGTAAAACATGCAATGTGGTGTTAGATGTTGTGCGTATTTGGCATGACTAGAAGGTGACGACCCAAATTGGGAGCAAAAGGTCCAGTTGGCTTAAAGCCGACCCCCTTCTCCTTCTCTCTTTATCATTTAAGCAAACCAGCTTCGGACTTTCCAGTTTTTTGAGAGACTTTCATTTGAAATCCATCTTCTTCAAAATAGATGACGTATCAATAGTTGCTTGAATGAGAGAAGATGATTACAATGAGTTATAGTCTGTCTGTCTGTCTGTCTGTCTCTCTCTCTCTCTCTCTCTCTCTCTCTCTCTCTCCTTCATTTCATTTTCACCTTCTCCCCTACTATTTTCTGTCGCGCCGCCATTATATTTTGATTTTTATCTGCGAGTTTCGGATGATTGGTTGCCTTCCCAATCTCGCCTATATCGTTTATTTCGTTATCATTGCGAAATATCTTGGTCCAAAAGAGGCTGGACTGAAGGGACAATCAGCACGGACAGATGTCCTGGCATTTGGTTGAAGGACAGAATGTATTAGAGAGATGGAATAATAATAATAATAAAATAAAAAAAGGCTAGACAGAAATAGACAGGAAAAGGTGGTTAAACAGAGACTGACGTAAAGATGAGAAATGATACAGTAAATGTATAGGATAGAAAGAAAAAAGGAATGAGAAAAGAGATGAATGAGAAAAGAAATAGCAACAACTAAACAACACATATTAAGAATAAAGAAAGTATGAGCACAGTAGAGACAATGAAGAAATACGCTGAAATGAATACGGAGAAGAGGCAAAGGAAAAAAAAAGAAAAGGCCACAAAAAGAATTAAAGGAAGAAAGACAGAACGAAAAAAGAAGAAAGAGAAAAAGACCGAAAAATATGATGGAGACATCAGAGAAGCTCATGTGTAAGAAAGAAAGAAAGAAAGAAAGAAAGAAAGAAAGAAAGAAAGAAAGAAAGAAAGAAAGAACGAAAGAAAGAAAGACAACGAAAGAAAAAAGAAAGAGAAAAGATTGGAAAATGTGATCAGATAAGATCATGTGTAAGAAAGAAAGAAAGAAAGAAAGTATACACATTTTGAAAATAACAAAAAAGAGAAAGGGAAGCTTGTAAAGAAAGAAAGAAAGAAAGAAAGAAAGAAAGAAAGAAAGAAAGAAAGACAACGAAAGAAAAAAGAAAGAGAAAAGAAAGAGAAATAGATTGGAAAATGTGATCAGATAAGATCATGTGTAAGAAAGAAAGAAAGAAAGAAAGAAAGAAAGAAAGAAAGAAAGAAAGAAAGTATACACATTTTGAAAATAACAAAAAAGAGAAAGGGAAGCTTGTAAAGAAAGAAAGAAAGAAAGAAAGAAAGAAAGAAAGAAAGAAAGAAAGAAAGAAAGAAAGAAAGAAAGACAACGAAAGAGAAAAGAAAGAGAAAAGAAAGAGAAATAGATTGGAAAATGTGATCAGATAAGATCATGTGTAAGAAAGAAAGAAAGAAAGAAAGAAAGAAAGAAAGAAAGAAAGAAAGAAAGTATACACATTTTGAAAATAACAAAAAAAGAGAAAGGGAAGCTTGTAAAGAAAGAAAGAAAGAAAGAAAGAAAGAAAGAAAGACAACGAAAGAGAAAAGAAAGAGAAAAGAAAGAGAAATAGATTGGAAAATGTGATCAGATAAGATCATGTGTAAGAAAGAAAGAAAGAAAGAAAGAAAGAAAGAAAGAAAGAAAGAAAGTATACACATTTTGAAAATAACAAAAAAGAGAAAGGGAAGCTTGTAAAGAAAGAAAGAAAGAAAGAAAGAAAGAAAGAAAGAAAGAAAGAAAGAAAGAAAGACAACGAAAGAGAAAAGAAAGAGAAAAGAAAGAGAAATAGATTGGAAAATGTGATCAGATAAGATCATGTCTAAGAAAGAAAGAAAGAAAGAAAGAAAGAAAGAAAGAAAGAAAGAAAGAAAGAAAGTATACACATTTTGAAAATAACAAAAACGAGAAAGGGAAGCTTGTAAAGAAAGAAAGAAAGAAAGAAAGAAAGAAAGAAAGAAAGAAAGAAAGAAAGAAAGAAAGAAAGAAAGACAACGAAAGAGAAAAGAAAGAGAAAAGAAAGAGAAATAGATTGGAAAATGTGATCAGATAAGATCATGTCTAAGAAAGAAAGAAAGAAAGAAAGAAAGAAAGAAAGTATACACATTTTGAAAATAACAAAAAAGAGAAAGGGAAGCTTGTAAAGAAAGAAAGAAAGAAAGAAAGAAAGAAAGAAAGACAACGAAAGAGAAAAGAAAGAGAAAAGAAAGAGAAATAGATTGGAAAATGTGATCAGATAAGATCATGTCTAAGAAAGAAAGAAAGAAAGAAAGAAAGAAAGAAAGAAAGAAAGTATACACATTTTGAAAATAACAAAACAGAGAAAG
>OZ038503.1:77761517-77796517 GCA_964036315.1 Acanthosepion esculentum | reverse complement strand
TATAACATAAAATAAGTTATAAAATCACTACAAAAATAGCCATTTCGTTTCATTACCTCCGGTGTCTTATCAAGTGATGATGTTGAATGTAGAATAAAGGGTTTTAAAAGTTTCAAATTAATTAACGATCTATATATATATATATATATATATATATATATATATATATATATATATGTTTAGAGGAAGTTAGGAAGTGAAAATGACAACAAAAAAAGATAATCATTTTTAGTTCACGACAGTCGAGATGTACGTAAGGAATCGAAACAAGAATGTATCTTTGTGATGGGTAATTTTCTGGTCCACATATAAAAATCTATAGTAAATAATTATTGCTCTACTCTTGGTATTGAGCCCTCTTGAATTAATGCTGTGAACTTTAGCATTTACATTATTCTCGTTTTCATTAGATTTGTGTGTATATATATATATATATATATATATATATATATATATATATACATATACATTTACGTATTTTCATTTTTCGTTTCAACCTTTGGAAGTAAAGTCTGATGATCCTTTGTCCTTTAAAAGGGCTGTGGTGAAATAATTTATTATATGGAACCTTAAAGTGGTCTGTTTTTATTTAAATAATTAGCTCTGATTTACATTGAGCTCTCTGGATTTTATCCTCCTTGGGTCTTCCCATACGGATTACCTAGTTTTTCGTAAACTACATATATATATATATATATATATATATATATATATATATATATATATATATATATATATATATATATATATATTAGCAAAATTAATGTCAAAGTGATAAAAAGAATTTTCTGTGAAAAGGATGTAATGTTTTTGTCGATGTAATTATATATGCGTATGAAAGAGAGGGAATATAAAAACGCAAGCATAAGTTAAAATTTTGCATAGATAGAAAACAATGAGAATGTTGAGACCTCGGTAATTTAATTTTTATTTTTTATTTTATAGATGTCCCTGGCTATATAGTCTCGTCAATTGAATTCACTTTTTTATAATTTTGATTTGTTATTTATCGCTTTTATTATTAAGGTGTTTGTTGTTAATCTTTCGTAATTTTTTATCACGTTCATATATATATATATATATATATATATATATATATATATATATATATATATATATATATATATATACATCAGACAATTACCTCTTAAAAGACAACCGTGAAAAGAAATTAGCCAAAATTGACGACAAACCGCTTGCAAATGACTGAAAGCGCTTCGGACAGTAGACACTACGGGCAATTTTTACACATCCTCACAACCAGCAAACTGGAAAATTTAATTATACGAGAAAAAAATCAACAAAAATTCGTCAGTGTCTGTTATATTCAAAGAAACATGTTTGAAATAAAATTTTCTGACTACGCACACACACACACAGACATTGAAATTTTATTTAAGTTTCCACATGTCCTCCATCATAAGCAATAAAAAGGGTAATACGATTTTGCAGTTCACGGAAAATATTTGCCAACTGATTTACAGTAATGCCTGAAATCACATTAGTTATTTTAGCTATACTTAAAACTAGGTACATTAAACTTTATAACATTTTTTACAGATTATTTCTATCGCAAATACAAATAAAGTTATAAATGTTTTAAAGTGCACACGAACTTTATGGACACCCTATATATATATATATATATATATATATATATATATATATATATATATATATATATATATGCATTCTTTTTATAGATACAAATAAAAATAAAAAGAATGTATAAACATAAACATGCCTTTAAATAATTGTCGGACTTTGTCAATTTCATATTGTGACATATATATATATATATATATATATATATATATATATATATATATATACGAGGGTCATTCAATAAATAAGTAGAATTTTTCGTTATAAGGACTTCTAATACAGATAGAAGCTTACTCTTTTTTATCTATTTATTTTGTTTTTACTTCTTTTTCACATGGATTTAATTTCTTTTGCAGATTAAAAATAAACTTGGAGAGTTTTGGCGATTAACAAAGATGGCCGACCAAGAAGCATGCTCCAGGATAGAACATAGGAGAATGTCAACTGTGTATGGTGACACATGTTTCAGCTAAAAATATCTACAAGTGGGCTAAATTGTTTAAAGAAGGACGGAGCAGTGTTGAGGATGAAGACAGGCCTGGGAGGCCTACAGAAGTGGTCTCCTGAGGTGATTGAATCAGTCAATGACCTCATTCTGTCTGACAGAAGGGTGACAGTGGATGACATTGCAAGGACTTTGAGCTTATCTGTTGGGACAAACGCAGGGGTCATCAGTCAGAAGGAGTCATCTTGCATCATGACAACGCAAGGCCTCACAGAGCAGCCCAAACGGTGCAGACCATCAACGAGCTGGGCTGGGAACTGCTCCCTCATCCCCCTTACAGCCCAGACCTTGCCCCTTCAGACTTTCACCTGTTTGGTCCCATGAAAGCGTTCACGAGAGGCACAAAGTTTAAAAGTGACGATGAAGTCAAACGTGTTGTGAGTGACTGGCTGAGACATCAGTCCAAAGATTTTAACGCTGAGGGAATACGGAAGCTAGTGCACAGATGGGAAATGTGTGTGACAGTGCTGGGAGACTACGTTGAAAAATTTTTAAAAAAGTAAGCTTCTATCTGTATTAGAAGTCCTTATACCGAAAGATTCACCTTATTTATTGAATGAACCTCGTATATATATATATATATATATATATATATATATATATATATATATATATATATATATATGTATATATGTATATATAAATAAAAGGAAAGAACAGTAAGATATAAAATCCGGTGTTCTTATAGATATTTTTATTTTTACACAATAGTGCTCAATGTAAATTTACAGAGCATTAATATTATAAATTAATTGATTTAATGTCTTTGGTTTAATAACAAGGGGCTTTAGCTTCCATTTCTGAAACATGGTTATCACTGTGTAGCGAAAAAACATATTTTAAATCAATTAATTTATAACATATATATATATATATATATATATATATATATATATATATATATATATATATATATATTGTATTTGCAGTACTTAGTGGAAACTGCTCTATATCGGTGATAGAGCTAACAGAATAATAATTAATATCACAGTTATCATCACTATCAGTATAATCACAGTCGTCAATAATACACAAGCAATCAGCGATAAAAATACCAGCATCATCATCACCATGACCACAGACAGAAGCCAGAGACCCAGAGCAATAGGTGTATATGTGCGCGTCTACAAGGATGTATGTGTGTGAGGAAGTGTAAGTTTTGTTTGACGACTCAAAGATTCTAGATCTTCGAATTCTTAGAATCGGCAAGAACCTCCGTTCCAGCTGGTTTTTTGAAAGGAACATCTCCACACATAAACAGCCACCGCCCCGACACCGAAATAGAATTGAAATTGTGTATATATGTATGTATGCCCGAGCGTAACGATGTGTATCTGCGCCTGGCCTCGGATTGTTTATATGGATGCGTTTGTGTGAACTAAAATGCGTACACCTGTATCAGTGTGTGTCTATGTGTGTGAAAATATCATCCCGAACAGACATGGAGGGAAATTCCCCCTTCCACTACCAAACCTAGTCAAACAAGCATAAATAGATCCAATTTTAAAAAATAACCCAGTTTGTCTGATAATTGAAAAAGCGTGAAAACCAGGGTCACAAACTCATATCCATACAACTGAGTAATATATATATATATATATATATATATATATATATATATATATATATATATATATACAAGTGTCGGATTGGTATATACGGAGTAAATTCCAATAACCAACAATTATTATTCTTTAAAGAGTGTTCAATACAGAGTAGAGCAGATATAATTATTTATTTAAATACTATAACATAAATATGTTATAAAATCACCACAAAAATAGCCATTTTGTTTCAACACTCCCGGTGTATTATCAAGTGATGATGTTGAATGTAGAATAAAGGGTTTTAAAAAGTTCCAAATTCATTCAGCGTTTACCCCTAGCGAAGGATCGTGAATGAATTTGGAACTTTTTAAAATCATTTATTCGACATTCAACATCATCACTTGATAAGACACCGGGAGTGTTGAAACAAAATGGCTATTTTTGTAGTGATTTTATAACATATTTATGTTATAGTATTTAAATAAATTATATATATATATATATATATATATATATATATATATATATATATATATATAATCATTTATTCGAAAATTATAACATAAAAATGTTATAAAATCACTACAAAAATACCTATTTTGTTTCAACACTTCTTGTGTCTTATCAAGTGATGATGTTGAATGTAGAATAAAGGGTTTTAAAAGGTTCATATCAATCAAACAGCCCTCGCAAGGTGGAAAGCCGTTACATAAGATGGAATGACCAACCAAAATACAAGTATATGAGAATTCAAAAAACTTGACAACGAACTTTGGCTATAATAATTGTTTAATGCTTTAATGATAGGATTAGACTAAAAGAGAATTCATTCTAACTAATAAGTATTAAATTATACTATAAAATTAAAAATTAAAAATTACCAATTTGAAATTTGAAATTTAATCTATATTCAGTTTAATATTATTTTTTTAAAATCCAAGACTCTGATGACGACATTTTGCTAATGTCTAGAGTTCTCTGAATAAAATGAATATGCATCAATATGGTAATTTTCTTTCTTCCATTCATAACGTTAGTAATAAACTTACCCGTAATTACGTGAGGATCCTATTAAAAATATCTAGATAAAACGTGTTTAAATTATCGAATGACACACACACACACACACACGCACGCACACACACACACACACATATACACACACACACATATATATATATATATAATATTGCTAATTATTTTCGGGCGTATATTTATACGTTTGTGTCTTTCTTGCTTATCTTTCTTTCTCACTCATTCTCTTACACACACACATTCACACAAGCGCGCGAGGATACACATGCACACACCGGCGCGCAAGGAAGCACATGCACACACTTGAACATAGACAAGCGTCTCGAAGAATCTAATCTTGGACTTAAATGGCAACCAAAAGCCAAGCGAGCCAATCAAGAGATGCGATCCAAACACGAAGCAAAACTCTCAGACATGCGAATTATCATTCTGCTGCAGGTCCCAATCCAGGGTGGGGGAGTGCGGTACGCCTATCGCCAGAAGAACACTAACCTAAGGGTTAAATGCCCAATGTATCACATCCGTTACGAGATAAAGACAACCTTTCTCCTATCCCTTTCATAAGCCTTTCTCTCCTCTATCTTCTCGCTATCCTGCCTGGTCAAGCGACATTGACCAAAGCTATTTTCTTATCTGTATTCTCGGCTGGAATATGTTGGAATCTTAGAGTCGAGCTAGCCTTGACGCCTGAACACTTATCAAATTTCTTCAATCTTGAAAGTTAATGATGATCTTCATAGCAAACTCAAACGGTTCCAGCCAGACATTTAAGCCTGAGATCATCGCTCGTGTAGAGTCCTTTTTACATATATATAATTCGAAGATATCCGTCTATTGCAGACGCTCGCTAAGGTAAATTTGGGTTTGTTCAACACCCACAAAGCCCACCTGTGATTTAGACTGCAACTATGCTGAGCGGTGACAGTTTCTGAGAGAAAGAGCGTGTTATCTGAACAAAGCCAGCACACACAAACCCTCGGTCACGATGACTTGTGACTTCGTGCTAGCACAGCTATCGATGTTCGCTCATTTGTGTTTGTTCAACAGGGACAAACTTCTGGTTTTTGCTGCAACTATGCTTACAGAGAGTGTTCAGAGAGAGAGAGAGAGAGATAGTTATTTAGCATGATCAACAGTCTGAACAACTCAAGCACAAACCCTCGGTCACAATGACTTGTGACTTCGTGCTAGTGAGTGACCTGTGAGTACCAAATTCTCCAAGCCCTCCTTTCTCATTACGTGTCCCAGAAATTTCATCTGCCTCTTCCTGATGTTAAGTATACGCCTTCTTCTTGTTTGCAACCTCTCCCAGATCTCATCGTTGCTCACACGCTCGGTCCATGATATCCTCAGCATCCTTCTGTAGAACCACATCTCCGTCGCCTCGAGTCTCTTCTTCATCTTTGAGGAAATCGTCCAACATTCGCTGCCGTAAAGGAGGACAGATGTCACGTAGCAGCTCAGTACTCTCTTCTTTGTTACCAAAGAAATCCTCCTGTCTCGCAATACTCTGCCCAGGAATATTTAATTTTTAAAAAAATTGAGTTAATAATTTCATTATTTTGATTGATTAAAATTTAGTTTTATGTCCAAATTTGTAGAAATAGAAAACGTTGATGATAAATTAGTGAAAACTTGTGCAGCAAATTTTCCACTGTAGTTTCAAAAGATTTTGTTATAAGCTGTCAAATTTTGTTCTGATATCTTTAATTTTGAGAAAACACGTTATCATTCTGATAGTATTTTGTTTAATACAAGTGAACTCATTTTTTTTCTACCACTCGAAATAAAACACATTATAAACCTTCCGAAAACAGAAACTGTGATCCGAAATTAGAATGAAACCAGTGATGACACCCTAACCTGAATCCATCATGTGTTATGACTGATCCATGGATGTGGAATTAATAAATGGTAAACACTTCAAATAACTCGCTGCATGGAACAGTTATACGACATTTAGTAGAGGGCATAAGGAGATTGAACACAGAATAGGCATCCTCTTTTTATTTTAGGGTGGCCTTCTTGTGAATTGGGAGACGTATAGAAAGGGAAGTTTGAAGAGAAAAACAAAGAAAGCGATAAGGGTTTTGAAGGAAAAAACATACACATACACACACACACGCAGATATATATATATATATATATATATATATATATATATATATGTGTGTATGCATGTATCCTGGATTTCATATATATATATATATATATATATATATATATATATATATATATATATATATATATGTATACACACGTTTTGAACAATAATAAATATTTAAAAAATTAAAATCTTCAGACACACTGCTTTGTATATTAATATTCTTTTGTTTTTATTATTATTTCATTTAGATTCCACAACTAGTTTCGGCCAACATGGCCATCATCAGGAGAAAAAAGAATTCTGGTTGCTGGTAGCAGTGAACTACAGAAATGAATGTCTTGATGGAGTTTTCATTTTTTTTTTTTTTAACATGAATTTTGGTCGGTCCTTGTGTTGGTCAAACAGTCTCTTTTAAGTTGTTATTTAAGATAAGAGCTGGATGGATTCATGCTGCTCTGAATTCCCTTGGTCATTTTGACAGTTTTATTGGTTCCTGGAAAGGGGATGTGTCTCTGTTAAGTGTGTGTGTGTGTGTTATTTGGTTCTTAGGGAGTGAGTGACTATGATGTGTGTAAGCGTGTATATTACTATGGGTGTGTGTTGTCATTTGCCTCAATAGCACACACACGTGTGTACACACACACACACACACACACACATATATATATATATATATATATATATACTAAAGTTCACCCAGTAAAAGGCTTGAGAGCCACTCAAAACATAAACTTACTGAATTATATGGATGATATGTGTGTAAGAACAGTGGTTGGATTGATTGATGTATTTGTTTAACGGCACATCAACACCTTATGAGTCATTTAATCCCGAAATGTAATTTTCTTGGGAGCTATTAAATAATCAAAATTCTATATACGTTATTCTACTTTCACAGTTAAGTACATGGTAGATGATACTCAATTTTTCTGCATATACATAGTTTGTGTGGACATAATTACTAGAGGCTGTGATATGTGTATGTTTTATGTAGTAGTTTTAGTGGAGATATATTTTGGAATAAATTTTGATTTCTTTAAGAAATTGTAGGATATTATATGGATTAATGCCATGAAAGAATTCTTTCATGTTGGTTGTTTGATTATTTCTTTTTTTCTTTTTTTGCATACCAACCTCTAGGGGTTATTTAATGCCGAAATCTATATATTTTGTACAAAATTTTATACTTTTAGAGTAAAGGTAAGTTTTTTTAGATATATATTTTGTAGATCAGAAAATGTATTGTTGGCAATTTTATTACGAAAATGTATTTTTTATATTTTTATTGTTGCATTGTCGTCCTGGGTAAGACGTTAAACTACGCCCAGCAGCAAGGCCTCTGATCAGGTGGTTTTGAGGAGCGTGGAACCACATCTTAATTGCTGGTTTTCCCAGGTCCACCCAGACCCTGGGTGGTAGCACCTGTTAGGATCCCAGTTATGGGCAAATAGTTAACTATTACCAGCAATACTTTCTGAAAAAGATTATTGCCAGCAATACAATTTTGAAGGAAAAGTATTACCAGAAATAGATTTTTGACAACACAAAATATTACCAGCAATAAAAATTTTGTCAGCATTAAATAACCCATTGAGGTGTTGATATGCCGTAAAACAAACTAAACCAAACCTATTGTTGCACTGATTGTCATTTTGCTATAAAATGTATTCTTGGTCATTATTATAAAAATGTACTATTGTGGACTAATGGATAGCGGCTCGGATTGAGAAATTGGAGAGCCGAGTTCGAATTCCAATCGAATCCATTACATTCACTTGCTAATACCCTTGGAAAACGTGTGAATCCTCTTCTTCTCCCCTAGCTATGGGTAAATAGCAGGACAGACCGGGTTCTATAGCCTTGAATGGTAACTGGTCTACCGTAAAAAGAAATGGCAACCTACTGGGGGAAAATAATCTGCCTCGTCAGTCATGTATCGAAAGATACATGATCGCCTTACGCGTGTATCACGCATGGTACCTAACTGATCTTCCCAGCTATGGGTAAATAGCAGTACAGACCGGGTTCTATAGCCTTGGATGACAACTGGTCTACCGCAGAAAGAAATAGTAACTTACTGCGGGCGACAAATCTATCTCTTCAGTCATATATCGAAAGATACATGATCGCCTAAGCGTGTATCACGCATGGCACATAACTGACCGACTGTTGATTTATTTTTGGAGTAAAATGTTTGCCCATAGCTGGCACCCTATACCTGAGAAGGACAGTAAGTAAGAGGTGGTCCCACGCTCCTTAAAACCTCTATTCTCCCAATCAGAAGGCTTGCTGCCGGAATTAGTTCCTGGTCATACCCAGGACATGGGATGGGAAGTGATGTTTATGAAGATAAGAAGGATAATTAAATTATGTGAGGGGTACATCTGCCGTACCAAATGACGGATATACTATGAAATTAAGAAGCTTATATATCAGGATCCTTAATCCTAGAGGGGTCCTTGAAGCAACTTTCTTTCTATGCTCTAATACCAATTTCATACTGGTACCTTATAAGCAGCTGCTTCGGGAAGATAGAGCCCGACAGCTCAAGAAGGCAGTCCGTCTTGGGTTAGGAAAACTCCGATTTTAACTCTCCTCTGCCTTGCGTTCATATCCAAACACGGAAAAGGCAATGGAAGCAAATCTCTTTGAGAAAACCGGGAGTGGTGCCCCACCGAAGGCGGTTGGTTGTCAACACTGACAACTTTCCGGCAACTCCTACGGCCAAGATTTCCCCAAATGTAATGCTCTGTATTCCTTTGTATCTTGTCGTTACGGTCAACAGTGGGGCTAATCTGGGTAGCGCGCTGCCTCTATCGTTCTGGCCTTCACCCTGGCGAGATCACTCCATTTTCACCACCAAATGACGGAATTTTAACAAAACAAGGCGCTACTTTTATCTCATGAGATAAACGAATGCCTACAACGAAATATAATGAACCATAAAAATGACCGGAAGTAAATAAATGAAACATTATTTTTGCATCTGCCTATATTTCTGAGATGAGGTATAATGTACATTATTTACATTATTCAGACTATTGTCCTCATCTTTGTCGCCATATTTATTACAACGTTTCGGTCGTTGTACCCTCCGGCCTTCTTCAGGTGGTTGGAATTTCGAACCGAATCCTTTATTTCGCTCACTGGGGTAGACTGTTCAAGGACACTTGGCACAGTGGATAAAGGCGTTAGTTAGATCCAGTGACAGGACCCAAAGAGTGTGAGTTCAGTACCTGGTTAAGGCAGTGGAGAACTTTCAGAGGGGAATTAACAGGAGGTAACTGACATCCATTAGACATGATCTAGAACAGTCTACCCCAGTATGCGAAACAAAGGGTTCGGTTCGATATTCCGACCACCTGAAGAAGGCCAGAGAGTACAACAGCCGAAACGTTGTGATAAATATGGCGACGAAGATGAGGACAAGTGTCCGAATAATGTAAATAGTTTATTTTTGCAATACATTAACTACCAACGCCTTTTCATCCAGATCATTTTTACAGAAATCTGTTATCATTATTTACTACAGTGTTTCTCAACCTTTTTTAGACCATGGCGCACTTGTAGAATAAGTAAAACTCTGGGGTGCACTTTATAAATATTTTGACTTTCATCACTCTATATGTGACTTCACTTTCTGTAGAAAAAGTTTACCCTGCCACTGAAGGGAACTGAACCTTGCAGCATATAGTGCTCGAATTTCATAGTTGTATTGTCACATCCTGCTATGGCAACAGAAAACATCATTGAGTGAAATTAACGATAAGGATACTGCAATTTAGAGACCTTGATAAAGAATGTAGTAGAAAGAGAAGTATTATTAATAATGCAGAGTATTAAACTTAACGAGGAGAAATTAGTAAGGAAAGTTTGGTTTAGCGTTCCTAAAGAAAATTAGCAGTACAGTTTTCTTTTATATCAATTTATGAAGAATCTGCTTTTTTTGTTTTGTTTTGTTTTTTTAGGGCGAGGGAAGCCGATAATGACTGATTTAGATTTAAAGAATTACCCACTCTTAAATATTAAGGAATTTAGCACAAGGTTTAGAATATCAAATAACAAAGATTTGATATTAAGTTGAAAGACACGTGCTTGGTGTTTCTAGCTTTTTAAAAACAAAGACTTTCCTTAAATATAATTCATAACTAAATCTTCTGATAACTTGGAGCGCACCTGTCTATCTTTCAGTACGCAGTAATACGCCCGGGCGTATCGGTTGAGAAACGCTGATTTACTGTGTCACTGTATATATAAGGGTTGGATTGAATGAAATGTTTGACGTATTTACGTGAAAAGTTATTTTGTTGCTTCTTGGCTTTCGATTCTCTATCTATGCCGAGAAAAGAACTATGTATTCCTGTCTTAATGGTAAAACGGATATGTTAGATAAAGGTAAATTGGCAGCTGATCGCAAAAATGACCTGCAATCTGTTGTTAAATGGGGCAAGAAATGGCTTGTTAATTTTAACGCATCCAAAACTAAACTGTTCTCTTTAATTGTCTCAGTGAACCTATTTTTTTTTTAAGTTTCCATCAACATGGTCGATGCTAACTTTCAAAAAAGTAACTTATTGTCCCTTCTCGGTCTAAAGTTTTTTTTTCTCTGAAATGGATTCGAATGGTTATATTAAGTCAATTTCTAAGTCTGCTACAAAAGAGCAACGCACTGCGCCTTCTTGTCTAACGTTTTCCACTGACTTGAAGCGGAGCGACTACATCGAACCAATATCTGCATCTACTGCAAGAAATGTTGGGTCACTGTGTCGTGCCAGAAATCTTTTGTCAAAATCCGTCCTGCGCATTTACAAATATACCATTCATCCGCGTATTGAATACTGTTGCCATATCTGGTCTCGTGTTCCTGTTGTACATCTAGAGATTCTTGACAAAATCCGAAGAAGTATCTGCAATGTAATCGATCCTGACCTGGCATCTCGACTTCAGTTACTTTCTCACCGACGTAACGTGGCTTCTCTCTGTTTATTCTAAAAATATATTTTCATGGCATTTTGTCTGACGAGTTCTCTTCCTTGGCCTTTTTTTGCCCCGACTATATGAATTTAAACCTGCTACTAGATAGGTCTCTAAGTCCTACCCTTTTACATTTGAAACAGCTAAATGCGACCGTCACTTCTACAGCTTCTTTCCTTGCACTTCCCAATAGTGGAACGGTTAATTGCTTTCCTGATAACTACAATCTTCAAAGAGGCAACATCAATCGCCATCTTCTGTCTTCTTGACTCTCGTTCATCTTTTGTCCTTTCTGTCATCTTCCCTATTCCCAGTCTTCACTTTCACTTTCACTTTCACTTTCACTTTCGCTTCCTGTACCTCCATCTTGCGTGCTAGTGTTTTTTCTGCCTTACCTGTGGTGAAATGATTAAAAGAAAAAGTTGGTACACTGTGTCGTGATAGACACTTTTACTTACCTTTATATTGCACCTTTATACGGTTTTCTTTCGACTGTGTATTGAATATCGCGGCTACAACTGGTCTGGTGCTTTTGTAAGTATCTAGAAAATCATGAAAAAAATCCAACGAAGAATATGAAATAATGTCGTCTCCGACCGGGCATCTCGGCTTCAATTACTTTCCCACCGCCGTAGCATAGCGTAGCTTCCCTTTGCCTATTCTGCAGATATTTTCATGGTGATCGTTCTGATGATCTTTCCTTTTTGGTACTTCGACTTCTTGAATTTAAAGTAAGTACTAGATTGGCGGTTAGGTCTCATCTGCCTGTTGAAATTGATAAATATAGCCGTAAATTCTCTTCTCATAGCTTCTTCTCTCAACATCTTGAATTTAAACGGAGTATAAGATTGGCAGTTAGGTCTCATCTTTTTCCTATTGAAATTGCTAAATATAACCGTAAATTCTTTTCTCATAGATTGTTCTCTTGACTTCTTGAATTTAAACGAAGTACTAGATTGGCGGTTAGGTCTCATCTTTTTCCCATTGAAATTGATAAATGTAACTGTAAGTTTTCTACTCATAGCTTCTTCTCTCGTACTTCCTGCCTGTGGAAATCTCATCCAGATTTTTGCTTTCCTGTCAACTACAATCTACAGAAATTTAAATGCAATATCAATCGTCATTTTCTCTCTCCTTGAATTCCGTTCATCTACAGTCCTTTTCCCGTTTAAAGCTTTTTCAGTTACCTTCATTTTATTGTCCTTTCTCTTCAGTGACCGTATGCGACTTAGTGGCTTTATCGCCTTGCTTGAAGTGAAATGATTTTTTTAAATTGATTCATTTGACGAAAGATGAATATTGTTGATTAGGTGCCACATCCATTTAATATTATTGAATAATCTGAGAAATTAATGTTTCTTAATTATTTATGTTGAATCAATTCGGATATAAATTTAGTAAGATTCGATATGAAGAAAGAGAGAAAATAAGACGAAATGACAATAAGTGATTAAGAATGACGGTGAAAATAAAAGCTTCGTGAATAAACAAATGATCGATTAAAGGAAAAGGCCAAAGAGTGTGTGTGTGTCTGTCTGTCTGCATGTGCGTGTGTGTGCGTGTGTGTGTCTGCGTGTGCGTGTGTGTGTCTGTCTGCGTGTGCGTGTGTGTGCGTGTGTGTGTCTGCGTGCGTGTGTGTGTCTGCGTGTGCGTGTGTGTGCGTGTGTGCGCGTGTGTACGTGTGTGTGTGCGTGCGTGTATGTGCGTGTGCGTGCGTGCGTGCGTGCGTGTGTGTGTGTGCGTGCGTGCGTGTGTGTGTGAGAGAGAGAGAGAGGGAGAGAGAGGTTTACAAAATCTCTTCCCGACACCAAACACACGGCCAAAATTAGTCTATCCTATTCCCACCAGCGTAGAAATAGTTTCCGGTCATGCGCAATGAAGGTGACATCCTATCTGGAAAGCCCTTAATAAATACTCCTATATCTGACCTGAACCGATTGCAAATCAGACATTCAGATATAAATATCCTGCCCGAAGCGATTAAGCCATTAGACTCCATGACTTTTTTTCCGGTGGAACGCGATGACATTTGACCCCAATCTGAATTCAATTTGTTTATCCCTTCCCAAAACTTAAGATTAAATCTTGTCCTCTCGCCGCGACTGTTACTACTAGTCCACTCAAGTCAACACGCGCAGGCGCAAACACGCACATCTTCTTACGCACCCGCATACAAAGCCGAGATCACTCGAGCAATGCACACATTTACACGTAAATATTAATAAGAGATTTTCAGTGGAATCTTATTAGAATAACGGATTTAAGGTTTCGCTGCAGAATAAAGCCTGAATAATGGTTGATGGATGATTGATTGGTATTTGACGGCTTATCAACCTTTTGAAAGTTATTTAAAGATAGAAAATATTTTTAAATTGTAAGATTTTTTTTAGATAATATTGATTTACAGATCCAAGTCCAAATAATTAACCCATAACTGGAGGAGGAGCGAAGAGGGTATTTGTAAGTGAATATAACTTAAGTGAATACAACGAAACCAACTGAAATTGGAACTTGTCTCTCCGATTTCAAATTACGAGCCGTTATACATTACTCCACCAACATATCTAACCTTAGAGCAACTAGTATTTCCAAGCGGTTACACTTCTAGATACTGACTACGCCCGACGTTGCTTAACTGTGGTAATTGTGCGAGAACGGGCGTTTCAACGAGATATGGCCGTAAGTCGGTTGATGGATGAGATGAGTATTAATTACTACTTCCTTCAAACCAGTTTCATTATCTTTGTTGTTTCGGTCGCTATATTCTCCGGTCTTGTTTTGGTCTGGATATTTGAGAGATGTTATTAGGATTATCTATTGCTACTTTCAGACAACTTTCAATGTTTTCTTTTTCTTTTTCTTTCTGAGTTTCTAGGATGAAGTGATGTGATTATTACACATTGATACTTTCTAATAAGTTTTCCATTTACTTTCTTTATCACACCATTTCAAGCGTTTCACAATCTGGCCTTCTTACTGTCGGAATATTTGAGACGAACTCTTCCGACCATTGTACAGCTTAGCCTTCTTACTGTCGGAATATTTGAGGCGAATTCTTTCGACCATTGTACAGCCTGGCCTTCTTACTGTCGTAATATTTGAAGCGAAGTCTTTAGACGGTTGTACAGCCTGGCCTTCTTACTGTCGGAATATTTGAAGCGAAGTCTTTAGACGGTTGTACAGCCTGGCCTTCTTACTGTCGGAATATTTGAAGCGAAGTCTTTAGACGGTTGTACAGCCAGGCCTTCTTACTACCCGAATATTTGATGCGAAGTCTTTAGACGGTTGTACAGCCTGGCCTTCCTACTGTCGGAGTATTTGAAGCGAAGTCTTTCGACCGTTATACAGCCTGGCCTTCTTACTACCCGAATATTTGATGCGAAGTATTTCGTACGTTGTACAGCCTGGCCTTCTTACTGTCGGAATATTTGAGGCGATGTCATTCGACCGTTGTACACCCTAGCCTTCTTCCTCTCGGAATATTTGAGGCGAAGTCTTTCGACCGTTGTACAGCCTGGCCTACTTACTGTCGGAATTATTTGAGGCGAATTCTTTCGACCGTTGTACAGCCTTGCCTTCCTACTGTCGGAGTATTTGAGGCGAAGTCTTTCGACCGTCCTACTGCCTGGCCTTCTTACTGTCGGAATATTTGAGGCGTACTATTTCGACCGTTGTACACACTTGGATCTTTACTGTCTGAATTTTGAGACGAAATCTTGATATTATGTAGATACCTTCCGATCATTTTTAAAAACCTTTTTTCATCATAACGTTCCGGATGCTGTACACTCCGTTCGTCCGTCTTATTGTCCGGATTTCTGAGTCGAGCACTTGATGCCACTATATATTGATCCGTCGGGCCATTTTCGAAGCATTTCTTTTTTCTCTCACAACTTTTTGGCCACTGTAAAAATCGCCTTCTTGCTGTTTGAATTTCTGATTCTAATTCTTGCTGCCATTATATATTGATTCATTTGACCTTTTTCAAGGCTTTTCTTGTTTTCATCACGTTTCGAGAAAACAAGGCTGATGTTGTTGTTTTTTTATTTCCTTGTTGACGTTTCACTCATCTCACACGAGCATTATAAAAACATGTGTGAAAATCTAAAGAAAAGTCATCTGCCTGGGAAACCTTTTGCTTAAAAGCGTTAATTTTTTCTTTGCGTTTATGATGTCCATTTCTAACATCATCGGGAGCATCTTTTCGCCCTCCCTCCAACCGCCCGTTCCACTCAAAAGCACTCGATTTCTTCATAGCATATTCGTCATAATCCATTTTTAATACGGCAAAAGTCTCATTAGTAATTGATGTTCATTTCCATTTCCAGAGGCTTTTCATTCATTTTCTGCCAACACTCGTTTTATTTATTTATTACTATATATATATATATATATATATATATATATATATATATATATGCAGAATACCTTCGAGTAATAAAGTTATTAATTGCAGAGTGTCCAGGATCTTAGCTAATCTTCTAACTGTTTGAAGCATTTTAACTGTTTGAAGCATATATATATATATATATATATATATATATATATATGGTAACCAAAAAAGTTCTGTCCGTTTTTAAAAGAAAAAAAGAAAACGCTTCACAGTATGCGTAACTTATATTTAGTCTTTGAAACAATCGCCATCGGCATCTAGCATCTTTTGACAACGTGTCTCCAGCTGTCCAATGCTCTTGCGGTAGAACTCCGGGGGTTGACGCAAAGAAGTCCGGGATGGCTTTGCTCAAGTCTGCTTCATTGGCGAAGGATTTCCCACGAAGATGATTATCCAGGGAGTCGAAGAGGTCAGGTGAATAAGGTGGAGGGCACAAAGTCTCCCACCTAAGTTGCTGTATGGTATCCCTGACCACTCGCGCGACATGCGGCCTGGCGTTGTCATGGAGGAAAAGCACACCTTTGCGATTCACCAGTGCTGGCTCCTTCTGGCGCAATGCCTGTTGCACACGTTTCAATTGCTGCGAGTATAGGTCTCCAGTGACCGTTTGGCCCGTTGGTAGCAGTTCATAATGAACCACTTGACGACCTGTCCACCAGACACAAAGCATAATCTTGCGTGGGTGCATAGCCGGTCTTGCGGTGTGAGGGACAGCATCCTGAGGAGACAACCAATGTCTGGAACGCTTGGGAGTTTCGTACAGAACACACTTTTCATCACTGGTAAGCACTCGATTGAATAAGGATGCGGTACGATGGCGAGAAAGAAGCGATACTTGTTGTCCCTTGTGGACCTCCAACAGCGTTTGCGGAACCCACTTGCTCAGTTTGTACGTCTTACCTAGGCGGTCCAGGTGAAGTCTAACTGTTTCATCGGAAACGTTGAACTGTCCTCTTCAATGGCCGCCTTCAGGACTCCGGTACTCAAGACCTGTGGTCGTCCACTGCGAGGCTCATCATGGAGAGACAAATCTCCCGACTTGAATTTTCGAAACCAACGCCTTGCAGTACGTTCATCCACAGCGCTATCCCCAAACGCTTGACATATGTGGCAACTTGATGCAGCTGCTGATAAGCCCACTTTGAAGTAAAGCAAACTTAATTCAATGACTAATCAAAAAACGGACAGAAAATTTTTGCTTACCTTGTATATATATATATATATATATATATATATATATATATGTATATATATATATATATATATGCACATTTCATTGAATACGACAGACAAGGTGCTTTTAGTTTTTTATACAATATCTCATGTGATCTCATAATTTTTTTTCTTTTCGGATGATAAATTATATAAAAACTGTCCGAATGTTCTTTTTATCCGAGCGCTTTCGGCTATACATTTAGCCATTTTCAAGGATTAATTATTTTAACTGTTAAATAAGAAATAATTTGTCATGTGTATGTTTTAAAAAATGTTTTCATTTTTCAAAACACGGTCAAGATATTGTGTCCATGTCCAAAGTTAATATTATTAAGTGTTGTTTTTTTTGTATTTATTAATAAGGCTTGTATTATTTTTAGCCTTTTTTGCATATAGATGATGCTATTGTATTGGTGTTGTCAACAAGTATGTTACGAATAGTGTCCGGTAGGTCTCCATGAATATTTAAATGAGATCTAATTGAGCTATGGTCAGAAAAGTATAGAGTGAGTCTGCATGTCAAATATGTTGTAGTGTGGCCTATATAATTATTTACGAATTTTGATTGATCAGGAATACAATTCCTTAATGGGCATTTAAATTCGTAAATAATATTTTCCCTATTTAATTTTGTTCTAGGAGGTGAATTATTATTTTTAACTATTAGATTAGAGGTTTAAAATTCTTTGTAATTAATGTTCCGGAACGCAGGGTTCAAAGGGTTAAAAACTAATTTAAAAAAATTGCGCATGTTCTATTTGTTCTTTTTTTATTTCCAGTCTAGTCGTTTGTAAGAAATATTTTTGTAATTAAATTGCGTAGTCATTCAAATTCTATGATCTGAAATAAATAACCAACTTAGCATTTCGATCACTGCTTATAGTCAAGGGAAGAAAACATTGTTAAACTTCTTAAATATTAGATTATGAAACTCTTATATACATATATAATAACATAATATAAATTATAACGCTAACAAAATAAATAAGACAAAGCTCACACAAAAAAGATTACGCAGTAAAAGAACGGTACTTGGTCCAGGAAACGCCGGTAGCATTACCAGACTGTGATTTGTGGAGACAAAATTTTTAAATTGACTTCAATATGAAATTATGCAGTCAAAAAATTTTCATTAGCATTTCCATAATAGATTTCAAGTTCCGATATTAAAGATTTTTTTGTTGTTGTTTTTTTTTTGTTTTTTTGGTGAGTCGGGCTTAACCCTCAACAACTTAAATAATCGGGGAGAACCTGAGAGCAGAGGAAACAGATTTTGATTCTTCTTATTCAAGATCCTTTCAGTGGTCTTTCAAATAGTTTGGTGGCGTCCATTTCCTCTTCACGATTAGAGGTTTTATAAACTATGACTTGTATTTAATTTAATTTTAATTTTCCATTAGATAAACTATTTTCATTGAGGTTTTATAATTTTTGACTATTTACTTTCTTCTCCGTTTTTAGCAGATGACGGAATTATTATTAATATTGACTAGTGTTGTGGATTCCGGGAATGGAATCCCGCACAAATAAATAAACAACGCCAGTAATTGAGATAGAAAAATAAGTGTATTAAACGTAAGAATACAGACTTGAAGTGAAGATTTGTAGTTCCGGAATGCGGGTTAGTAGAAAGTATATGTACAAGTCTCTGTAAGTGAAGCCGTAATTATCTCTCTCGCTGGACTCTCGTATAACCCTCTGTGAACACCCTGTGTACTGTCTCCGTATCTCTCACCCTGACTCACTGTATCTCAACCTGCAGGTATTCTCTCTGTCAGTATAAGTATACTTTGGACGAGTCCATCTTGTGTAAAAGGGGTGTGCCCAACAACAACTAGTATTCTAATCTTGACTAATAAACTAATTGACTGGTATTCCAATCTAAATTTTTATCACATGAGGCATTTTTACCATTATCATTAAATTTTGATAACTATTTATTTAAAGATTTTTTTTTCTTAGAAGAAACAGTTTCATCCATTATAATGACCAACTAGTACTTTCGTTATAGATTTACAGTCATCTTCATTTTTTATTTGATTAGGCATTGTCAATCATTAAAATGGACAAGCGAATGGATGACAATGACTCTCCAAATGAAATTGACTAAAATTAAATATAATAATATTAGAAGAAGAAGAAGAAGAAGAAGAAGAAGAAGAAGAAGAAGAAGAAGAAGAAGATTGAAGCAAATAGGCTGGACATAATTGTCCAAGACTGAAAAGGAAAAACTAATTGATATGGCTTGCCCAGCGGACTGTAACATACTAACCAATGAATTTGTAAAACTATGGAAGTATAAAAACTTAGAAATCGAAATGGAAAAAATGTGAAAATTGAAAACAAGAAAAGTATCAGTCATTGTAGGTGCGCTTGGAATGATAAGAAAAGGAAAACAACAACACATTGAAAAAAAATCCCTGGAAATCTCAGCTTAAAAGAAATACAAAAAAATTGTCTTGATAAGTACAACGCACACAATAAGAACTTTGTCAATATAACGCTAGTAATGTTATCATGAAATGTAGCCATGACAAAACACCGCTACCTGCCTTATGTCTTCCCGCAGACTTGCTAGGTAGTGTGACCATAGCAGAAATCGAAATATTATAATAATAATAATAATAATAATAATAATAATAATAATAATAATAATAATAAAAGACGATAATGTTAAGACAATATATTCCAATATTTTTCTTTCCTTATTAGCCACATTAAGCTCCACATTTCTATGCATAAGTAAATATGCATTAAAGCAAAGAGGCTTTGAATCGACGATTCTTATATATAACTGCCTTTATGAGTCATATATATATATATGTATATATATATATATATATATATATATATATATATATATATATATATATATACAAGCACACACACAGATAGATAGATAGATAGATAGATAGATAGATAGATAGATAGATAGATAGATATGGACTAAGATAGATAGATAGATAGATAGATAGATAGATAGATAGATAGATAGATAGTTAGATAGATAGATATGAACTGATATAGATAGATAGATAGATAGATAGATAGATAGATAGATAGATAGATAGATAGATAGAAACCGACAAGATCACGTTAATAGTTTTTCGATAAACACGCCATGTCACTTATAAATCAAAAGACTGGGCGAAAATTGGAGAATATAGAAATTCTCCTATGAATACGGTCTTATCATGTTCAATGCATGTAAATGGAAGTCAACCGATGAAAAATGCTACCTTCAGATGGAAGTCAAATATGGCCGCTCACGGTTCTGTCGGGGAGAGGACAATATTACAGGCGGGAATAGCACGCCACATGCCCTGTCTGTTGTCTGAACGCTTTAGAAAGGTAGTGTGAAGGTGAATGAGACTGTAGATGGCCAAGCAATAATGCGGACGGCCTAAAGATGAGGAAGTTATTTAGAAGAAGGAGGAGGAGATGGAAGAGTAGGAAAAGGAGGAGGAGGAGGATAAGGTGGAGGAAGTGGAGGAGGAAGAGGTTGAATGTTTCCGTGGGACAAAATAGCTTTAGGTTATTTGTTAAATACAGGATAGATTCAAATATCAATATGGCCGCAGCTTGTGATTTCAAAAGAAGGATGACGGAGAAAAGGAAATATATAAGGCCTAATCAGAAAGAAAAAAAATAAAACATTAAAAAAGGAAGCAAGGGTTACAAAACTAAGATCGGCGCACAGGAAGAATGAAAATGAAAGAAAGAATGAAGTAAAAAAAGGAAAAAAAAGTTGAAAGTATGAACCAGAGAATGAAAGAAATGAGGAGACAATAAGGAAAGCAAGAAAAAGAAAGAACGAAAGAATGGGAGCACAAAAGAATGAAAAATAATAAAAGAATGACCTACTAAAAGGAAGGAATGAAGGAAGGAAGCGACAGTAAGGAAAGCAACGAAAAGTTAACAGAAGGAAAGAAAGAAGGAAAAATAAATAAAGAAACAAACAAAGAAAAAGAAAAAAAAACAATGTGAGCACAAAAAGAAAAAACAGGATAAAAGAATGACCCACAAGAGAAAGGGGAAAAAGAAGGAAGGTAGGAAATAAGGAAGGAAGAGACAATAAGGAAAGCAAAGAAAAGTTAACAGAAGGAAAGAGAGAAAGAAAAAGAAAATAAGAAAGAAAGAAAGAAAGAGAAAAGAAAGAAAGAATTTGAGGACAAAAAGTAAAAAAGAACAGAATGAAAGAATAATTTCCTGGACCAGTAAGGATTTCTGCTTCCTAGAAAAGAAGGGATATTTAAGTTAGAGAATTGTGTCCCTTTAATTGCAAAAATGTGAAACAGAGATTTTCGCATTTCTCATATATATATATATATATATATATATATATATATATATATATATATATATATATATATATATGTTCACCCTGCTCAGACAGCGCAAACTCTGCTCGATGGGCAGATAGATAGATAGACTGGACATTGAGGGCAACGCCCAGCGGTGACAGTCTGTTTCATGCTTAAACGCAATCTTTAGACATGGTCTGATGATTATGTTTAAGCATGAAACGTTTAAAGAATGCAACTGGTTCTGATCAAACTGAACAAGACGGCCAGAACGTGAAGAGTCTGTGAGTTTTAACAAACCCTACTGTTGTAGTTTTTGGGTATCTTGGTATACTAGTGAGCCAGCCAAAATGAGCTGACTCATTTTATAGTTCACCAATAGAAGTCTCAAACCAATCAGAAGGCTCAAAATATTCAATACGATGTGTATAAAGGCGGCCATGTTTTTTTTTCCGGAATATTCACTGCCAACTTATGATATCGAAGACTGAAGAATTACGGAACAGCTGCTGGTGGTATTGGCGATATAGTCAGATTCAGTAGAGTGTCTGACTCGTGAGTGTTAATCTTTAACGTTGTTTCATTGAACAGATTACGTACTGCGCTGGATTCTATATTCATAGACTATGGTGGACATTGTCAACACCCTACTTGAAACAAGAACACCATTTCTGTCTGTAACGAAGTCATCTCCTTCTTCTTTATGTACCGTTCCCCTCGCCCCCACTGCCAGGACGTAGACGATCATACTTCTCCACAAATTCCTGCTTTGGCAATTTTGTGTCCTTGATCAAAGCCAAGAGAAGATGTCGGACACGCTCATTCTTGTCTACTTGCAATTCCATCTAAAACGAATGTCTAATCTGAAACAAAATTTCAATAACGTTAGACAAGTTTTACAGGATAACTAGAGCTACTAAGAAGCAAAAAATACCACAAAAGATTATTCTTCGAGTTCATTCGCAGAATATCAGAAACAAACAAACGAATATATGTAACAACCTTTTATTCATCAACTCTTTCTTCATTATCAATTTTTGCAAACCGAGCATTTTAATTGCACGTTTCGTCCTGTTAGAAACGCAGGGCCACGAATTGTCATTTTGAACAATCACACTGTATCAGCGGTCACATTTGGCTGCTTTGTCACCTTGACTTGAAGCAAAGAGAAGATGTTGAACAGTCCCATTCTTGTCTACTTGGTATTCCATTTTAAATCTGAAATAAAATTTCAATAACGTTAAACAATAAGATGATCAGAAATACTAAGAAGCAAAAACCAAAAATGCCCAGAAACATTGTTCTTCTCGATCATTAGCAGAGCATCAGAAAAAACGAATTATCGGAAACAACCTATTGTCTATCCCCCTATATATATATATATATATATATATATATATATATATATATATATATATATATATATGTGTGTGTGTGTGTGTGTGTGTGTTTCATTAAAGATGACAGACAATGTACTATGGTTAAGCTTCTTATTTAAATTTTCTTGTGTTCGAACAAGTGTTTTCTTTTTTGGACACATTACATTATTTACATTATTCGGACCATTGTCCTCATCTTTGTCGCCATATTTATTACAACGTTTCGGCCGTTGTACGCTCCGGCCTTCTTCATGTGGTTGGAATGTCGAACTGAACCCTTTATTTCGCTCACTGGGGTAGACTGTTCTAGTTCCACGTGCCATGTTTTAATGGATGTCAGTTATCAGTTATTTCCTGTTAATTTCACTCTGAAATTTCTCCACTGACTTAGCCGGGTTTTGAACTCACACAATTTGGGTCCTGTCACTGGATCTAACTAACTCCTCAAGGACACATGGCACAGTGGATAAATAGTCCGAATAATGTAAATAATATATATATATATATATAGAGAAAGAGAGAGAGAGAGAGAGAGAGAGAGTAGAGAGAGAGATGAGAGAGGTAGAGAGAGAGAGAGACCGTCTATATAGCCTGATACAATTCTACGTATGTAGATGACATAATTATAGTTCGTATATATAATGTAGAACAAGTTCATGTGTATACGTAGAAAACCTCTTCTTATACCACATAAAGCCCCACCCCCATGTGCAGAAGACATAGGTATAAGCCTCACATATAATATGGAACAATACATGGAACATACAACGGAGGCCCTCTCTGTCCCTCACCGACCGAACAAATCTATCCCCATATTGTGTTTCTCTTCTCGTTAGAGCGCCGATGTGTACAAAGAAAGGAAGAGACTCGTGGCACATTCACAAAAGACAGAAGATGAAATCAATATCAAAAAATGAAGACACAAATCCTATTCTCCACAATTTGGTGTTTATCTCAATTAGGTTGCCAGGTCGGACTAGCCCTAACCGAGACTATACGTATTTGTCTGGCTGCCAACGGAAACCTCTAGTTTCCGACGAAGTACCACCTGGTCCTGTTTTTCATTCACTTCTTTATTAGAGTGGTTTGCCGCTTTGAATCCTAGACTTTAGACACTGTCTTCCAGCCATTAACAAAACGACATTTCTGACTCCAATGACATAACTTTGAGGCCACTTGACATCATGTGTGCTCAGCCGGTCTTATGGGGGATCTATTGTGACACAACCTGTCTGAACTAGCATAAGGCTGTATGTATAGGCTCCTGGACAAATCTTAATACCAGATACAAAAGGGCTAAAAAAATATAAAATACTGTTACTTTAATCAAAATATATTTGCGAAATTTGTGCATTTAATTAGAAAGTGTAGTTTATCAACAAATAAGTGAAATTCTTAAGCTTTTAATTGATTAATTTAAACAAACATTGAAAAAATGATTTTTTGATTGGTCATAAAGATAATACCAGGTGTGAAAAAAACCCAAATTACTAGACAAAAATTTTAGAACTAGTCAGTGTGCACATAGCTTCAGGTGTGTAGACATCTAAGTAGCTCATTTCCAGTACTAAATTTCAGATTTTAAAATGGCTACCTAGGTTGATATATGCCTGAGGAAAGCCGAAATGATGAGGACACTAGTTCGAATATAAATAGTAAATAATTTCATATATATAGTATAGTGCAAGACCCCATATGCATAGGCCGCAAATATACCCCGATACAAGCCTCGATATACAGACGTCATATGTGTCGATCGCATATACAATATGGAAGCATAAGGCCTGGTGTATAGCTCATATAAAGGGTGTTCCAATGACGTGGACCGATTTTAAATGTGAATTAAATTTAAGCGTGTGATGATTTCTTTTTCTTTTTCTTTCAGATTTAACTTAAGTCTTTGGCAATTTCAACCCTGGAAAGATTAACAATCAAACAACGTGTTAAAGTTATCGAAGCTGATTACGTTCAAACAGAAATGCATTTCACTAACTTCAGATTTTCTTTTTCTTTTTTTTGGTCAACGTAATCGACCAACTAGGAGTGCAACTGGAAACGATGTAACGTTGTTGCGGAGAGGTTCAATTCCTGTGCAATATAAAGGGTGTCTGGAGTTTGGGCCATCTTCTCAAGCACTGCAGCAATATATTCAGCTGAACGGCGTAAACGAACACGCAACAGTGTTTTCACATCTGCCACTGTCCCAGTTTGTTTGAATTTACGAACAATATTTTCATTTGGACTCTTGAAACTTTAACATATTGTTTGATTGTGTTGTGGTAGGATCCACCTAATCTGCATAGGTGACTACCAACTATATAAATAGTGGTTGGTACCGGAAGACGATGAGAAGGAATCACGAGATCCAACTAGAGACTCTGATCGACTGCGACTAGTCAACACATTCTCCAGGAACGTCTTCCCAGAAATATACAGAAATACTATATGTACTTATTGTGTACACTTTCTTGTTATAATACATTCTTGTTCTAAGTACATTTTGTGTTGCATTATTATTCCATGCAATAGGCGAGATTCAACAATGAGTCAAGACTCAACAGATTGTTACACGTTCCATGGATAGAAAAGTTAACATAAGACCATGTACACACATATTTAATACACGTGAGTGTTTGTGTGTACACACGCAAACACACATATCTATCTATCTATCTATCTATCTATCTATCTATATATCTATCTATCTATCTATCTATCTCTCTCACCCTCTCTCTTCATATATATATATATATATATATATATATATAGGGTGTTCCAATAACTTGGACCGATTTTAAATGTGAATTAAGTTTAAGCGGCTAATGAGTTTTTTTCTATTTTCTTTCAGATTTAACAACTTAAGTCTTTGGCACTTTCAACGATAGAAAGTTCAACACTCAAACAAACATGTTTTAAAGTTTCAAGAGTGCTTGTTATCTTGGGTACTTAGAATTCCAAACACACCTGAGAATCTTTTATCTTCGAGTCGTGCCATTATTATACCACGAAATTTCCGGAGAGATATGTCTTTAAGAAATTAGCCAGGCAGCAGAACGCTGACCAACTTAATTAAGCTACTTGAATTTCCTGTATATTCCTAATATATGTAAAGGGTTTTCTAATAACTTGGACCGATTTTAAATGTGAATTAATTTTAAGCGTCTAATGATTTTTTTTCTTTTTCTTTCAGATCTGGCGGACATTTGGGCGACATTATTTTTCACACAATATTGTTATGACTTAAATAATATGATCCAATAGAGAAATAAATAAATTTTCACAAATAACACTGATTTATTTACTGCTGACTTTGATCCGTCTTAATGAAACACCCTTATATATAATCCGTCTTAATGAAACGCCGTTTATATAGCCTGGTACAAGCCAAAATATATAGTCGGCATGCTGAACATTAAAGTGACTATAATGCTGAACACGTTCGCACGTCTAGTCCAGGATAGTACCTATGTATAAACCGCATATATCGCCTAGTACAAGCATACAGCGATTTACTAAACGTAGTTTAAATGTCACAGGGTTGTAAGTAGAGGGCACATAGTAAGGATCAACCTACTATTTCTATGTGCCATGTCCTTTCAGGATGTCGGTGATCATCGTTCTCAAAAACAGCATTTCCTTTGTAACTCTTAGCAATGTTTGTCGTGCTGTTATTTCTCCTAGTCCTTGTTCTGCCAACCATTTACAAAATCTCGTGTTATTCTCCGCTTTCCTCTGTCAATCTTGCCTTCAACATGTCCTGAGAGTGTTAAATTTTCTAAACCATCTTTTCTCATTATGTGCCTTAAAAAAGACAATTGTCTCTTTCAGATTCTAAGAAGGAGTGTCCTTTTTGTTTTCATTTTCTCTAAAACGTTCAAAAGTATTTTCAGTTCATGGTATTCTCAGCATCCTGTGACTTCAAATCTCTTCTTCATCTGTGAGGAGTTTGTCCAGCATTCACTGATATATAGGAGGACTGATATTACATAATATTTTAGTACTCTTTTCTTTGTTTCTAACGACATTTTCCTGTTTCTTAATACTATGCTTAGATTTTGGAAGGCATCTTTTTCTATCACAGTGCATATGTGATTTCGGTAACACACTTTCGGTCCACTGTTCATCGATATTTCGTCAGTGCTCTCATGTTCGGTCCATGGTATCCTCAACATCTTTCTGTTGAAGCACATTTCAGTCGCTTCATACCTCTTCTTCATCAGTGATCGGTGGCTGGGCATTACGCCATTTTTCTCTACCAAGGGTAAAAATGAATATAATGGATTCGATTGGAATTCGAACTCGGCCCTCCGATTTCTCAGTCCGAGCTGCTATCAATTACTCTACATATTTATAATAATGACCCACGCAGCTCTCGACATTACGAAAAGATTTATATATGTAACGTGTGTGCGTGATCTTAGGGCTTTCTGTTGTGATTTGTTTTTCAAAAACTGCTCATTGAAAAATGTCATGGTGCCATTTCTGACCTTAAGTCCCTGTTCATGACCCTGAAAAAAATGATTATACACCAGAAATCAAATCAAGTAATAATAATAATAATAATAATAATAATAATAATAATAATAATAATAATAATGATGATAGTAATAATAGTAATATAGGAACTGCACCCTTGTGCAAATTAATTTATATCAACCGCTTTAGTTTCCTTTCTTTCGCCATACGGTAAGTTTTAGACCCACTGGAATGACAAGGTGTAATCGATTTCTATTTTTTCCCCAGATTAGGTCACTTGCAGTGGTGTGCAGTAATATGAATCTATTTTCGGGGTGTATGATAAAATTTGTTTGGCCTTGAAAAACATTGCGTCACCGTGTTTACATCAGATTTTAATCACGCCCAGACACTATTGGCTCGACTGTCGATTAGTTGTCCTACGGACATTGTGATGGACGTTACTCCAAGGAAGAAGATTCATAACTTTCCAAAGGGTATTAGTAAGTGAATGTAATGGATTCGACTGGAATTCGAACTCGGCTCTCCGATTCCTCAATCCGAACTGCTCCATCGTGCAATCTTTAAATGCCATATGGACAGTTAAACATAGAATCGGAAAAAGACAGCCGAAATTTGTTAGACACATAATGAAGAGGAAAGGCTTGGAAAATTTGACACTGATAAAACATATCGAAAGTAAAATAGACTTACTAACGAGCTTGTTGGAATGCTGATTTTCAAAGCGTAGCCAACAATATGGCGCACACAGTGTGGATCGAAAACACTATCCAATCGTAATTGGTCTAGAGAGACAAGCTTCCTGACTATTAAAGCACAATGATGTGCCACATCACCCGCCTCATATATATTATCGAACAATGCTACATATGCAGATAAACATGAACTTAGTTTTTTTTTTTCTTATGACCTAGCCACTTATATAATTTTCCCAGCAAAACCAACTATTTCTCAGTTCTTCTCAATCTGTGAACAGGCTTTAACTTGTGAACACCGCAAACGACTCCATGCGTGCGTTGTCTGATATGGTGTAGTCTAATTCTTGGTCATTAGATTCCATTTGGCAGTGTCAATGTGCTTGCGTGAGGGCGAAGCAGGACAAGATTTGACGGGAAAGGAGAAGTTGGAATAAAAACAGTTCCAATAATTTTGTATTTCCGCAATCGCATTACGCGTGACGCGAGCCCGTTTCACGGCAAAAGGCCGCCCCATTCATGTATAACATTTGCATCTCGTTGTAAATTGGCCCGCCAAAGATATGTTTCGGGCGAGATTAGAACGCCGGTAAATTAGGCGCTGGGGCCTTTCTGACCCTTGACCTTGCAACTATTCATCTGTTGGTTGAGGTTCAATTATGGGGCTCTCGCAAAGATGGAAACGATATCTATCATCCTCTCAGAAGTTCGATATATTTCAATTCCTTCTCTCTGTCACTGCTTTCTTTCTTTCATTCTAGCTTTCTTACTTTCTTTCTTTCTTTCTTTCGGTTTCTTTTTTTTCTTTTCTTTTCTTCCTGCCTCTCGATGTCGCAATCTCGCACAGAGATAGTGTTCAAATAAAAGCGAATTAAAATGAAAGCTCCATGATTCACTTTCAACCAAAAGGAAGAGACGGGAGTCGATGTAGCCAACCAGTTTCTTTCTAATGGAAGGGTGCCATTCTGATGGTATCACTTAAACAACGAACGTGAGATGCTAATATTCCACAAACGGAGCAAGAGAAGGTCGGATGGAATCAAGCCCATTCTTACCATATACATATATATATATATATATATATATATATATATATATATATATATATATATATATATATATATATATATATATATATATTCCAACTTAATTCCATCCAACTGCGCGCGCACACACACACACAGACACACATATATATGTATAAAGAGAGAAGGAAGCGAGATAGATAGATAGATGGATAGATAGATAGATAGATAGATAGATAGATAGATAGATAGATAGATAGATAGATAACGGGGTGAGGTGGAGAAGTAAGAAAGAGATAGATAGATAGATAGATAGATAGATAGATAGATAGATAGATAGATAGATAGATAGATAGATAGATATTTCCAACTGCTCCAAACGTTACCTTGTTGATGAGAGTATTTGAGTAAATGCCCTGTTCTTTGCAGGTTTTTCGCGAATCCTAATACAATAAATGAACCCCCAACAGTAAGATCCAGTGTACTTTAAAACGCGTGGGACTTTTCATTTTTAATTATCTCAAATCCTGTAGGCCAACAGACGTAATTCACTCTGTTTCAAAAAGAAAAACAACAACAAAAAGTACAAAAAGAAAAAAAGATAAACATGATGTCTACTCAAACACAGATATCCATAAAATATCCAGCAGGGAAAAATAATGTCGTATAGAGCATCCATTGACTCCTTAAACCTTTGAGCCCTGCGTTCCTGAACAATTTTAATCCTTCTGCCTAAGCTCCTGAGCGAAAATTCGCAAATAATTTGTATGCAATACAGTGAAGCAATTGATAGCGTCTCGGATTTAGGAATCGGAGAGCCGAGTTCGAATTCGAGTCGAATCCATTAGATTTACTTACGTGCTAATACCCTTGGGAAAAGTATGAATGCTCTTCTTCCCCCCCCCCTTTATGGGTAAAGAGCAGGACAGAGCTGGTTCTATAGCGTTGGATAGCAACTGGTCTACCGCAGAAAGAAATGGTAAACTATTACGGGAAAAATCTGGCTCTTCAGTCAAGTATCGAAAGATACATGATCGCCTAAGCGTGTATCACGCATAGCACATAACTGACTGAATTTTTCAGAGCAGATATGAAAATAGTTACAACCGATGGCTGGGTATTACGTCATTTTTCTCTACCACCGATAATGCATTTTTCTCTACCACCGTAATGAAAGTGTTAATAATTGCACAATATATATATTATTCTGGGATCGATGAATTACTATATATATATATATATATATATATATATATATATATATATATATATATAGATATATATATATATATATATATATATATATATATATATATATATATATGCACATTTCATTAAAAACGACTGACAAGGTGCTTTTATTTAGTTTTTTATATAATTTCTCGTGCGATCTAATAAAGTTTTTCTTTTCAGAGGATAAATTATATAAAAACTGTCCGAATCGCACGAGAAATTATATAAAAAACTAAATAAAAGAACCTTGTCAGTCGTTTTTAATGAAATGTGCATGAAAGAAGGATTTCTGCCTATATATATATATATATATATATATATATATATATATATATATATATATATATATATATATATATATATATATATATATATATATATATATATATATATATATAGTAATTCCTCGAGTCCAGAATAATCTTCAACAGAATGCAAAAAGCACTGGACGGCCGTTTCGTTTCCATTTGGGACTCATCAGCAGTGCGCATCCACTACTGAGAATCGAACCCGGACCATTTCGATACAACGCCAACTGTACCACGGGCCTGGGTGACGAAGAAGACACAAACTAGACTCGATGTACCGCCGCTATTACTCAGTTCCGCAGCGATATTCATTCAAATTTACGCATAACCTGGGAATAGTGCGGCTACGATATATATATATATATATATATATATATATATATATATATATATATATATATATATATATATATATATATATATATATATATATATATATATATATATATATATATATGGAATATTAGTGTTTGAGCCTTTTATATTATATATATATATATATATATATATATATATATAGGAGACGGGGGGGGGAGTTTAGGCCTCTTAACATGCGGCATGCAGGCCCACCGGTGTGTGGACACGCCCTGGTGCCCATGAACCAAACCCCAGTTATGGGTTATTTAACTCCACTGCCTTGTGGAAATCTTCGGGAGAAGAAAAAGCTAAGGAGTAAACCCTACACAAATCCGGAGTGAAGCCCCTAAGGCGGATGGACGGCACTCTGTGCTACCTTCCGGCAACTCCTACAGCCGCGCTGATACCAAACTGTATTGGTTTCATCCTCTCTTTTGGACTCTACTAGCAAGGCCGAGAGGGGGAACTAGATCTCCGGGCACCCCTAGCTCTCCATACATCCCGCCCAGTCTCGTAGCGTCTGCACCAAGTGGCTGGGAGACTGCCGCTCCAAGGTGGTACTATACAGTCACCAGAGGCGATCTAACCCCATCGCCTAGCACCTACACGAGACGGACGGATGCCGATACGATACGGATATATATATATATATTTTTATAGATACAAGTATTTAAGCAAATGCTATTTGCTTAAATACTTGTATCTATAAAAAGAACGTTAAACATATTATAAATGACTTTAAATAAATTGTCGGACTATGTCCAATTCAAAAAAAAAATATATATATATATATATATATATATATATATATATATATATAAGGAAGCAAGTATTCAGTCAAACAATTTTAGTTTTAAATATCTATACGGTCTTTCTTCTCAATTGTTTTATTATATTTTACAATTTTCCGATAAGTTTTTGAATATTGCGATCGAAGTTGTGAACAAAATATCCGAAGTTCATATTTTGTTATTTTTGTGCCATTGCTTTGAGACTTTGCCGTCATTATCAAGAACTGATGTGTTACCTGTGTCATAGAATTCCATTATCTTTATCCTCGTCTTCCCTGGGAAGCTGCGCGTTGGAAAAGGTCCAACGTGACGTCATGTATAACGGCTCATGGGAACGGAGCCACACAAAATGGTTCAGATTTATTTATATAAATTTGTATTTTTATTTTATTTCTTATTTTTGTTAATCAAATATATGCGCAGATTAATTAAGTCATACACACTTCAAGATACCTTCGCGTCCTGGGTAAGACGATAAACTACATCCGCGTCCTGGGTATGACGATAAACTACGTCCAACAGAAAGGCCGTTTTTGAAAAAATAACGTTGCTGGCTATACGTTTTTGGATAGTATTAATAATAATTATAGTAATAGTATTACCAGCTTTACGTTTTCGAAAGAATAATGTTGCAGCAGTGCGTTTTTGAAAAAATATTACCAACTATACATTTTTGAAAAAATAATATTGCCAGCTATACGTTTAAAAAAAAATTACCAGCTATACGTTTTTTTTTTTTAAATATTATTACCAGCTATACGTTTTTGGAAAAATAAGTAATATATTTTTTTTAAAAAAATGAAAAATATATATTACCAGCTATACAATTTTTGAATCAGGGATACATATCTGAAAGAAATTACCAGAAATAGATATTTTGAAGGAAAAATATTACCAGAAATGGATTTTGGAAAAAATAATATTACCAACAATATAAATTTTGTCGGCATTAAATGACCCATTGAGGTTGATATGCCGTAAAACCAAAACAACCCAAACCAAACCAAGATACCTTCTCCTATGGTGAGTGATATTGTTGTGGCCTGTTTAGGGGCCAGAAAGAAAGACACGGAAGAGGAAGGTAGGTAGAACAAGTATATTGAAGATATATACAAACCAATAGTGTTAGTAATAAGAAGATAGCAGTGAACGTCCGAACGGTAGGCTAGCACCGGGTCTACTACTGCGCCTCAACCGTCTCTTGCTGTTTGTATTTCTGAGAGGAGGAAGAGTTCATTCTATTGTAGGAGGGTTTACCACAACAGATATTTTATTTAATGTGCTGTTTAAATTGTATAATAATATCTTGTAGAGTTTTGAGTCTTCCCTTGCATTGGGTGCTGTACAGTATCATCTTGTGTTGGTAGCTTTACCTTGGTCGATGTGTGCACGGATTACACAACATTTCGATAGGTGACAGGCCAATCTGCGACATCGCTTTGGTTATCTACGTGATTACAGTTAACAATTTTGTTTTTATTTCTCCTCTGGTCTCATGTAATATAACAATTCGAAGTTGCTCTTTTAGGGAGATGTACTAATCCATTTCCATCAGTCACGTTAAATAAGAAAACTTGTACAATAAATAATTTTTACACTATTTACCTCATCTTTGTCGAAATGAACTCTTTATTTTGCTCACTGGGGAAGACTGTTCTAGTTCCACGTGCCAGGTTTAATGGATATCACTTGTCAGTTACCTCCTGTTAATTCCCCTCTTCAAGTTCTCCACTGCCTTAACCGGGTATTGAACTCACACTCTTTGTGTCCTGTCAGTGGATCTAACTAACGTCTTTATCCACTGTGCCATATGTCCTTGAGGAGAGGGGAATTAAGATGAGATAATTGATAACTGACATCCACTAGACATGACACGTGGAACTAGAACAGTCTTCCCCAGTGAGCGAAATAAAGGGTTCATTTCGACATTCCAACCACCTGAAGAAGGCCGGAGCATACGATAATATGTTGTAATAAATATGTCGACAAAGATGAGGACAATCGTCCGAATAATGTAAATAATGTACATAATACCTCATCTCAGAAATATAGACAGATACTGAAAGGCCGAAACATTGTGATAAATATGGCGACAAAGATGAGGACAATAGTCCGAATAATGTAAATAGTGTACATAATACTTCATCTCAGAAATATAGACAGATACTGAAATGCCGAAACGTTGTAATAAATATAGCGACAAAGATGAGGACAATAGTCCGAATAATGTAAATAGTGTACATAATACTTCATCTCAGAAATATAGACAAAGAATTTTTAATCTCAGAAAATCTTTTAAGGAAATATTCACTCGTAAAAAATATGTATTATTCATAGAATCCATAATATATTTCGGTTTTAAATGATCCACAAAGGTTTGAGAAGCCATAAAAATCACAAATCAATCACTCAATGAACCACAATGCATGGTGGGAAATTCTGAAAGAGATAAAGGCAGTAGACAACATTCTGCTGGGAAAGTCTGGATTCTATTAATTATGAAGCTGGTATATGCCACCAACCTCAACATCAGTCTCGCCTCTTCATAGATAGATAAATAGAAAGACAGGAAGAGCCTGATATGGAGATATGAACATAGATAGATAGATAGATAGATAGATAGATAGATAGATAGATAGAAACGACTGCGATAGATAGATAGATAGATAGATAGATAGATAGATAGATAGATAGAAACGACTGCGATAGATAGATAGATAGATAGATAGATAGAAACGACTGCGATAGATAGATAGATAGATAGAAACGACTGCGATAGATAGATAGAAACGACTGCGATAGATAGATAGAAACGACTGAGATAGATAGATAGATAGATAGATAGATAGATAGATAGATAGATAGATAGATAAAAACGACTGCTATAGATAGATAGATATGTTTTTATGTGAGAGTGAAAGTAAAACTTTGATGAGAAAAACGGTTGTCGTGTATTTATTGTCTGTCTGCATCTTCAGCGCGATTGAGACATCGCGCCATTTTGTTAAAACAAAACCCGCGTGTAAAAACTTTCATCATTAATTAACCCCT
>OZ038503.1:77746517-77756517 GCA_964036315.1 Acanthosepion esculentum | reverse complement strand
AAGAAAAATGTATGAAGGAATGAAAATGGAAATTAGAATAAAGAATGAAAAGCGAAGTGAAGAAAAAGGATGGAAAACGGAAAGAGAATGAAAAAAGAAGGAGCAAGTAAAAAGAAAAAGCAAACAAAGAAGAGTGAATGTGAAAGAAATGAACGAATGAAAAGAAAAAGGTAAAAAGAATGACTAAAGAAAAGAGATAGGTGAATGAAAAAAGAAAAAGAGTGAATGAAATGAAAAGAAAAACAAGAAAGCCTGAAAAAAGAAAATCTGAAAAAAAAAGTATCAATAAGGAAAATACAAAGACGAAAAACTTAAAGAAGAAATCAAAAGAAAATGGCGAATGAATGAAATTTAAAAACAACTAATAATGAAAAAAAAAATGAAAAATGATCAATTGGACATCATGGCTCTCCACAATGTCCTGTCCGTTATAGCTCTTAGTAATTTTTTTTGCTATATATTCTAAAATCTATTCTGCCAATAATTTACACAAGCTAATTAGGTAGACTCCTCACTGTTTTCCCTTGTCTCTATTGCTCTCAGTATGCCCTGTGAGGGTCACATTTTCCACACACACTTTCCTCAACATTTGCACAAGAAATCTGATTTCTAATGCTAAGTATAACTAATCTTTTTGTTTCCCCTTTCTCTAAATCTCCTTCAGTGATCACGTGTTTTCAATCCAGAGTATTATAAGCATCCATCTGTAGAAGCACAGCGCGACCCACAAATGAATAAAAGCCATAGAAAAAAAAACATCTCTCTCTTTCTCTCTCTCTCTCTCTCTCTCTCTCTATATATATATATATATATATATATATATATATATATATATATATATATATATTGGTGATAGTAGTTCCTGGGGGAACAGTCCTATGGTTACAGAGAATTTCAGTTGAGTTCCACCACGGAATATGTGAGCGAGCGGCGCTATATTGAGTCTGATTTGCTACCTCTTCGTCACCCAGGCCAGTTGGAACAGTTGGTATGACGTTTGCTTGATAACTCAACTGTTAGGGGTTTCAATTCTTGGTAGTGGATGTGCACTGCTGATGTAGACCCAAATATAGGACGAAACGGCCGTCCAGTGCTTTCTGCATTCTGTTGAGGTTTCTTTCAGACTCAATGAATTACTTAATTATATATATATATATATATATATATATATATATATATATATATATATATATATATATATATATATATATAAGTATGTATGATAGGATAGTATAAGTAATATTGAAAAAGAGTCAGCTGAAATGTGGTTCCATAGATAAGCTGAAATTACAATAACGTAGGACAGTTATAACTTCTTTCTTTTTATGTGCCATGCCCTTTCAGGACGTGAGCAATCACGGCTCTCCATCTCCCTTTATCCCCTGCAGAGGGAAGGAACTTGTTGAAAGATCCTTCCCTCTGCTTTCTCCCCTAGACCACGTTCTGTCATCCACTTGCTTAAGTCCGCCAGGTATGTCACGCGTTGTTTTCCATTCTCTTTTTCCCTCTATCCGACCCGTGAGTATCAGATTCTCTAGGCCCTCCTTCCTCATTACGTGTCCTAGAAACTTCAGCTGTCTCTTTCTGATATTAGGTATAAGCTTCCTCCTTGTTTGCATCCTTTATAAAACCTCATCGTTGCTCACACGCTCGGTCCATGATATCCTTAGCACCCTTCTGTAAAACCACCTCTCTGTCGCCTTGACTCTCTTCTTCATCTTTGAGGAAATCGTCCAACATTTGCTACCGTAAAGAAGGACAGATGTCACGTAACAGTTCAGTATTCTTTGTTACCAAAGAAATCCTCCCGTCTTGCAGTACTCTGTCCAGTTATAACTTATTTTCTTTTTATGCGCCATGTCCTTTCAGGACGTGAGCGATCATGTCTCTCCGTCTCCCTCTATCCCTTGCAGCACTCAACAATCTTCTTCCCTCTGCGTCTTCCCCCGAACCACGTTCTGTCATTCACTTGCTTAAGACCGCTAGATATGTCACGCGTTGTTTTCCCTTGTCTCTCTTTCCCTCTCTTCGACCTATGAGTATCAGATTCTCGAGGTCCTCCTTCCTCATTATGTGACCAAGAAACTTCAGCTGCCTCTTCCTGATGTTAAGTATAAGCCTCCTCCTTGTTTGCATCCTCTCTAAGACCTCATCGTTGCTCACACGCTCGGTCCATGATATCCTTAGCATCCTTCTGTAGAACCACATTACCGTCGCCTCGAGTCTCTTCTTCATCTTTGAGGAAATCGTCCAACATTCGCTGCCGTAAAGAAGGACAGATGTCACGTAACAGTTCAGTATTCTTTTCTTTGTTATCAAAGAAATCCTCCTGTCTCGCAGTGCTCTGCCCAGTTAAAACAAACTTTCCTAAAAAAATGTCCCAAAACCTCTGGAATGAAGCTCGTATATACAATATAAATCAATGATATATCTGGGCTTGTATCATATAATTTATTTTTGTGTGCATGTATAAAAAGTCGGTGATAAAATTGAATTTGGCTGAAAAGATCTCGTAATGACATAGACAATATAATAATATCAATGTTTCACTTAATTCGTTGTATGTTCTTGTGGTTTTAAATACGTCCAATATCTTTGTTGTTTCAAAAGACTAATATTAGAAGAGTGTAAACTCACTGTTGCATCATGGGCAATAAAAAAACAGAGTTAAATACGTTTCATTTCTTTTTGTGTGTTCATAGTTGTTTTAGGCTTAGTGTGTCGGTGTTTTTGATCTATCGAGAAGGTTGCATGGTCGAGGAGTAACGTGTGGCCATTCGGAGTGTGAAGATTTGAATTCGCCTTGTGTGTGTTATTCGTTTGGGTGTATCTTTATACTACATCAAAGATAAAAATCAATAAAGAAGGTTTGGGCAAAGCGGGAATGTTTCTGATTGTTTTTATTGGTTGTAAAACCTTCGTTTGAAATTCACCTGATCGGTTTATGTCGGCGTCCTTGCTGTTTAAAATTTGCCGTTGAAACTGGCGGAAAATTCATTTGATATACGACTTTAAAATGTCATTTCCGGTTATCGCATTTGATTGGCTCAAAATTATCTTGTTATTTATAAACGAAATCTTATTCTTTTGTGCACTACCAGTATTAGTCACTATCCAAACTCCATAATACTTTAATATTAATATTTTAATATTAAATGTAAATATATCTTCATCTCCGTTCCGTGTCCCAATCATGGCTCTCCACAATTCCCCGTGTTTTAAATGACGATAAGGAGTCATATATGCAAAGTTGATGTTTTTGGAAGGCAGGTTAAAACTATAAGTACAGAGCAACCTCGGTTCTCGAACATCTCGCATGTCGAAAAAGTCGGTTTTCGAACAGAAAATTCGGGATGAAAATGCCTTGGTTATCAAAAAAAATTTTGGTTCTCGAACAACAACGCCGAACCGAGCCGAACGGAGCCGACCTGAGCCGAACCGAGCCGAACCGAGCCGAATCGATTTAACCGGAACGGAATCATTTCTGAATCGATCTCCATGTTGTATTCATTCGTGTGTTGTGTTGTGTTTTTCTTTTCCAATTTTATTGTACTGTGCCTTTTTTTTTCTCTTTATTAGCCCCCCCCCCCCCAGTCATATCTCCAAAGAAAGCTAGCAGTGATAATGATAAAGGAAAAAAGAAAAGCTGAGAGAAAAACAATTGTTGATGATATTGTTTCTTCCTACCCAGTTTCATATGGAAAAATCAACGATCTATAGTCTTCTGATAAATAAAGAGACGATCATGTCTTTCCTTCCCTTTTCGAAACAATAACATTTCTTTTCTTCACCTTCCACACTATCTTAGACTTATGCCATCAACTCTCCTACTTACAGGTACAGCAAAATTAAAGTGTTCATCTATATTTTATCTATTTAGTATTTTTTTTTAGATTTAATGATTTTTTATTAGTTTTATGTATAAATTTGTACACAAAATACCGTTGTTAAAGTTTAAATAAACAATCATCTTCAGACCAGGAACGGATTAATCCATTTTACATTGATTTCTATTAGAAAAATAGTTTCGCTTTACGAACATTTTAGGTTACGAACGGGCTTCAGGAACAATTAAATTCGTGACCCGAGGTTCCACTGTATTTACTTTACCTTCATAATACTATCATCTTCCTCTTCTTTTATGTGCCATGTCCCTTCAGTACGTTGGCGATCATGGCTCTTCATAATTTCCTTTCCCTTGTAGCTGTTAATAATTATTTTTATTTTTGCTATATCTCGTAATCTCTGTTCTACCAACCATTTACGCAAGGTCATTAACTGATTTCCTCTATGCCTCTTGCCTTAAATATGTTCTGTGAGTACCAAATTCTCTAAGCCCTCTTTCCTCAACATCTGCCCTGGAAATCTAAACTGTCTCTTTCAAATTATAAATATAAATAAACTTTTTGTTTTCATCTTCGATAAAAATTCTTCGTGGTTCACGTGTTCAAGACATGTTATTCTCAGCATCCTACTATAGAATCACATCTCTACTGACTCAAGTCTCTTCTTTGTCTACGGGGAGATTATCCAATATTCCCAGCCATATAAGGGAACCGATATTACATAACAGTTCACGACTATTTTCTTTGTTTTTAATGAAATTTTCATGTTTCTTCATATTTTGTTTAGCTTTTGAAGACATTTTTGCTATCCTAATTCAACTTCGGATTGCGATGTCGTATTTCTGTCCTCTGGTAAATCATTTCTCAGATAAAATTAAATTGTTGTATTGTTTGATTATGGTATCTCCACTTTCTTATTCGTAAGCTGGGCTGCCCCTTTAGCTGACAACCATACCTTCTGTCTTTTTACAATTGATGTTTAGTCCCTTCTACTCGCTTTCCTTTATTACCGTCTGTAGAAATTTGTGTAGTTTCCTTTCTGTGTCTGCTATCAGCACTGTGTCATCTGCATATTTAATGTTGTTAGGATGAGGGCCGCCAACAATGAATCTGACTAGGAATTTGAATTTGTCATTATTGTGTCGCTGTAAACGTTGAGTGTTTGAAGAATGTATAACAGAATCCGAGAAAAAAACGTGGAAATACATCTAATGATGTGTTTCGATGAATGTATGCTGCTTTCAGCTTCTTCAGGTCAGAAAGAAAGACAAAACTGTGTGTAAGGAAAATGCGTTGGGATATCTGAGGGTAGGAGTGATATAAATTAAATTACCTTATCAGATACGACATCCAGAAAACAAAGTCTTTGTCGGCATTTTTGTTTCTTTGTTTTATTTCATTTTTTTAATTATAAACAATACCTATTTGCCTTTAATATATATATATATATATATATATATATATATATATATATATATATATATATATATATATATATATATATATATATATATATATATATATATATATATATATATATATATATATATATATATATATATATATATATATATATATATATATATATATATATATATATATATATATATATATATATATATATATATATATATATATATATATATATATATATATATATATATATATAGTCTGATTTGCTACCCCTGCGCCACCGAGGCCAGTTGGAACAGTTGGTATGACGCTTGCTTGATAACTCAACTGTCCGGATTTCAATTCTCAGTAGTGGATGCGTACTGCTGATAAGTCCCAAATATAGGACGAAAAGGCCGTCCAGTGCTTTCTGCATTCATTTTAGGTTTCTTTCAAACTCAATGAATTACTTAATTATATCTATCTATCTATATATATATATATATATATATATATATATATGCACAATAAATAAATATACACACTACACATATATATATATATATATATATATATATATATATATATATATATATATATTCACCCACCTGCATGAATGTTCGAGAAAGTTTTCTGTAATAAGATTTCTGGAAAATCTCGGCCGATATGCGAAAATAAATAAATATACTGTTTAATATATAAAGAGCGCTCCTAATCAAACACGAGTATCCACTAATAATAATGTTTAAAATGATTATATATATATATATATATATATATATATATATATAATGTCAGTCGCTATCTACTGTTCTCAAAATGCAATTTTCTTTCTCTTCATTACTAGTTTTTCTGATCCTAATTCCTCCACACCCTGCTAGTGCCTGTACTGCCCTGCTTAGGGTGATACCGATTTTACACACACACACATACACACACACACACACACACATTTATATATATATATATATATATATATATATATATACATATATATATATATATTATAGAATTGTTTCATTTTTGATATGGCTTGTGTTAATTTATGAGGTACGCTGTTTCTCTCTGATATGTATGGGTACATAGGGGTGGGTATTTTGTTTGCTTGTTTGCTTTAATATACATATATATATATATATATATATATATATATATATATATATATATATGAAGAAACATAATTTTAAGGTGTGCTATATTTATGGCATAAAGTGCTCAATATCAGCGATAGAGTGTATGTAAATATAAAAAAAAAGTGAATATTGAAGTGAACTCTCAGAGTTTCATGTTAGAAACAGGACGCGAATATATATATATATATATATATATACACAAACGCACACACACACACACACACACACATATACATACATACATATATATATATATATATATATATATATATATATATATATATATATATATATATAACCAAGTATATGATTGGTGTATACGGAATAAATTCCAATAACCAACAAATACTATTCTTAAGATTTTGTTTGGTCATTGCAACTTATGTAACAGCGTTTCCCCTAGCGAGGGATGTTTGATTGATTTGGACCTTTTAAAACCCTTTATTCTATATTTATACCATCACTTGATAAGACACCAGAAGTGTTGAAACAAAATATTGAATATTTATTTTATAATTTTCGAATAAATAATTACATACATATATATATATATATATATATATATATATATATATATATATATTAGACCAGTTGGTGTCTTTTGGATTTTAAATCACGTGCCATATCTAATGGATATCATTTGTCAGTTATCTCCTGCTAATTCCCCTCTCCCAGTTCTCCATTGACTTAACCGTGTATTGAACTCACACTCTTTGAGTCCTGTCACTGGATTTAACTAACGATTTTATCCACTGTGCCATATGGAACTAGAACAGTCTACCCCAGTGAACGAAATAAAGCGTTCAGTTCGACATTCTAACTACCTGAAGAAGGCCGGAGCGTACAACGGCCGAAACGTTGTAATAAATATGGCGACAAAGATGAGGACAATAGTCCGAATAATGTAAATAATGTACATAATACTTCATCTCAGAAATATAGACAGATACTGAAAGGCCGAAACGTTGTAATAAATATGGCGATAAAGATGAGGTCAATAGTCCGAATAATGTAAATAATGTACATAATACCTCATCTCAGAAATATATACAGATACTGAAAGGCCGAAACGTTGCAATAAATATGGCGACAAAGATGAGGACAATAGTCCGAAAAATGTAAATAATGTACATAATACCTCATCTCAGAAATATAGACAGATACTGCATAGTTTCTTATTCCAACATATACAGAGCGAATTTTTCTAAAGAAAGTAATTAATTTTTATTAATCCGACAGATTGCTTATCAAGTTAAACGTTATTTTTAGTGGATACTCGTATTTGAGTAGCCGTTCTCTTTATTTATTAAACTGTATTAAACTTTATTAATATTTCATTTACTGTCGTGAATGTTGAAAGAATGTTATTAATTGTGGCCGAATCGGTTAAGGTACGTCAGGCTATATGACGGTTCCGTATGGGATACAGTTTCGAATCCTGTCGGAGGACGAATATTTTCTATGAAAATCTCTCGGACATTCAGAGCATTTACTTAAATACTTGTATCAATAAAAAGAATGTTAAACATAAAAGTGTCTCGACCTCGTTATAGGAAGTCTATCCTCTTAACAAAGTAATATTTTATTACAGATTTATTTATTTTTTTTTATTTATATATATATATATATATATATATATATATATATATATATATATATATATATATATATATATATATATATATATATATATATATATATATATATATATATATATATATATAAAATTTCCCAAAGTTAACCTGTAGGGTAAAAGAAAATAGGAAAGCGCGTTGGCTAAAAATAATAAATTTTTGCTATATAAATATATGTAATTTCTCAGAGTTAACCTGTAGAAAAAATATGTATAAATGTAAACGACAACCGGAAAATGCGTTTGCTAATAATAATAATTTTTCCCTATTACCTTTTACATTTATACATATACATATATATACTTGAAAAATCTTCCACCGCAGTTTCTATCTTGTTGGTCAAAAATGTGTAATGTAAGTCCATTTCTTCGTTCAAAATGTGACCCCTACAAGAAAATAAAACCCCAGATGCTTTTGAAAATAATACCCCAATTTACATGGTAATTCGAAGAACTTAAACACGTTATGAAAACGAAGTCACACGAACACCCGACGCATAGGGGCAACTTCAGCAGAAACCCGTGTCCCGGTCACGCAAATACTGGAGCTATTAGTAATCTAATCTGTGATTATTTTTCTCAAATTAGCTTACATCTTTCTGGTATATGTTTCGACCCGCGATAAGTGAGGATGCAATACCACATTGCCGAATGCTGAATGACTATCATATCACGGAGTTAATTGACGAGTCGGAAGCACAAAGGAAAGTCGACTCGAAAATAAACCTTCAGTAAAGTCAGATTACAGTTTTACGAATTTAAAACCCATTGGAATAGAGCAAGTTTTGAAAGAATTGCATTTCATCCGCTTTCACCCAATACGCATGCTCACATGTTTTACCTTATTGCCCCCCCCCAATACAAGACGTAAAAGCCACCCAAGGTAGAATGTGGTTGTTTTATGGACGTAAGAATTGCAGGTTATTAAGATGTGTAGGAGAGATAACGGTTGACATTTGACCTGAAGAATTTAATATTGTAGTGGTCGGGGAAGCATCATCTTGGGAGTCTGTTCAACATAGCAGCGGCTCATAGGATGAAGCTGTCCGAATGGAACTGTTGACCATGTTCACCATAGTCTATGAATAAAGAATCCAGCGCAGTACGTAATCTGTTCAATGAAACAACGTTAAAGATTAACACTCACGGGTCAGACACTCTACTGAATCTGACTATATCGCCAATACTACCAGCAGCTGTTCCGTAATTCTTCAGTCTACGATGAAAAACATGGCCGCCTTTATACACGTCCTTTTGAATATTTTGAGCCTTCTGATTGGTTAACACTTCTATTAGTGAACTATAAAATGAGTCAGGTCATTTTGGTTGGCTCACTAGTACACAAAAGGTACCCAAAAACTCCAACGGGAACTTCTTTTTTTCTTACCAATTTAATACGAAGGAAACGACGATGGTTCAAATCTGTGTATATGGAATGGCGGGTCCTAGCTGAAAATGTCTGAACTGGCGGAACTAAAAAATTGGGCTCGTCTGAATATTTGTTGCGGAGTAACGATAGGATTGTGACGATGAGGTTGTAGAGTGGGAAACAATGCAGCATTGTCAAAACCGAAGAAACTGGTTTTGAACACTGTAGAAAATCTGAACTTGTCTGCCCGAGGCAAGACACGGCAACAATACACTATTTTAGGCTTGATCTGACTCTTCTATCGATAAGGATAAATCCTCGCGTGGGATAAACAGCTATTGAGTCATCATGCCTTCGCTTGTCACTATAAATTATGGTAAATACATATAATTATCATTCCATAAATATATTTTTTATAAAAACATAAATATTATTATGATAAATAAACATATATTTTTATAACAATTGTATAAATTACATGGTTACAATTACATTAATATAATTATTATCAATACGTAAATTCTCTTTTTATAAATCCTTAAATAGAATTATAACAAATACATAAATACAATTAGCATTAATATAATTTTTTGATTGCGTTTAAGATTTGATATAAATCCATAAATAC
>OZ038503.1:77731517-77741517 GCA_964036315.1 Acanthosepion esculentum | reverse complement strand
CACACAACCCTCACTGATTATTTTCTCCTTTCATTTAAATTAAATTTAAATTTGAACAAGGGTATGACTCCTATCCAAAATATAGAAGGAGGTGAATTTCACATCGGCAAGATCATTTTGATCAAAGGGTGTCCCCGGAGGACACCCCCCACTGATTTTTTTTCCCTTTTGATTTAGACTAAATTTAAATTTGAACAAGGGGATGGCTCCTATCAAAGTTGAACAAGAAATCAGCAACCAGCGCCTTACAATACATATTTGTCGCGACAATTCAACTGTCATATCAATATTGAAATCTGCTCATCAATTCATTCAATCAAGTATTGCATCAAAAACATATGAAAGGAGTCAGGTCAAGCTGTTCTGGCACAAATCCATCACTGAATTTTTTTCCCCTTGGGTCTCTGGTCGAAACCCGGAAAGAAATGAGTATACACCAAAAATCAAAGGAAATATAATAATAATAGGTATATTTCATTTAGATCAAAGAAGTTCCGCCCGCGGATGGCATAACCCCATCACTGAATTTTTTTCCCTTTGATTTAAATTAAATTTAATTTTGAACAAGGGGATGACACCTATTCAAAATATAGAAGGAGAACACCAGAAGATGGAGGTCACATCGTCAAGATCAAACTGAGACAATATGGACGTCAAGTTGAACAAGAAATCAACAATCATTCGGTAGTACCTTACAATACATATTTGTCGCGACAATTCAACTGTCATATCAATGTTGAAATCTGCTCATCAGTTCATTCAATCAAGTATTGCATCAAAAACATATCAAAGGAGTCAGATCAAACTGTTTCTGCACAACCACCCCCACTGAATTTTTTTCTCCCTTTGATTTAAATTACATTTATATTTGAACAGGGGAGTGACTCCTATCCAAAATATAGACGGTGAAAGCCAGAAGATGGAGGTCACATCGGCAAGATCATTTAGTAATAGTGAAATGCATTATTTTTCTCCACAATTTGCAACAATGGTTTAAAATCAATCATCATTTTCTTACAAAAAATTATGTGACATGCAGCAAGGCGCAGGTAATTCGGCTAGTAAATAATAATAATAATAATAATAATAATAATAATGTCTTTTGTTCTGTAAGTTCTTATTCTTTTATGCTTTACCTGCAATAGTCCTTTCTATTTCAGCACATTTTTTTGTTGAGCCAATTCTCCTTTGCCTGCCTGCATTTGAGCTAAAACCCGCTTCAAAGCACTGAACACAATATTTTTAAAACCTCTTTCTTTATCCCGCCATTTCTTTAACGTAAACCGTAATAGACCGTAAAGAAAGTCCTTCCGGGATTATAAGAGATAGTTGACTTTCATGATCTTCCTTTGTGTTCAAGACCACCAACTTTGATTGTCTTAAAACCCAAGACTTTATCTCCACGAAAGGTAGCAATAAAATTTATATTCATTTTAGGACAGTAGGTATGACATTTAAACATTTTGCATTTTCTAAACATAATACATAGACTAAACGCTATGCAGCTTAAGAGCGTATGGGACAAGGCTACAGAGTCTGGGAAGGTGGGGGGGACCAACATCTTGTCTTCTGTTATAAAGGATGTTCCAATAACTTGAACAGATTTTAAATGTGAATTAAGCTTAAGCGTCTAATGATGTTTTTTTCTTTCAGATCTAACAACTTAAGTCTTTGGCAATTGCAACCATGGAAAGATTAACAATCAAACAACATGTTAAAGTTTCAAGCGTGCACTTGGAAAAATTGTTCGTAAATTCAAACAAACTGGTCGGTGGCAGATGTGAAAATACCATTGCGTGCTCGTTTGCGCCGTTCAGCTGAAAATATTGCTGCAGGGCAGGAGAATGTGGCCGAAAATCCAGACAGCTCTAGTTCCAAGCGCCATGTTTCTTCCGGATGTCTCAGTTATTTCCCTCTCCAAGTTTTTTGGTTCACCACTGCTGTGGCAAGGCACGTGGAATTAGAACAATCTAACGCGGTGGACAAAATAAAGGGTTCGATTCGAAATTCCAGTCACGTGAAGAAGGCTGGAGCGTACAACGGCCGAAAAGTTGTGAATATGAAAATGAAGATGAAGATAACAGTACAAATAATGTAAATAATGCATGTAATTATAATACCTCATCTAAGATATATAGGGGCCGAAACGTTGTGAATATGGCAATGAAGATGAGGATAACAGTCCGAATAATGAAAATAATGCAAGTAATCATAATACCTAATCTCAGAGATATAGAGGCCGAAACGTTGTGAATATGGCAATGAAGATGAGGATAACAGTTCGAATAATGAAAATATAATGAGTAAACATAATACCACATCTCAGAGATATAGAGGCCGAAACGTTGTGAATATGGCAATGAAGATGAGGATAACAGTCCGAATAATGAAAATATTATGAGTAAACATAATACCACATCTCAGAGATATAGACGCCGAAACGTTGTGAATATGGCAATGAAGATGACGATAACAGTCCGAATAATGTAAATAATGTAAATAATCATAATACCTCATCTCAGAGATATAGACAGAGATGAAGAGATTTAGTATCATTAACAATATGGAAGATATGGCACAGAAAATATATATCCAATGTTACCCACGTAAGATGAATCTATGCATTAATTATTCCTAGTGCTATGGAAATGCGGTTCTACAGAAGGATGCTGAGGATACCATGGACTGAACATATGAGCAATGACGAAGTTTTAGAGAAAGTGGAAACAAAAAAAGACATTTATACAAAGAACCAGAAAGAAACAGTTTACATTTTTAGGGCACCCAATGAGGAAAGAGGGCTTAGAAAATTTGGCACGCTGAAGGTAAGAGTGACAGCTTAAGACAACGCATAACCTTACTAGCGAGCTTTTGTAAATGACTGGGAGAACAGGGATTAGGATAGATCGAAAAATGACAAATTATATTAAGAGCAAAAGAGAACAGGAAATTGTGGAGAGCCATGACCACCACAACCTTGAAAAGAAATTTTAAATTTGCTGTTTCTTGATTGCAGTATTTTTTTTTATTCACTCATTCATTTTTTTTACAAATTATTAACCCATTGCAGGTTATTTAAAGCCAGAAAACATTTTTAGATTGTAATATTTTCTTTTTAGATAATAATGATTTAGTGATACAAATCTTACTAATTAAACCATAGCTGGGGGAGAATATGTGCATTCATACTTTTCCAAAGGGTACTTCTGCGTAAGTGAATATAACGGACCCTGCGGGAATTGGAACTTGGCACACCGATTAACAATTCCGTGGTATTAACAAATGTCACGGTGCAAGCGATCACCCATCTAGGTGAGATTTGTTAATCGGCTCAGGAAATTGTGTGGCTTAGCATATGTGCTGATTCTTTAAGTTTACGAATTTTCCAATGATGTTCTTTGTCTATGATTTCAACCTGATTCCACAGAGGGCGGTGATTTCCCTTTTCTCTCCATATATGGTCAGCCACGCCTGATTTTTCTACTTCCCCTCGTGTTACAGCTTTCTGGTGTTCTTGAAGCTTTACCTGAAGGGGGCGACTGTCTCCCCTTTATATTTCCTTCTGCAGCTGCACGGGATGCCGTTCTCCTCTATGGGGGGGGCTTTCTCGGGAGAGATATCTGCGAAGTGTCGTCCAGTTTTCGAAGGTTGTCCTGATGTTATATGGACCGCAGATCCTTTGTATTTTCTCTGATAACCCCTTCACATAAGGCAGGCTGAGTGTTGTTGTCCTCCTCTTGTACCCGCCTATCCCAGTTTATTAGGGCCGCTGTCACGTACCCAGGGTAGTTGTTACGTTGTAAGATACTGCTTATACTGACCAATTTTTTATCTAATGTCTCTGGGTCGCCACTTATGACATTTGCTCGGTGTTGTAAGCAGCGGACGATCCCTTTCTTTGCGCTGTATAGATGGCGGGAGTTGAAATTGAGGTACTGTCCAGTGAATGTCGTTTTGCGGTATACGCATGTCTTGATCCCACACTCTGTTCGAGATATTAGAACATCTCCATCGTGAACTGTATCAAAGGTCTTATTGAGTTCACATGGTCCAGTAGAACCTGGGCATCTTCCTGGTGTGGCCAGAGTATGAAGGTGTCATCTACATAACTTAATAATAGAGTTGGCCTTAGAGGTAGAGATTCTAATGCCATTTCCTCAAAGTATTCCATGTATATATTCGCCATTGCTGATGATAATGGCGAGCCCATTGCTAAGCCCTCATCCTGTCAATATATGTGTGATCCCATTCCGAAGTGTGTTTATCTATTATCTATTCGACATTCCAACCACCTGAAGAAGGCCGGAGAGTACAACGGCCGAAACGTTGTGATAAATATGGCAACAAAAATGAGGACGATAGTCCGAACAATGTAAATAGTGTACATAATACCTCATCTCAGAAATATAGACAGATACAGTTTGATTATGTTTTTCTTTGAATTCGGATTAGTATTTGGATATTATCTTTCAAATAAAGCCGAAATTCAAGTTCAACGAAGGCATTTACATGAGTTAAAATGCGTTTTTTCGGATTATTAAAAAAGTCCGTAGCATGCCTAGGCATAAGTATCTGTCTCGACGACAGCATTGGCCATTTAGGTGGAAATTAAAAAAAATAAAACCTTTTCACCGGTAACTCTCTAATTTACGGAAGGGATGTTATTTATGCCGGTATTGAGACGAGATGTGATACAATTTTATTGGGTTTTATGTGGAAACCCCGAACACATACACTCGGACCAGGTAACAAACTTTCCGAGTCCCCACAACCGTCAGATGCGCTGGCGTCAGTGGCGCGCACCAATCCAGTTCTCTAGTGCAACGAGAGGGTGCTGCCTCGGGCAGATGTATCCCCAGGTCCGGCCACCTAATTTTCCTCAGATGCGACTCTCTGCACAGACAGAGGCCAGAACTGAGTCGCACTCTACCCAAAGACGCAACCGAGAGATGATAAGCATCCTACCGGCAGGCAGGACCACGGAAGGCATTAATTAGCTTATCAGTTTTGCGCGGCAAAAATAAAATGTCACTGCCGGCTTACTAAGGTTTCGAGCAACGTGTGAAATATTTCAAACATTTTACCCAGTTGACCAAGTTAACGAAGGCCTCACTTAGAAAATGCTCGCCATCGTTTGTAGAGAAAAAGTAGAAAGGCTTTAGTTAAACGTTAATCAAGCGATGCAATGAGGATTTTGAAATAACAAAGGGCGTTTTAGCTTTAATTTTGCGATAAACTGTTTTTCTTTTCTTTTTCATTCCACTCATTCTGTCTGTCTGTCTCCCCCTCTCTCTCTCTCTCTCTCTCTCTCTCTCTCTCTCATTCACCCTCACTCATTCCTTCTCTCTGTCATTCTCTCTCACTCATTCTCTCTCTCATTCATTCTCTTTTTCACACATTCTCTCTCTTTCTCTCTCTCTCATTCACCCTCTCTCGTTCTTTCTTTCATTCTGTCTCACTCATTCTCTCTCTCATTCATTCTCTCTTTCACACATTCTCTCTCTTTCTCTCTCATTCTATCTCCTATTCTCTCTCATTCTCTCTCTTATTCTCTCTCTCGCTCATTCTCTCTTTCTTTTTCTCTCATTCTCTCTCTTCCTTTCTCACATTCTATTTCTCACTCATTCTCTCTCTCACTCATTCTCTATCTCTCATTCTCTCGCTTTGTCTCTCTTTCTTATTCTATCTCTCATTCTCTCTCTTTCTTTCTCCCTCATTCTCTCTCTCATTCTCTCTCACTTATTCTCTCTCTCACTCATTTTCCCCTTCTCTTTCATTCTCTCTCTCTCATTCTATATCATTCGTTCTCGCACATTCTTTCTCATTCTTTGTCTTTCTCTCCCTCTCTCACTCATTCTGTCTGATACTCTCTCACTCGCTCATTCTCTCATTCTCCCTCCGATTCTCTCCTTCTCTCTCCTTCTCTCTCTCCCTCCCCTCTCTCCCTCCCCCTCTCTCTCCCTCCCCTCTCTCTCTCCCTCCCCCTCTCTCTCTCTCTCTCTTGAATTCATAAGGGTGGAAAAGGAAGCATTTTTTTTTCTATCTCCCTCCTTTGAAATATCGGCGGGACAATTTTTTCTCTGGGAAAAAATGATGCCATGCCATATGGCCAGTTTCAGTGTCTGGTGTCGCTAGAGTGCGGGTCAGTCGCTTAAATTCGAGTCCGTCTCGCATTACGGCACGTGTGCGCATGCACGCAAATTTCACCCGCGTTTGAGACACGCGGACGTGCATATATACCCGTAAGTCGATAAAAAAAGCAAATACTGTGTGTAGACACACATACACACACACACATATATATATATATATATATATATATATATATATATATATATATATATATATATATATATATATTTATTTATTTATTTTCTAAGTCCGGCTTAGATGTGGCACAAGGCCGAAAGTAAGGGGCTCTCAGTGTGGATCGAACTCAATACTCAGTCGTAATTGATCTAGCAAGACAAGCTTTCTAACCATTACACGACGTTGCGGTGCCTAATACATATATATATATATATATATATATATATATATATATATATATATATATATATATATATATATATATATATATATATATATATATATATATATATATATATATAGTTTGATTGATGTGTGATTGTTGACTAAATATGTTAGTAAATACTGATATTGATCGCTTTTTTTCTCATGTCAAATTATTTCTTTGTGGCCAACGATGTATTTTTTAATGGTTTTCATACTGAAAATTTATCGAAGAAAAAATTGATAAAGAATTAATCGAACTGTCCATTAATTTATCTTTACATTCTGATTCCTTTTCTCTACTGACGTCATAAAAAATGGTGACATCCTCCAAACATCGTGTAGACTTTAACATGAAAACCCGAACCTCAGATTTTTTTTAAATCCCTATCACGGAAGCATCCAATTTCAATAAACGTTAAGCACTTATTCATTAATTTTTTTTATTAACACGTTGGCTCCCAGGCCTCGTTTCCTTGTCCCATGCTTTCAACAATATATCTTAATTAATTTTGTTTTAATATTGTTTTATATAGTTATTTTCCAAGCATAGCTTAGATGTAGCACAAGGCTGAAAGTATGGGGCACCTATTGAGGATCGAACTCACCTTTCAGTCGTAGCGAGACAAGCTTGCGAACCATTACACCACACTGAGATGCCCTTAACATTGTTTTATATATTAGGCAAGGACACCATCGGTAGTATTTATAGCTCACGACCCACCAATATGTCGTTCGGTACCTGAGTCCATTTTACAAATCAGAGTCCCAAACAAGTGGCATGGTACAGCTCTGTGTATATAAAAATAAATCTAATAAAAACACCAAAAATTAATAGAAATTTCAAACGAAATAAATGTGGGGAAAATGTACTTCTGATGTACCATGATCATATGAGTTATCACTCATAGCATCCCACTCCCAATAATCCTCACAGAAAAGAAATTGTATAACGACCCACCGGAGGGTCTTGTGTGTCTTGCAGATATACATTCACAAAACTCCGGTGGGTCGTATGGGAGCCAACGAGTTAAGAATATGTTATTCTATTAAAAAGAAAAATTGTGGATATCTCCTTTTAGTATATGTATTCGGTCGATTTAGCTCGCACACTCACGAGTCTAACACGCCAACCATCACACGGTACTACATCAAAGTCGGAAGTTCATTAGATAGTCATTCTCTGTCATAACATAGCTGATCGTCTTGCTCCATAGAGAGATGTCCAGAGCAGTAGATCATTCGCGAGTTCTTGTTTTACTCCCCAACAGTGTCCCGCAAAGTGCATTGTGCGTTCGCAGAAGATTTTAGAAATATCAGGGATTGGTTCATAGAGCTGTGATTCAGTTGGATCTTGTCTCCAAGAGGTCTGAGTATGTATAGCTCTCAGCATCCGAGTGTAAGTTCCATCAAAGTTAGATTCTAGGGTTTTAATTAATGTTCAAGCAGAGATCCCATACATTAACACCATCTTGAAAGAATCTCTGTTTGCGGTTGCCTAGGTTGATGAGATTTCCAAATTACATTCATTTTGTTCAAGGCGACCCAAGATTTAGCTATGGGAATTTTCAAATCCTTTTCAGTAGAATTTATTCCGCTTCCTAGAGAGGTAAAAGATTTGGCAGATATAGATTCACCTGACACATTTTTTATTGAACCTTAATAATAATCATATTTATTCGACACAAGTGTGTCCAATAATTTTTTTATTTTTTTAAAATCATTTTACCTCAAGGAAGGCAATAAATCCACTATGATACAAACGATTACCGAGTGTTAGAGAATATGAAAAATAATAATAATAAGGAGAAAAGATAATAAAATAAGAAGAAGATAGAAGATAACAATTGGCATTGCATTTAAATTTATAAAGAACAAATTTGATTAGGAGGCAACAAGCCAGGAGAAATAATGAGGAAAGAGGGCTTGGAGAATTTGACACTCACACGACATATTGAAGGGGAATGTGTGTAACCTACTTAACGAGCTTGTGTAAATAAATGGCGGAACTGGGAGTAGGAAGGATAGAAAAAAACATTGAAGATCTACAAAGGATAGAAAGTTGTGGCGAGGCATGATCTCCCACGTCCGATAGGAACATATCACATAATATTAGAAGGGATTATATACTCCCATAAGCTTTTTTTATCATTTCACCCCAAGCAAAGCAATAAAGTCACTAAGACGGAAGAGCCTCGTGGGTGTAGAGAATATGAGAAAAACTACTATTAAGGAGAGAAGGCAATAAAAGAACAAGAATTAAGAAGACAGAAGATAACGATTGACATTACACTTAAACTTTTGAAGATCAAAGTTGACAGGGAAGCAAGCAGCGGGAAGAGAGTTCCTCAAGCGAGAAGTGTGATAGAAGAAACTGTTAGCATAGAACTTACGGTTACATCTAGACATTTCGACTGTAAAATGATGAGAAGTAGCCGCCAATGTAGTACTGCGGTTAAATTCATAAAGTCTAGATACTATAGAGGAAAGCTCATCAGAACAATTACCATTAAAATATTTATCTATATATAAAATTCTGTAACTTCCGCTAGTCTGTCCATCCGTCACAACCGCTAAAATAGCCATACAGTGACCAATCAATACCAAATGTTGGAGAGAAGTGCAAACAAGTAAGGGGGCAGAAAATACAGTTGGTTTTACTAGGTTGTTTAGTTTAGTACAATAAATTTTTCATTATTTTGGGGGGAAAAATTAACTTTTACTATGTAACATACAATATTTCCCAAGTATTTTAAAATCAATTTAAAATTAAAATAACAAATACTTTTTTTTAATAAAAAAATGCAATATTGTTTTTGATATCTTTTTTTACGTTCTTATATATATTTCATTCTTGTAAAATATAATGCATAGTAGAACAGTAGGGAGAGTTTCCAATATGAAGAGGATTTCAAGAATCGTAGAAATCCTAAGAATTTATTCTCCGCTGTTAAAAGGGGAAAAAAAAGAAATTTTCTTAAAAAAATATTGTTACCATGAAGTCATATAAAATTAAACTAAATTAAAGGTATAATTAAACCGCGAAGTAGTTTTTGTCAAATTATTTTCCAAACTAATCAGCTTGTTCAAATTTCATGGCTTGGTTTGCGAAATGGAACGGAACGTAAAGAATATAAATCTCGACAAAAATGTTAGAAGTAACTTAAACAATACTAAATAATGTGAAGCTTTCGACACGAATCAATGTGTTACTAGAAAAATCTAATTTATAGAAAAGGCACGGGGAATCTACGATATTTTGGGGTGGTTAGAAATTGACTTTCTATATATTAATATTTTATCAAGAAATACCATTTTATAATTTGCATTTTCTCGACTATACTTGTAACTCTGAACGTATTTCAATACCAGCGCCAACAGTAGTCGATTCTGCGCACAACAGCAGTTTAATTTCTGTAACGCAACAGAAGAACGTCTAAAAGCGGCAACATTTAAAACAACCGACAGTAGTAAATGAAAACAAACC
>OZ038503.1:77681517-77729017 GCA_964036315.1 Acanthosepion esculentum | reverse complement strand
CGTTCAACAGCAGGGCTTTTAATCGGGAACCTCCTCTTAATTGCTGGTGTTCCCAGGTCCACCCTCACCCGAGGTGGTAGCACCTGCTAGGGTCCCAGCTATGAGAAAATAGTTAACTATTACCAGTAATACTTTTTTTGAAATAAATTATCACCAGCAATACAATTTTTAAGGAAATATATTACCAGACACAGATTTTTGACAAAACAAAATATTACCAGCAATAAAAAATCTTGTCGGCATTGAGGTTTGATATGCTGTAAAACAAAATAGACCAAATCCAAGACAAACCCTTCCAGAGATTCCGAATAGGACAAGAACTGAAGAGGTAAATATCAGTATAAAGTCTTCTTAGATGTGGAGCAGTGTGAAACATTCGAGACTCATAACGAACACGAGAGTGCAGTTTAGTGGTGACGAGGAAGCGGGTACTTTTTTAAGCAACTATTGGATGTTGGTCATGGAACTTTGGTTGGCGGATCAGTTTGCCTTTTCGACATTTGGTATATCTGATTTAAAGAAACTAATGACTAGCGTATTTCCTAACCTGGTAAATCAGTTTACAGACTACAACTGGCTGAGAGCCGGTGCCATTTTAGCTCCAAAGAATGCGTCAGTTGATTAGGCGAGCGACACAGTTACAATTCCATTGACGTTGTTCTAAACACCGATGAAAATGTGGATTAACCAGTTGAATTTTTGAACAGCCTAACAATCAGCAGGCCTCCCAGTTCACAATTTGCAACTCAAGATTGGAGCAACAGTGATGCTGCTGAGAAACCTGGACCCACCGATGATTTGCAATGACACACAGCTGAAGTCTGGGGAGTTAGACGGCCAGATTTAAGGGTGATGTGGTCGCAGAAATTGTCTGACAGTCATGACTGGGTTCTTCTGCTTGTGCGGCAAGGTGCAGAGTCCTGTTGTCAGACATAGGGTCTTCCAACACCCACCCTCATGACCCAGGGCAGCACTACCACCACAAGGCACCTGATGTAAGCTTCCATGTTGAGTCTGATGGCCTGTGGGAAGATGAATGGAGATATATCGCCATAATGATCAACTCATACACCTTGGTAATCACCAGATCGCTTTTTGGACAATTGGTATGTGATTTAAAGGGACAAATGACTAAGGAATTTCCTAACCTGGTAAATCAGTTCACAGACCACAACTGGCTGAGAGTCCGTGCCATTTTAGCCCCAAAGAATGTGACAATTGATAATTTTGGTCACAAACCTTCTGGAACAGTTACCACGTAAAATTCCATTGACTCTGTACTAAATACTGATAATGCTGTTAATTAACCTCAGCATTGGAGCACAAGGGATGCTAATGAGAAACTTGGATCCACCGAAGATTTTCAATGGCACACGACTTAAAATTAAGATGATGCCAACAGTGTTGGAGGCGACAATTCTGACTGGCAAAGCAAGTGGTGAGGCTGTATTTATTCCTAAAATTCCACTTATTTCCTCTTGGTGATAACCCAAGTGTAATCAGTCCATATTGCAATAAAACGACGTCATCCGAATTCTATACGAAACATATTCGTCGTCTAGCCATTTCTGAAGCATTTTCCTCACAGAACTTTTTTTCTCTCGTATTATGTTTTTTTTTCTCTCGTCAAAATATTTTTCTAATTTCATTGAGAAGACCACAAGGATGTTGATTGGTTAAAACTATTGCAAATTGAAGGGAGACACACACAGATACGGTAACAGAAACAAACACACACACACACACACACACACATATATATATATATATATATATATATATATATATATATATATATATATATATATATATATGTGTGTGTGTGTGTGTGTGTGTGTGTGTGTGTGTAAATAGTGGTATTCACTTTGAAAAGCCTTGGGTATATCGGCTTGTAGTAGCACAAACCAGTGCCCCAGGGAAAAAGAGGAACAAAAAAGAAAGGAATTGAGGCGAAAACAATCGTCCAGTGTTCAAGCTCAGAGTCCAAAGAAGAAAAACCTCCGAAACGAGTAAAAGGCAACTACGTAAAGTGCTCAATACACGAAGTAGAGCAAACCTAATATAAACCTAAAGAGTGAAGTAAACCTACCTAAGTTTCACCTAAACGGATCGTCAGGGTAATATATATATATATTTGTTTATTTAGGCAGCAAGTTCTCTTTTAGGCATGTCTGATTGAAGAAATTACAGATATTATGTCTGTTAATTCTTTTATAAAATCCGTTCATAGAAATGTGATATAGCTGTTTAAATTTTGGAAATGAAAATAAAAGAAATTTAAACAGCTACAGCACATTTCTCTCATCCTTTATTGTCAACACACGGAAGGTTGTTCGTGAGTATGAACGGATTTTGTTAAAAATTAGAAGACATGATGTCTGTAATTTATTCAATCATATATATATATATATATATATATATATATATATATATATATATATATATATGAATATAAACAAAAGGAAAACTTAACGCGTTTCGTCCTCTGGTGGACTTCATCAAGGCAAATGTCTTTTAGAGGACAAAACGACTCGGCTGAGTTTTCCTTTTGTCTTTATCATATTGCCCTTTTATAGATATGGTGTATCTGAAATTTTTACACACACACACACACACACACATACACACACACACACACATAGCTCCTGAAATTAATTTCGGTTGAGCCCTCTGGTTTGGGGTGTGAATTTGTAAACAGTGACTATTTATGCTAATACTGCACGACTCTTCGACAGAATTGAGTCACTCTCAGTCACTGTGTGTTTATCCGAATCTAAAAATAAACACGCTAAAATTCACCTCCATTCCGTACCGTACGCTGATGGCTTAGCGGGTAGAGGTTCCGACTGACGCAAATTCAGTCGGGTTTCGATCGTAGCTAGAGGCAACCGGACGTCTAGCCACACTGATGAGCTGTGAAACAGCGAAACAGTCTGTCTGTGGATGACAAAAATATATATATATATATATATATACATATATATATAATTGGATATTTAAGCAGAAATTACTCCTTCATACAGGTTTCATTGTAGATGATTGAAAAGACACTGTGATTAAGTGTTTTATTATATTTGTGCACGCCTACAAGAAATGTCTTTTTCGGACATAAAGTGAATAAGAACTGTTCAACTGGACTTTGGATACGAGCGCTTTCAGCTAATCCATTAGCCATTACAAAAGATGTCTTTTTTGTAAATCTGAATATGTAAATATTATTTTTTTTGCTCTAAAAACAACCTATGCAGATAAACTGCTGGTGTGTGTGTGTGTGCGTGTGTGTGTGTGTGTGTGTGTGTGTGTGTGTGTGTGTGTGTGTGTGTGTGTGTGTGTGCGTGTGTGCACGAGTTTCTGTAATCGTGTGTCAAAGATATTAAAGGAGCAAAAAAGAAGAAAGAAAGAAAGAAAGAATCAAACAAACAAAGAGTCGGAGAAAGAAAGAAAGAAAGAAAGAAAGAAAGAAGGAAAGAAAGAAGGAAGGAAGGAAGGAAATTTTCATTAAAATTAAGAAAAATTAAAACACATTTTCAGTACGAAAAACAAAGAAAGAAAAGAAAGAAATAGAAAGAAATTTAAGAAGAAAGTGATAATGTGATCGATAAAATGAGGTTAGAATAAAGATGTTTCGAAAACAAAAATGAAAAAGAAAGAAAGAAAGAAAGAAAGAAACAGATATTTCAAGAGTAGAAAGAAAGAAACAAACAAACATATATAATGAATAGAAGTAAAAAGAGAGAAAGAAACAGAAAGAAAGAAACGGATTGAAACAAACAAACAAACAAACAAACAAACAAAATAGATATTTCAAGTGTGCAAAGAAATAAAGAAAGAAAACAGATATTTCAATAGTACATAGAAAGAAAGAAAGAAATAGGCAAACAGATATTTCGAGAGAACAAAGAAAGAAAAAGAGAAGAAAACAGATATTTCTAGAGTACAAAAAAGAAAGAAAGAAAGAAAGAAAGAAAACAGATATTTCAAGAGTACATAGAAAGAAACAAAAAAGAGAGAAAGAAAACAGATATTTCAAGAGTACAAAGAAAGAAACAAAAAAGAAAGAAAACAGATATTTCAAGAATACAAAGAAAGAAACAAAAAAGAGAGAAAGAAAACAGATATTTCAAGAGTACAAAGAAAGAAACAAAAAAGAAAGAAAACAGATATTTCAAGAATACAAAAAAGAAACAAAAAAGAGAGAAAGAAAACAGATATTTCAAGAGTACAAAGAAAGAAACAAAAAAGAAAGAAAGAAAACAGATATTTCAAGAGTACAAAGAAAGAAACAAAAAAGAAAGAAAGAAAACAGATATTTCAAGAGTACAAAGAAAGAAACAAAAAAGAAAGAAAACAGATATTTCAAGAGTACAAAGAAAGAAACAAAAAAGAGAAAGAAAACAGATATTTCAAGACTACAAAGAAAGAAACAAAAAAGAAAGAAAGAAAACAGATATTTCAAGAGTACAAAGAAAGAAACAAAAAAGAGAAAGAAAACAGATATTTCAAGACTACAAAGAAAGAAACAAAAAAGAAAGAAAGAAAACAGATATTTCAAGAATACAAAGAAAGAAAGAAAGAAAGAGAAAGAAAGTAAGTCGCTAAATGCAATAAGAAAAGAAAAAAAAGTAAACGCAAGACAAAATATTTGATATGAAATTCAGAATCAACGACAACATGGCGGCCATTTTCTTCGTTCGTTTCCCTCAGCTTATTATAAATGATAGAGTTTCCGATTCAGTTTATTCCTTAACTGATCTTTACCGCCGCCGTTTCTCCCGTGGTCACTTCATTTGATTTCATTCAACAATTGCGACGTTATTATACTCCGTCAATAACGAGCAAATTATACTTTAAATACTAATTATGCAAATGTGTTTAAGAGGAAGTAATCTGCATATTTAAAACGCGCCAAACAACGAGACGGCTCAAATGGCTCTACTTTGGGACACAACCCCGTCGCGTTAGACGACCGACAAAATCTCCCACATTCTCACTATTAATGACTGGCTCCATAACGACGTGACAGGTTTACGCATTCAAATTTATAAATGTTGTCTTAATGCATTTAAATTCACAATTTTTAATCCATGTTCATCATCAACTTTAAAGGAATAAACAAGGTTGGATAATTCACATCTATTCAATGAAATTCGGACTGCAATTCTCAGTTAAATCTATGCAATAATCAGTGAATTAAGTGCATTAACAATATTTCTCTTTTTTTTTTCATTATTAATTTACGGATTTATTAATATTTTTTTTATCTCTTCACCCATCAAAAAGGCGATAATGCCCCTAACATGGAAGGGTCTACTGGGAGTGAAAGAGAATGAAAAGATATATATATATATATATATATATATATATATATATATATATATATATATATATATATATATATATATATCGGGTTATGATCCTAGCTAGAGTCAACCGGCCATCTAGCCACACTGATGAGCTGTGATACAGCGAAACAGTCTGTGGATGACAATATATGCTCCTGAAATGTTTATTTCAGTTGAGCTCTCTGGGGAGGAAGCGTGAGTTTGCAAACAGTGACTATTACGGCTAATAATGCAAGACTCTTCGGTAAATGGAATCGAGTTCTCTCAGTCAAATACGCTTAAATTCACCTTCATCCCTGCCGTGAATTCAGTCGGGTTTCGATCCTAGCTAGAGGCAACCGGACGTCTAGCCACACTGATTAGATGTGATACAGCGAAACAATATATATATATATATATATATATATATATATATATATATATATATATATATACAAGGTGTATCAAAATACTTTTATAGTCTTTTGAGGCGTATTCCTCTCACCAAAGCAACAACAAAAGTCCATATAAACAAATGACCGCAAATCTTTTGTTTTTGAGTTATTATGTTTAAAGAAAGCTTACGCTAGATGGCGCTGTATTGTTAAGTAGACTACGTTACATTTGTTATTCGTGTACATTTGCCGCTAGTCTGTCTTTTCAATGTTTAACGTGTGTAGTGGTGAGTTAACTGAGTAGAGATCCGTTTAACAATGTCAAGCTATCCATATCGTTAGCAGGCAGATCTTTTTACATACGGCCTTTAATGGAAAAAAGAATTTAATGAAAGCAGCTAATGAGACAATGTTAAGAATAAAAACAAAAGAAAGAATATGCCAAAAAAGAAAGAATTTGTCCATCAGTGCTCGAGGGAAGAAAAAAGTAGAAAGAAGGAAAAACGAAAGAAAAAATGTAATTAAAACAGCTACCGTAATTCCCCATGCATAATACGCATTTTTTCTATAAAAAAAATAATAAGCAAAATCAGGGTGCGTATTATGCACAGCTACAAAAAGTCTTTTAAAAATTGCCGTAAAATAAAATACCGTAATTCCCCATGTATAATACGCCTTCATCCATAATACGCACACCTAAAATTGTGCTGAAAGTGTGGGAAATTGCTTCTACTTACGCATAATAGGCACCCCTTGTTTGGTAATCAAGACCTATAAACTGTGCCTCTCCAATTTCATTACGGCTACGTTTCCTACTCTTATTTAAAAAATGGTTTTAAATATAGAATAATATTATTCTAATTTAATTATATGATAATTCTTATTTTACGGCAATTGTTTAAAGATTTTTTTTACCTGTGCATAATACACACCCCTGATTTTCCTTATTATTTTTTTAGAAAAAAATGCGTATTATACATGAGTAATTACGGTAAGAATTACCATAAGACATAATTAGAATAATATTATTCTATGTTTACAACCATTTTTTAAAAATAAGTGTAGGAAACCCTGGCCGTAATATAATTGGATAGGAACAATTTATAGGGTTTGATTACCAAACAAGGGTGCGTATTATGCGTGAATAGAAGTCTTTTTCCACACTTTCAGCACACTTTTAGGTGTGCGTATTATGGACGAAGGCGTATTATACATGGGTAATTAGGGTATTTTATTCTACGGCAATTTTTTAAAGATTTTTTGTAGATGTACATAATACGCACCCCTGATTTTGCTTTTTTTTATAGAAAAAACTGCGTATTATACATGGGGAATTTCGGCAAGAATTATCATAAAACTAAATTAGATTAATATTATTCTATGTTTAAAACTTTTTTTTTAAAAGAAGAGTAGAAAACGCCGTCAATAATGAAATTGGAGAGGTACAATTTATAGGGTTTGATTAAAACAAGGGGAGTTGCATTTTCCTACACTTTCAGCATAATTTTAGGTGTGCGTATTATGGATAAAGGCGTTTTATACATGAGGAATTCCGGTAATTATATTTAATGTAATCATTTCTACATCTTACGACTGTCGATACAATCTGACACGAAAAAATATGTATGGGTCTCCAGAGTTTTCTATATTTATTTATTCCATGGTTTTGAATTATTCTTTTCTTTTCTTTACTTTTCTTTATACTCAGGACCATCTTCTCTCGATGCGCGTTCTGACGTTAAGAGGGTAAACTCGCCCGTATCAGAGAAAGGTGAAAGTCCGTGATACTGTGGTTGGGTAGGGCTGCTTCTACCATTTCTCCCAACCGACCTCAGATTTTATAAGCTTGTTTATAAAATTGTTGACAGACGATAGAAGATGAAACGTTTTGCGTGAGTAGAAGTATTTTCCCACACTTTCAGCACAATTTTACGTGTGCGTATTATAGATGAAGGCGTATTATACATGAGGAATTACGGTAAATAAAGAAAAATAGTTAAGAAATGAAAAAAGAAAGGAATAATGTAGTAAGAAAAAAGTGATGCAAAAAAATCGAAAATATTGGTTTGAAAGCATTTTTAAAGCATTTCACCCCAAGCAAGGCGGGAAGCCACTAGCACGTAAGGGGTTACAGAGGATTTGGAGCGAGAGCAGATAGGAGTGATAGAGAAAAGGATGAGAAGAAGGATAGTGTATAGATGAAGGCAACTGGAGATGTCGATTGACATTACATTTGAATTGTTGGAGATTATAGCTATCAGGGAAACAGGAATAGGGAAGGGAATTCCACAGGCGAGAGGTGCGAGATATGAAGTTATTGGAGTAGAAGAGACGGCTCTACAGTGAAAGGGAGAGAGCGGGATGCCAGCTTCGTAGGACGCTTGAATTCACGAAGTCTGGGAACCAGCGAAAGCAAAGAGCAATTACCATGAAAGTATTTGTAAAAAAGACAGAGGGAGGCGGCTGAACGTCTGTGAGAGAGCGACTGCAGACGAGATGCCATATCAGGGCCAATTACATTGCATATCCGTCTCTGGATTTTACCAAGGACCTTGAGGCAAACAGAAGGGGCTCCAGACCATATATGGCAGCAATACTCCATGCAAGGGCGAATGGTTGATTTGTAGATTTGAAGGATCGATTCCGGGGGAAAAAAATTTCCTGGCGCGGGAGCCAACTTTCCTTGCGGTGGATGAAGCAATTGACTCAATGTATTTGTTCCATCTCAGGTCATCAGACAACGTGAGATCGGGCAGCCGCAGAGAGGTGTTCTCGAGAAGTTGAGCGTCAGACATTCTAATTGGAGGCAGGGAAGGATCCCAAATCAGCAACGGAATTAGGAAGGTTGGTGATAAGCTGGTTAGAAAGACACGCAACAAAGAAAGAGCATAGCAATTTCCTCGGAAATAACCAGAGAAAAACATTATAAAACATAAGACGAAAAAGCAAACCGTTGAAGGGAAACAACGATATTTTTTCCTCTCATTTTTCTCTTTCCAATTGCTAGAATTTCCTATTATTTCTCGACCGTACAACCGTTCTCCTTGTACGATTCTAACTTTCTATAACGTTACGTTTATTCAATCAGACGGACATTGCTTCACAGTCTGTCTGACACTTCCAGGCCTACATTTCACGTCCGTTCTTTGACCTCGCAAGTACATATCAATCGATCTCTGTCTATTTTGATCAGCATCATTATCGATATCTCCCGAATGCCTTATTTCTGGCCGCCAAATCGCTCAATGCTTTCCTTTTTTTCCATCTCCCAACACTTTTTATGCCCTCGAAGTTTGTTCGGCACGAATACGGACGATTATTTTGAAAGAGAGAGATCGACCTCAAAATTGCCTATTGGAAGCGGGGTTTCGGCAATTTTAATTATTTTCGGAGATCATGGAAAAGTTATTAGAAAGTTCGCAGTCATTCAGTATAATCGAAAAAAAATCTTCATTTAACGCGAAGATATCAGCTAGGTGCGGTATATTATTTAAATTATTCGGGCTATTGTCCTCATCTTTGTCGCCATATTTATCATAACGTTGCGGCCGTTGTACTCTCCGGGCTTCTTCAGTATCTGTCTATATTTCTGAGATGAGGTATTATGTCCACTATTTACATTATTTGGACTATTGTCTTCATCTTTGTCGCCATATTTATAACAACGTTTCGGCGTTGTACGCTCAGATCTTCTTCAGGTGGTTGGAATTTCGAACTGAACCCTTTATTTCGCATACTTGGGTAGACTGTTCTAGTTCCATGTCTAGTGGATGTCAGTTATCAGTTATCTCCTGTTAATTCCCCTCTTCAAGTATTGAACTCACACTCTTTGGGTCCTGTCACTGGATCTAACTAACGCCCTTATCCACTGTGCCATGTGTCCTTGAGGACAACTGTGTATGCCTTTCTGCGTATTATAAACCTAATGTCATACCAAGCATAGAAATGAATACAATATGGGAACCAGTAATAAGGAGTGCCAGAGAAAAGTGATAATAATAACAAAAATTGAAATATGAGCTCTGGTAAAAACATATTATGAAAAAAAAATTTGCAATATGAGAACTGGTAAAAAAATGATTGCTGATGACATTAGGTTTATAATTCGCAGAAATTCATACACAGATATCCTCAAGGACACATGGCACAGTGGATAAGGGCATTAGTTAGATCCGGTGACAGGACCCAAAGAGTGTGAGTTCAATACCCGTTTCAGGCAGTGGAGAACTTGGAGAAGGGAATTAACAGGAGATAACTGATAAATGACATCCATTACACATGTGGAACTAGAACAGTCTACCCCATTGTGCGAAATAAAGGGTTCAGTTCGACATTCCAACCAAGAAGGCCGGAGTGTACAACGGCCGAAATGTTGTGATAAATATGGCGACAAAGATGAGGACAATAGTCCGAGTAATGTAAATAATGTACATAATACTAGAGACAGATAGATGCGGTATGTCATGCAGACCAGGAAATACTAGGAGTCTGAATCGAATTTAATATTAATCAAAAAACCTTGGTCTTTTTCTTTTAATTAGTTCAACTCAAACAAGGTAATAAAGTCAATAGGACGCAAGGAGCCCGTGAAAGTGTTTGAGAAAAAGGAAAAAATATAATTAAAAAAGAGACGGAGAAACTAGCACTAGGAAGACATAAGATTAACGGTACCGCGACACAATCGTAAAGTCGACTTTAGCAAAGAAGAAATTTCATCAGAACAATTCCGATAAAAATACGGATTTTCTTTTTTATTATCGAGGTCCTAATTCATGGAATTTAAGGGAGGCAAAACATGACGAATAATATTACGTTTAAATTTCTGAAGATCAAAGTTGACTGGAAAGCAAAAAGCCAGAGGAGATTTCTACGATGGAGAAGTGCGTGAGAAGACACTTCTAGCATAGAACTTACGGTTACATCTAGCTATTTCATGTGTAAAAAAAAAAGTTGAGACCTTATCGACATTCTAGTACTACGTTCGTTTGTTAAGCCTAGGCACCAAAGAAGAAAGCTCAACAGAATAACTATCATGAAAATATCTATAGGATTTTTTTTATCGAAACATCAAGGAGATTCAAGGATACAAGAGATGACGATTAACATTGCATTTATTTTTTTTAATTTAACAAGAAAGCAAGAAACCAGAGTAAAGTTCCTCGATAATGAAAGAAGTGCGAGAGAAGAAACTGTTAGCATAGAACTTACGGTTTACATCTAACCATTTCACCTGTAAAATAATGAGGCCTCTAGCACTAGACCCCAAATCATAAAGTTGAGGTACCAAAGAGGAAAGCAATATTTATTTAGAGTAATACAAAATATAGCACAAGGCCAAAACACGGGTCTTCAGTCTGTCTTGTCTTAATTACGATTACTAACTCAAAGAGATTACAGTATTCCTTACACCAAAACAACATATTCTTACTCACTGTTGTGAGGCAGACCCCTTTACACAAGATGGACTCGTACAAAGTATATTTATACTGACAGAGATAATACCTGCAGGTTGAGATACGTTGAGTCAGGGTGAGAGATACGGAGACAGACACAGGGTGTTCACAGAGAGTTATACGAGAGTCCAGCGAGAGAGATAATTACGACTTCACTTACAGAGACTTGTACATATACTTTCTACGAACCCGCATTCCTGGACTACTAATCTTCATTTCAAGTCTGTATTCTTACGTTTAATACACTTATTTTTCTATCTCAATTACTGGTGTTGTTTATTTATTTGTGCAAGATTCCATTCCCGGAATCCACAACACTTACCATTCTTACTACAGCCACCATAATACCTCAAGTCTCTATGTAGTCCTAACAAGTTCCGATATGTATAATTTGACTGGGAAGGGGATAAAATAAAATAACAAAATTTTAACATGAAACTCCAATAAATATTTACAATGATTACAATTTATATTGTATGAGGAAAGCTCATCAAAACTCCAAAAATAACACATTCTTACTTACCATACTTAATACAGTCACCATAATACCACAGTTCTCTATGTAGTCCTAACTATTTCCGATATGCGCAATTTGACTGGGAAGGGGATGAAATAAAATAACATCATTTTAATTTGAAACCCTAATGAATATTTACAATGATTACAATTTATATTGTATGAGGAAAGCTCATCAGAACACTTACTATGAAAATATTTATAGATTTTTTTTTATCGAGATATTAATTCAAGAACTTTTAAGTATACACAAGATGACGACTGACATTGCAATTAGATTTCTGAAAACCAAATTTTACTGAAAAGCAAATATCGGAAGAGAGTTCCACAAGGTAGAAGTGCGAGAAAAGAAATTGTTAACATAGAATTAACGGTTACATCTAACAATTTATATTGTAAAACGATGAGACCGAGTTGCCAATCTAGTCTTTCTCTTTATGTGTCGTGTCTTTTCAGGACGTAGGCGATCATGGCTCTCCACTTCCCCCTATCCTTTGTAGCTCTCAATAAGTTTTATCCCTCTGCCACCTCCTCTAGACCACGTTCTGTCATCCACTTGATTAAGCCCGCCAAGTATGTCATGCGTTGTTTTCCCTTGTCTCTCTTTCCCTTTCCCTGTCAGTATCGGATTCTCCAGACCCTCCTTTCTCATTATGTGTCCCAGAAACTTCAGCTGCTTCTTCCTGATGTTAAGTATAAGATTCCTCCTTGTTTGCATCCTTTCTAAAACCTCATCGTTGCTCACACACTCAGTCCATAATATCCTTAGCATCCTTCTGTAGAACTACATCTCTGTCGCCGCGAGTCTCTTCTTCATCTTTGGGGAAATCGTCCAACATTAGCTGCCGTAAAGAAGGGCAGATGTCACGGAACAGCTCAGTATTCTTTCCTTTGTTACCAAAGAGAACCTCCTGTCTCGCAATACTATACCCCGCTTATGGATTGCGTTCTTGGACATCCCAACACTTCTACGGATCTCAGTGTCGCACTTACTGTCCTCTGTCAAAACACTTCCCAGTTATTTAAACTTCCGACTCTGCTTGACTTTAGTGTTCCCGACCTGCAGATTGCATTTCAGGCTCATCATTCTACTGATGACCATGCATTCTGTCTTCTTGTAGTTTATACTTAGTCCCGTCTTCACACTCTCCGTCGCTATCTTCTGTAGGGGATTTTGTACAATATTCTACTATCTAACCACATCTCCGTCGCCTCGAGTCTCTTCTCCATCGTTGCTGTAAAGAAGGACAGATATCACGTAACAGCTCAGTATTCTTTTCTTCGTTACCAAAGAAATCCTCCTCTATGGCAGTACTCTACCCAGCTTTTGGAATGCGTCATTGGCCATCCCAGTACGTCTACGGATCTCAGTGTCGCATTTACCGTCCTCTCTCAGAACGCTTCACAGATATTTAAACTTCCACACATGCTTGATTTTAGTGTCCCCGAACTGCAAATAACTTTTCCGGCTCATCCTTTTACTGATGACCATAACATTCTGTCTTCTTGTAGTTTATGCTTAGTCCCTTCTTCTCGCTCTTCTTCGCTACCTTATATAGGATGTTTTGTAGTTACTTTTCCGTGTCTGATGTCAGTACTGTGTCATCTGCGTATCTTATGTTGTTAAGATTGTGGCCGCCAATGCTGAAATCCCAGTAGGATTTCCAACTGTGCTTAAATTCGTAAAGTTGAAGTACCAAGGAGGAAAGCTCATCAGAACAATTTCAATGAAATTATTTACAGAAAAGACACAGGGATGATGTGAATGAAATTGAAATCGAGATGTCAGGTCAGGACTGATATCATTGCAGATTCTCTTTTAAATTTCATCAAGAATCTCTAATATATAGCAGAATCACCAGACCAGATGTGACCTGTTAACTCATCGACAAAGAAAAAGAAATTCAAGGAAACTTTTCAATTTCAAAAATCGAAAGGCCCGAGCCTTGATTCTTGTGTGTGTGTGTGTGTGTGTGTGTGTGTGTGTGTGTGTGTGTGTGTGTGTGTGTGTGTGTGCGTGTTAAGCCCACACTTACATTTTTTCCGAGAATATGATACATACATTCTATATATCAGACTAAAGGTGGGAAATTGAATGACAAAATGAAAAAAAGTCCGATATAACTCGTTTCATCCTTTAAAGGGACTTCTTCAGATTAAATAATGGTTCTGTCTATATTTCTGAGATGAGATATTATGTATATTATTTACATTATTCGGACTATTTTCCCCATCTTTGTCGCCATATTTATTAAAAACGTTTTACGCGCCGGCCTTCTTCAGGTGGTTGGAATGTCAAACTGAACCCTTTATTTCGCTCACTGGGGTAGACTGTTCTAGTTCTACGTGCCATGTTTAATGGATGTCAGGTATCAGGTATCTCCTGTTAATTTCCCCATAATAATGTAATAAATATGGCAACAAAGATGAGGACAATAGCCCGAATAATGTAAATAATGGTTTTTTTGCTGGAATCAGTTACATGTCAGCCAAGGCAAAGAAGATAAAAAAAATAAACAGCATCCTCACAGCTGCTTTGACTTGAAACCACAGTGCCAATCAGTGTGATTTCTCATCTTCAGTAACTTTGCAAATAAAGTTTATCGCTCCTTTCTACCCCCACCTGTCCTGTGATAATTCACGAAAGCGCTGCAGGTCATCCAGGCTCTTCAAACCTTTTCCGGGAAATTACGTAATTTTGTCGACAGTTTTTTTTTTTTTAATATCGTTGTCCAGTGTGTATAATATTGTTCGCGAATAAGGGTGGCTAGGCTGGACATCCAGATATACTGAACGCCAGAAATTTAAAATTTAATTGTAAAGTTCGACCCACCTCCGCAGTTTCTCTCGATGTTTAATTATAATCGACGTTTGTTTATAATATAATCGATATCACTTTTCATCCACCGATTACGGTGGGAATTATTTGGTCATGTGCTACAATTAGAGAAGCCATTTTGCTTCTAATACAGCCATTCTATTTCATTTCAGAAAGAACAATACAGTAACGACTTTCGCCGAAGACCGCAGCTTCTTACCACTTTTGTTTTTGTTTTTTTGTAGGTCTTGTTTTGAAACGTTCCACATTGAAATGGCACTGGGTTTGTTAAGAAAGGTGAAATACTGTATGAACCTGAATGTAAACTGACACTGGTCGACTCAGAAAGTAAGGCACTTTCTATGCCTTTTCGCCTTAATAATAATAATTTACTTTTTAATTAAAAATCCATTCTTTAAGTCGAAGTTGTGGTCAAAGCCATTACGACGAACGAGTAATGCATTGAATGTGTTGTATCCTAAAAGATCACTTTTTTGTTCATATATTCGTTTATTTAAATTCCTTGAAGTTTCACCTATGTATTTCTTATGGCAATTATTACAATCTATAATGTAAATTCCTGCTTCAGGTTTAACATTACTATCATTTTGTATTGTATTAATTCCTTTATTGATTTTTAAATAGTTGTAACAAAATTGTATACTAAATTTCGATAACTACTATTCAATTGTAGTCTTTATTGCATTAGTAAACAAAATTATGTGTGTATTTTTTTCATCATTTTTTCCTTAGTAAAGAAACAATTCGTTGATTTTTTGTCAGAAGCACTTTGTTTGGGTTTGGTAAGAAGCCGTTAATTTTCATTTTGTAATCAAGCCGACTCTCTGAGCAAATTAAAAACATTCCGGACCGTATCCAGACCCGCATTCCTGAAATTAGGGATTGCAAAGTTTTCATTACTACGATTTATTACGTGAGATTTGCGACGACATTTTTTTGTACGATAACAATTTTTATAACGTGGAAATCTATTTGTGAATAATCGAAATTAATTGCGAAACGCAGCGAAAGTCACAGATGAAATAAAAGTAATTGTTAGTACGGAAGGTAAGGACCTACACACATCGAATTGTCTTTAAATTAAGTGGCGACAGAAGAATTATCGCTAAACCTTTAAAAGGTAAGATATATTAATGCAATACTTAAATGCAGCGATCAATTTTGAGTTCTTCTATAGTTTATTGTTGCCTATCGCATCTACTCCACCTTAGCTATTGTGATGAAGGAGATAGCGTATATATTGCCCTATGGAGCAGCTTTTAAGCTAATATATATATATATATATATATTAAACTACTAGTAATACTCGGTTGGAAAAAAAATTGGATAGCACAACTTGTAAGTCTATCCAAACAAATTGGTACCCGAGGAAAACAATTGGAAATAAAAAGAAAGAACTAGAAAAACCTGAACAAGGCGAAAAAATCGTCCAGTTCCTTAAGTTTTTAGTCTAAAGAAAAAACCCAAGCGAGTAATAAAGCTAAAAGGTAGAATGCTCAATACGGTAAGTAGAAATAAATGAAATAATAAATGGGATAAATGAAATAAATCATAAAGATCCAGGAACAACCTACTTAGGTTTCATCTAAACGGTCTTCAGGGTAAGCTGAATATATATATATATATATATATATATATATATATATATATACAAATACAGGGTTGTTATAAGTTATATATATATATATATATATATATATATATATATATATATATATATATATATATATACAAATGCAGTTGAAACAAAATGACTATTTTTATAGTGATGTTGTAACATGCTTATGTTAGGAATTTTGAATTAATATGTGTGTATATATATATATATTAAATATAAATATATGTGTGTGTTGTGTGTGGGTGTGTGTGTGTGTGTTTAGATGGTTTAAAAATAGTCACACTTGAAATAAACAATGAAGCATCACTTTCCTCACAGATGTAAAAATCCCTGAAAGAAATATCTAATAACAAAAACATTCATATTACCCCATTCGACAAAGGCGATGGAATTATAATTATGGTATATCAACAAAAATTGAAACTACTTCTTATAGACGACAACTTCTAAGAAAAATTGATTGCACACAACGTCCCAAAAGAGACACAGAGATTTAAACATCAAGAAATTATTAAAAAATAAGAACGTTCCCTTTGTAAAACCCATTGAACATACCTCGAAAGCATCCACACTCTACAGATTGCCATATATATATATATATATATATATATATATATATATATAATGGACTCTTCCGTCGGTGTCGACGTATCAGGATCTGACAACTTAGTTGATTCAGTTATGAAATTTTGTGCGATAATCTTAAGTGGCATTTATACCCTCTAGTGACCCCCTAGTGATTTACACAGGAGGCCACATATGGAGCAAGAATGAGGATTGTGAGATGAGATCATTGTTAGATTGGCTGACCTTTTAGTTCTTGCTCTTACTTCTTGAAGATGATTCAGACAAACAGATTGAAAACTGCTGATTCCACTAAAATACGTTGATCTCCATTTTACCCGTTCCAAGGTTAAGCGCTGAAGAGTGTTATGTGGTATATTGACTGGTGACAAGTTGCTTTTCAGCTTGTCTTTGTATCTTAGCCATGGGCGTCCTACATTCCTGTAGCCCTGATCTATCGGGCTCTACATTAAGATCTTGGGTATCCTGTCATCAGACATTCTCAAGACATGACCAGTCCACCGTAACTGAGACTGTATGAGAAAAGTCTCGATTCCTCCAAACATCTACCAGGTCTACGTTAGATGTCCTATCTTGAAGGTTAACTCCACAGATTGCACGCAGACAGCTTTTATGGAAAACGTCTAGCTGGCGTATATGGTACCTGTATGGAGTCCATGACTCTGAGCCATACAAACGGATGGCAAGTACAACAGCTCTGTAAACCCGAATTTTCGTATCCAGTCGAATACCCCGCTCATTCCACAAGCGATGGCTAAGTTTGCCAAAAGCACTGGTAGCCTTAGCAATCCGATGCATGATTTCATCAACTAAAGTTCCACTGTAAATGACTTTGCTACCAAGATAGGTGAAAGACTTTACATAGTTCAGGACTTTGTCTTCTACTTTCAATGGTCTTTCTGGAAATTTGTAGACTGGTGGTTTTTGTTTCTCACCACAGAATTGCTTCGGAGTAGGACAAGGTTGGCGCACTACTTCAGTTTTCTTTATGCTAAGTGTAAGACCAAAGGCTTTACATGCAGCAGAGAAACGATTTAGTAGATGTTGGGCCTCCTTAAAGGATGTCGCTACAAGAGCAGCAGCATCAGCAAACAACAAATAATTTGCGTACGAAGGTGGGTCTTGGGTATAATATATATATATATATATATATATATATATATATATATATATATATATATATATATATATATATATATATATATATATATATATATATATATATGATAGAAAATATTAGGAGGATTTCATAATTAGAATTAAGTAATTCACTGAGTCTGAAAGAAACCTCAGCAGAATGCACTGGACGGCCGTTTCGTCCTATATTTGGGACTCATCAACAGTGCGCATCCACTACCGAGAACTGAAACCCTGACAGTTAGGTTATCAAGCAAACACCATACCAACTGTTCCAACGGGCCTCGGTGACGAAGAGACAGCAAATCAGACTCAATATAGCGCCGCTCGCTCACATATTCCGTGGTGGAACACTGCTGAGATTCTCTCTAACCATAGGACTGTGCCCCCTGGAGCCACGACAACTATCACCAAGCTCACTCTAGAGCATTAGAAGCCAGTTCAACCAATGATATCCACATGACAGAAATTATATATATATATATATATATATATATATATATATATATATATATATATAGTGCTCGAAAGTTAGTGTTCACCTTTTTATCATATTTTTTATATTTCATCTTTCACAGCAAATGTTTTTTAACAACTGAAGAACGTGAATTTTTCGTCGAAACCGTGTTTCGAGAAGGTGGTAGATACATAGATTTGGTGCGACAGTATATTGCTGATCAGTTTTCAGATACTCCAGTTCTACATCGCAATGCAGTTCGTAAACTTGTTGATACTGTTCGGGAATCTACCGAGAATTGAAACCTTGACAGTTAGGTTGTCAAGCAAACATCATACCAACTGTTCCAACGGGCCTCGCTGACGAAGAGGTAGCAAATCAGACTCAATATAGCCCCGCTCGCTCACATATTCCGTGGTGGAACTCAACTGAGTTTCCTTTTATACCCATAAGACTGTGCCCCCGGAGCCACGACTACTATCACGAAGCCGCGCCAACTGGAGCATTAGAAGCCGGTTCAAGCAATGATATAGAAATGATAGAACTTTTTAGGAGGATTATTATAAACGTGCCTCTCGGATTTATTCAAATATATACATTCATGAAAGAATTAAATCTTTCCCAAACAATATACATGACTATAAAACCGTTAGAAAATTAAAAGAAGACTGTTAAATTCATAAGCTCCTTTTTTATAATATGGAATACATCAATTATTCCCAAAGTTGATATTGATTACGTTATAAAAAAATTCAGTAACTAGATCATTTACTTACTTTTGTTTATTGGACGTAAAATTATGTCACTTAGCATCTTCCATAATTTACCTAGACTTTTCAGTTAGCCTCATGAATATTTATGACAGTTTCCGAAATTATAAAATTTTGAAAATCAAAAATCAAAAAAATTTACTTTCATTTATAAATAATTGTTGCAAAATAAAATCTTTATATTGGTCTTGATAAAGTCCATTAGAGGGCAAAACGCGTCGGCTAAGATAAGTTTTCTTTTTGTCTTTATTCACACACACGCGCACATATACATACAAACATATATATATATATATATATATATATATATATATATATATATATATATATATATATATATATATATATATGTATGTATGTATATAAATATATATATATTTTTTTAAATAAATACAGACCACTTTAAGGTTCCATGTAATAAATTATTTCACCACAGCCCTTTTAAAGACCGCGGATCATCAGACTTTACTTCCAAAGGTTGAAACGAAAAATGAAAAGAAATTTACACATTTTTGACGGGCAGTACTAAGCATCCTTGGGTCTACCCATACGGATTACCTAGTTTTTCGTAAACTATATATATATATATATATATATATATATATATATATATATATATATATATATAACGAAAGAGGATAAATTTTTTTGAATATGCCAATCAAGCAACACCAATTTCTGTTTTAAAACTTACATTCTTCGACGATTTTTCTCGATTGATCATGTCTGCTTACCAAACGTATCTTAACATAGACAATGAAATGGATTAAGTCTGCCAGAGAAAATTCAGTCTTTAAATGTAATTAATACTGTTTAATTAAAAACATAGTATTTACTTAAATTAATTGTATCTATAAAAAATAACGTATAAACAGAAAATACAGTAAATAATTGTCGAATTTAATCCATTTCATTATATGTTGTCATTGTTTAAGTTCATACGTTTCGTGAGCAAACATAATCGATCGAGAAAAATCGTCGAATATTGTGTCTGTAAACAGTAATTCTGACTTTGCTAACCAGACGCTATTCTGTAGCTATATGGTACAGCACGACAGATCAAATGATGGTTTCCGTATAGGAAAAAAGGTTCGATTCCTGTCAGAGAACGCATATTTTCTACGAAATTTCTCGAACATTCAGGCCGGTAAATGTAATTAACACTGTTTAATTAAAAACACAGCATTCACTTAGATAAATTATATTTATAAAAATAACGTATAAACAGATAATTATATATATATATATATATATATATATATATATATATATATATATATATATATATATATAAGGAATTAATGTAAACGTTTTGATCCATCTATGTATTTTGATTTCTAAATGTCTATTGATCTCTGTGCTTGTTTTGAACAAAATTAAATTTGTATAGTTAGTGTTTTTTTTTTTTTTGTTTTTTCAAGTGTCTTCTTCCGTGTTTACACATCCACTTGTGTTACCGTATCCAAACATACTATACTGACCCACATGCATAAGGGTGTGGCCCCTTTCGCGTGTACACAAGGGAAACGTTCGGGTATTCTTGCCAGTCAGCACGGGAGTTACTCGTTGCGCGGTACTCGGTGTCCACTTACCTCTGGACGGTCGAGACGTTCTGTGCTGATACGGGATCTTTCAACTATTTGGCTACTTGAATCTGAGAGAGAAATAGGAAAATAGCAGATAAAAGATCAAACAGATAGAAAAGAAGCTGTGAGGGTTTCTGACTCAATAGACAAGTATCGTGGGAGATAAACTACAAAGAATAAATGTTTGTATTTGATGTTGTAATATCTGTTCATAAAATGTGTGAAAAATGAGTAAAAAATATAACGGTCCGGCAAAGAATTAAATTTCTTTGTAATTTTCTGCAACAAGATGGAACCGGTAGAAAGTAACTGTAGTATTTAGATGAAGTACAGACTAAAGTTCTTAACCATAATTTGTTCTGAAAGTCTGTTCTAAAATCGAATTCTTCGAGAATCATTTTTTTCCCATTACAATTAATGTAAAAGAGATTAACTCGTTTCAAAGCACCAGAGGAATACTTATTTACATGCTTACACCGTATATTCAAGCAAATCTTTCTCTGGGGTTTCTTTTATGGCAACGAAGATGAGAACAACAGTCCGAACAATGTAAATAGTCTGAATAATTGCAATACCTCATCTCAGAAATATAGACAGAAGTTGAAGGTGAATATGGTAATAAAGATGAAGACAACAGTCCGAACAATGTAAATAGTCTGAATAATTACAATACCTCATCTCAGAAATATAGACAGAAGTTGAAGGTGACTATGGCAATAAAGATGAGGACAACAGTCCGAACAATGTAAATAGTGTGAATAATTGCAATACCTCATCTCAGAAATATAAATAGAAACATTTTTACTGTAATTCTTAATGATAGGACATTACTAATAAAGGAAAGTTGATAAAAATCTTTTAAAATATAAAACAATCGATGTTTACCCCAACTTGAAAAACTAATACAAATCACCATCGGTTCTAAAACCGAATTGTTCGAGAACCGAATCACTTAATTTAAAAGAGATTAATTCGTTCCAAGCGCCAGAGGAATGCTTATTTACATAATTATATATTCCTGTAAATCTTTCTCTGGGGCTTCTTTTATAGCAACAAAGATGAGGAATGTGTGAATAATTGCAATATTTCATCTCAGAAATATAGACAAAAAATGTCTTTAATGTAATTCTTGATGATAAGTTATTGTTAATAAAGGAAACTTGCTAAACAGAAAATTTAAAAAAATAAAAACAGTCGATGTTTACCCTAACTTTTCTTGGAAAACTAATAGAGAACAACCTCGGTTCTCGAACAATTTGTACTGAAAGTCTGTTCTAAAACCGAATTGTTCAAGAACCGAATCATTTCTTCCCATTACAATTAATGTAAAAGTGATTAATTCGTTTCCAGGCTCCAGAGGAATGTTTATTTAGATGCTTACGCTATATATTCAGGTTAATCTTTCTCTTGGTTTTCTTTTCTTTTTTTCTCTCAGTAAAAATCTGTCCAATGTTAGTTGTTTTTGCCTGCCTCGTAATTTTTTCCCAAAATAAGAGATGACATTGAAAAGGTTTACTGCTGTTTCTCATTCATAATAAAAATAAGCAATAATTTTTCTAGATCTTCGTGTCTCTCTGATCTTTTTGAAACGCCAATTATTTTTTAACACAACGATAATTTTTTTAGAATAGTCTTTGGTAACAAAGAAAGATTTCCTCAAAGATGAAGAACATACTCGAGGCGACAGAGATGTGGTTGTACAGAAGGAGGCTAAGGGTATCGTGGACCAAGCGTCTGAGATCTTAGAGAGGTTTCAAACAAGGAGGAGGCTTATACTTAATATCAGGAAGAGGCAGCTGAAGTTCCTGGGACACATAATGAGGAAGGAGGGCCTGGAGAATCTGATACTAACGGGTCGAATAAAGGGAAAGAAATACAAGGGAAAACAGCGCGTGACATACCTGGCGGACTTGGGCAGGTGGATGACTGAATGTGGGGTCTGGAGGAGGAAACAGAGGGAAGGGACTTATTGAGAACTGCAAAGGAATAGAGGGAGGTGGTGGAGAGCCATGATTGCCTACGTCCTGAAAAGACATGGCACATGAAAAGAAAGAAAAGAAAAGAAGATTGTAGATTTAGGCACAACACACGAATGTATGTAACACAGCGGTCGATTAAGAAATGATTCCGTTCGGTTAAACTCGGTTAGACTCGGTTAGACTCGGTTAGACTCGGTTCGACAATGTTGTTCGAGAAACAAAATGTTGTTTGATAACCGAGGCATTTTCATCTCGAATTCTCTGTTCGAAAACAAATTGGTTCGACATGTGAGACGTTCGATAACCGAAGGTACTCTCTATATATTAGTGAACAGTGAATATAACGAACCCAACTGGAATTGGAACTCGGCTCTCCGACTAACAAATCCGAGGCATTATCCATTGTACCATCCGCACAAACTAACTTGCAACCCCTCGTATTCGCATCTGGGTACTGACCAGGATTGATGTTGCTTAACTTCGGTTAACAAATGACGCTGCTACAACTTTACTGTAACATTCCATAGACTCTATGGATCGTTAATATTGTCTCTTTCTGATTTTATGTACAGTTGTTCCCTTTGCTTTCATTTTCCTTCCTCATTCCTCACATACTCTATCTATGGTATTCTCAGCATCCTTCTGTAGAACTACATCTCTGTTGCTTCAAGTCTCCTCTTCGTCAATAAGGAATTTGTTGAGTATTCACTCCTATACAGAAAAACTGATATTATCTAGCAGTTCGACACTCTTTTTTTATTTCTAAATACTTTTCTTAGTATTGGAAGCCATCTTTTGCTATTCTATTGCGCGTTCGGATTTCGCACAGACAGAAATGATGACATAATCAAAATGCTGACATTCCACACTAATTGACATAAAAATGTTAGGTAGGAAAACCCCATCAATAATAGAAAGAGCGATAACAGCTACTGGAATTGGGAAACCTATTTTCCTGAAAATTGTTTTAAGAGAAAGATTTTTTTATAAATTTCAACCGACAGAAGTGTAGTTTGAAAAAAAAAAACTACCTCATGGACGTCCATACGAAAAAAAGAATCTCGTGGGGAAGCCATATTGTTTTTTTGCTGACAAATTAACGCAAAATCACGGCGACCACGAGATTTGAGAAAATATAACTATGCAGTGTACGAAAGACAGGGAAAAAGGGGGAAGTTAGTCTACAAACTACCAGACAATACGACAAATACAACATCTACAAGAAGTACTGACTGTTTAATCGATGAATGCCAAATGGTTCCTTATGGGGAAACGGCTAATATTAACATGAACATTACCTAAGCCGATTTATACTCCTTTTACAACAGTGTTAAAAACTGTTTTTTTTTTAACTAAAATGTTATACAATAGCTTCTATCTAGAAACTGGTAATAATAGCGAATGCGAATTAATATAAGAATAATCAGGGGTTCGTGTTTCCCAAAAGAACCCAAACTTTCTCAATACAGGTGTTGGGTAAATATTAAACAGAATGTACTAGAGTATACAAACTTGTTCATCATAACTTAAATTGTGACCTATAGACTAAACACACAAAATAACAGGGGTCAATCAAAATATGGCCCCTGTCCAAGAATCAATATGTCTTCGGAGGTTAGGACTATTCTCGTGCCAATATTAGGTTTTGAGGAAAATACGAACCAGTATTTCTGAAGCTAAAAACGGGAATAAATTAGATAATTCAAGTATAATACGACCTCCCGTGGTACAGCCATTCCTATGTGTTTGTTTTTTTTTCGAAAAAATATTGTTGCTGGTAGCGTAGAGGCTCCCATATCTGCTCACCAACTGTATGGGTTCGTTGAGATCACCAAACTCTATTCAAGGCCTATATTTTTGCAGTTGGATCCTCAAATTTGTTGTTGCTGGTACGAAGAGGCTCCCGTATCTGTCCAAGCTTCACAGCCCCGAAAATATAAAACCGCCCCTGCGCTTACCCTCAATATCCGGTGAGAGTCATATAATAGCGAGGCCTTTTCTCTCTCATTATGTCTCCAAGTAATATTGTCTCTTTCTGATATTATGTATAATTTTTCTCTTTGCTTTCATTTTCCTTCCTCATTCCTCACATACTCCGTATATGGTATTCTCATCATCCTTCTGTAGAACGACATCTCTGTTGCCCCAAGTCGGTGAGAAAATTGTCAAGCGTTCACTTACGTACAGACCTGTAGATTAAACACACAGAATAGCAGGGGTCAATCAAAATATAACCACTTATTCAATAATCAATATGTCTTCAAAGGTTAGGTTTATTCTTGTTCCTAATCTTAGGTTTTGTAGATAATACGAAACCGTGTTTATGGAGCTAAAAACAGGGAATAAATTAGATCCTTCATGTATAATATGACCTCTCGTAGTACAGTCATTAATATGTTGTTGGTTTTTTTTTTCGGAAAAGTCGTACCATATTATACATTAAAATCCCAATATCGTATATATATATTTCACTAAAATATTTAATTTTTCACGATATTAAAAAATAGAAATGAACCCGATGTTTAGCTATTGCGTGTTTTTTGTCTTAAATCCGTTTCAAAACTTATTTTCAAATTTTTAGGAAAAAGTGATAAATTCGGACTATTGTCCTCATCTTTGTCGCCATATTTATTACAACGTTTCGGCCGTTGTACGCTCCGACCTTCTTCAGGTGGTTGGAATGCTGAACTGAACCCTTCATTTCGCTCATAGGGGTAGACTGTTCTAGTTCCATGTGCTATGTTTAATGGATGTCAGTTATCAGTTATCTCCTGTTAATTTTCCCTCTCAAAGTTCTCCACTGCCTTAACCGGGTATTGAAGTCACCATTTTTGGCGACAAAGATGAGGACAATAGCCCGAATAATGTAAATAATGTACATAATACCTCATCTCAGAAATATAGACAGATAGATTTAATCATTAATACATTTTAAAGTGTTAATTAATCTCTCATAATTTTCCGTTTGATATGATTTTATTATAATTCTATATATTAGCAAACTATGAAAATAAAAAAAATATTTTGTTTTCCTTAAGGATGAAGAGAAAAACAGATATTACCAACATGTCTGTTGTGGATTCCGGGAATGGAATCCTGCACAAATAAATAAACAACGCCAGTAATTGAGATAGAAAAATAAGTGTATTAAACGTAATACAGACTTGAAATAAAGATTAGTAGTCCAGGAATGCGGGTTAGTAGAAAGTATATGTACAAGTCTTTGTAAGTGAAGCCGTAATTATCTCTCTCTCTCTCTGGACTCTCGTATAACTCTCTGTGTACTGTCTCCGTATCTCTCACCCGGACTCAACGTATCTCAACCTGCAGGTATTCTCTCTGTCAGTATAAGTATACTTTGGACGAGTCCATCTTGTGTAAAAGGGTCTGCCCCACAACAATATCAAAACCTTTTTGCAAAGAATTGTTACCATCAACTGACTACTTATGCTTATAATACAACTCTGTGTTTCTGAAGCTAATAAAAGGGACTAAATTATACATCCTTGAGTATAATGCTACCCCGTAGTAAAGCCATCTCTATGTAAAATTTATTTTCGAAAAGTTGTATCATATGATACATGTGGTACATATATGCCACTAAATATTTAATTTTCCACGATATTAAAGCATACAAATGAACCGGATATTTAGCTATTGCGTATTCCTTTTGGTTTCAAAACTTGTTTTCGAATTTTCGCGAAATGTGCAAAGTACATAATAAACGATAGTACATTTTAAGGTGTTAATATATATAACTTTTTCTACTTGATATTAATTTATTATTCTGCTATATATTAAGAAACTAGAAAAAAAAAGGCAAACATGGATAAGCATGCTCGCAATAAGACGAAGTGTCAAAAGGATCATTCTTCCAGTTAACACCGTTTTTTAACTACCTTCACTATTCGGCAGTATTTATTGTATTCAAATTGATGATTAAAATTGTAATAACACCTATGTATTTACCGACCTCCCTACAAGGCAAGATGTGGCACAAGGCCACTTTTTAAAGTAGGGCGTTCCGAGCCCGTAGGCAAAGACAAAAATTACCCGTAGACCCCGCAAGCACGGGGTCGGGTTTGTCCACCTCGCCAAACGACACACTGTCCTTTGGCATAGCCCCGTTTGCATTTCTCTCCGCCCGGTAACAGCTTTTCACTAGAAGTTTTGTTTTAGTCTGCCTATTAACTCATTTATATGTTTCTGCAGAAACAACTGTAGTTATAAATTTATGTGTGCGCGATATCCGTCAGCTGCCATGTTCGAAAAGTTGTAGGGAGAGTTGATACGGTTGACTGGGTCGAAAAAGTTGGTCCATCTCCAAGGAATCTGCAGTTATTTCTTCACATATTAGACGCGCTATGCTTTGATTCTAAAACTGTGAAAATTAACATAACGACTTTTTAAAAAATCATTTCACCCCAAACAAGGCAATAAGACCGCTAAGGCGCAAGGGTTAGAGAATATGAGAAAAATCTACTATTACCTCTTCGGGAATATTTATTGTTTTAAAAAGCGATGATTAAAATTGTAATAAAACCTAAACAAGTGAAAGTGAATTTATACATTTTTTTTGTCTTGAGAATTAAACAATAAAAATAATAAACGCTATTTATTCGTTAGATTGTTTATTTACAATATTTATTCATTATAATGTTTAAATGGTGGTCCAAAGATTTCATTTAAAATTATCCTCTTTCCCCATGACACCGCTTTTTTTTAGCTACCCTCATTCTTCGGCAAGTTGTATTGTTTTAAAAAACGATGATTATAATTTTAACAAAAACTAAACACATGATGAAAGAGAATTTATACATTTTCTTTGTTCTTAAGAAATGAAAGCCAAAATAATAAACATCATTTATTTATTAGATTGTTTAATTACTCTATATTATAAATATTAAAAACAAAACACAAAAACAGCAAACGTATAAACAAGCCTGCAATAAGATGAAGTGTCAAAAAGACAGTTTTTCTCATGAACCGTTTATTAACTACCCTCACCTTTCAGCAATGTTTGTTTTAAAAAGCGATTATTAGAATTTGAATAAAACCTAAACATACGATGAAAGTAAATTTATATATTTATTTTGTTCTTGTGAATTGACAACAAAAATAATAAACACTATTTATTTATTAGATTGTTTATTGGAATGGTTGAAAAAACATCAGCTAATTGCCTTTTGATTCAAACTTTATAAAATGGTAAATAAAACAGATTTCCTTATAGCTTAATAATTTAGTAAATGTTTATAATTTATGAATAAAAACAGTTTTCACATTTATTTCTTTACAAATTGGTAATTGATAAATTGCATTAGTTTTAATTGTATTAGATTTTAGAATGTTGTAAATATAAAACTATTCTTGTAAGTAAATAATCTGATAAATAGCGTTTAATATTTTCGTTGTAAATTCAAAATAACAGAGAATGTGTAAAAATTCACTTTCGTCATATGTTTAGGTTTTTATTCTAATTTCATTTTATTCTAATCATCGCTTTTTAAACATGTCAACGAAGGAAAGAATGTGAAGCCACAAAATCACAGCATGGGAATTATCGCCCCATTTTTCAAACGAAAAAAATAAAGAAAAGTACAAAACTTGTGTATTTCCTTTATTCATTTTTTAAAATCAATTTCGGTGAATTTCCTTTCTTTGAGAAAAAAGACGTTGAATTACGCTGATTCCTAAAGAACAAATATGGCCGACATATCAAATCCATTTTGTAAATAATTGTTATCAACACCTGCCTACTTTTTGTTTTATTATCTGTTGCGTTTACTGAGGCTATTTGCGATCTTGCTGTTTCAAATAAAAGTAAACAATTTCTGAAAACGTGTACTTGCGTATAAAACGAGTGTTTTTTTTGTTTTCTTTTTACTTTAATTTTCGTTCAGAATTTCTCGTAACTAGATTTTTTTTTGCAACAAGCTGACACGTCTTGAAATCCACATAATATTTAGTATTGTTGAAGTTATCGCTAACATTTTTGTCGAGATTTACAAACTCTACGTTTCGTTCAATTTCGCAAACCAATCGATGAAATTTGAATAAGCTTATTTGTTTAGAAAAATACTTTGACAAAAACCTTACTTTGCGGTTTCATAATTTATTTAATTTAATTTAATTTCATAGGACTTCATGGTAAACAATATTTTCATGAAGATTTATTTTTTTTATCTTTTAAGAGCGAAAAATAAATTCTTAGGATTTCTTACTCTTGAGCATGCAACATACAATTAACCATGCGTAAATATGTCTGTCTGGAGCCAAAATCCAAGTGTTTGGCCTTGTGATTAAGTATATAGTTCTCATAAATGCAGGTCGAACTGGAAATTGGATTCTTGTATATAAAAATGAAATGAAAACTTATGCAAAAAACAATATTGCATTTTTATTAAATAAGCATTTGCTATTTTAATAATTACATTGTTTTTTTAAAATAGTGGGAGTATTTTGTATATTAGATAATAAAACTTAAAATTTTTCCAGATTATTGAAAATTTATTGTACTAACCTACGCACCCTAGTATGACCAACTTCAATTTGTACCCGCGTACATGTTTATACTTCTCCCCATAATTTAGTTTCGATAGGTCAATTATATTCGATAGGTCAATTATATTCGATAGGTCAATGTATTGCTATTTTAGAGAGTGTGACGTACGGACGGATGGACTAGCGGAATTTACAGAATTTTAATATATAGATGGACCCAAGAAAATACTGTGTGCGTAAATCGAGAAATGGGAATAAATCTGTAGACTGTAGAATTCGCACTAGAAATCTATGCGGACATGGCACTGTATAGGATCCCTGGCAATCATCTATTGTTACAATAGTATACATCCTATTACATGGGAAAAGGATGTGATTACATTCTGGTCGAGAATTTGAAAATGTATTTTAACTCCAATCTGCGTCTTTCTTGTCGGCTGTTAAATGAAAACGTAAAAAGCATGTCTCGCTAAATCAATTACGATTGAGTAGTGAGATCAATCCTTACTGGTTAATCCATTCTTTCAACCTTGTGCCACATCTAAGCTACGCTTAGTAAATTAATATTATGACCGAGAGGAATATATAAGATAACTTATCCCATTTTATAATCTTTGATATATATTGATATATATAAAGACTCCGGATTGAGGTTATACTCTTGTTTGTTACACCGATATTAACTATAGGTTTCTACCTATAACCTATTAATGCCCCTCCCCCGTCTTTGAAACAGTGAAAATTAAAGAGCGAGAGAGAAATAGAAAAATAACTGTAGATAATGAGTAAAAGTAAGAAATACGTTCAGAAGGAACATGAATCACATAAATGGGTAGGGATGGTGATCCCATGGGAATAATAATGAAGTTTTAAGATTATGCTAGTGCTAGACTCTAAGAAGATACTGAGAAAGATGCTAGGAAATTTGGGAAAATATTTGACAATTGCTTATCAGCAACACTATACAAAGATCTAAGACGAAGGAAAATACGTACAATAAAACCTAACTGGACCCGTAGAGATTCTACGGATGTTCACAGATGACAAAATTATCCATTATTTCATATCACTACTAACCTTTGTAAGTATCTTCTCATTCTTGACCTTTTCCATTCTAAAATTAGTTGCTGCTCTATATTAACTTAACTTAATTTTGTACAAATATGGATTCATTTCAAATTCAAAACAGGAATATTTTCCTTATAGCGATTTTCCAAGCATAGCTTAGATGTGGCACAAGGTCGAAATTATGGGGCACCCAGTGATGATCGAACTCACTACTCAGTCGTAATTGTTCTAGCGAGACAAGCTTGCTAACCATTACACCACCTCGAGGTGCCCTTGATTTTCCAAGCGTAGTTTAAATGGAGCCCGAGGTCGAAAGTACAGGCACCCAGTATGGATCGGACTCACTACTAAGGCGTAATTGTTCGAGCGAGACAAGCTTGCTAACCATTTCTTCACCTCGAGGTGATCTTAATTTTCCAAGCGTAGCTTAGATGTTGCACGAGTCCGAAAGTAGGGGCACCCAGTGTGGATCGGACTCACTACTCAGTCGTAACTGTTCTAGCGAGACAAACTTGCTACCCATTAAACCACCTCGAGGTGCTTATAATTTTCCAAGCGTAGCTTAGATGTGCTACGAGGCCGAAAGTAGGGGCATCCAGTGAGTATCGAATTCACTACCCAGTCGTAATTGTTCTAGCGAGACAAGCTTTCTCACCATGTCTTCACCTTGAGGTGCCCTTAATTTTCCAAGCGTAGCTTAGATGTGGCACGAGGCTGAAAGTATGAGCACCCAGTGAGTATCGAATTCACTACTCAGTCGTAACTGTTCTAGCGAGATAACCTTGCTACACATTGCATCACCTCGAGGTGCCCTTAATTTTCCAAGCGTAGCTTAGATGTGGTAAGAGGCCGAAAGTAGGGGCTCCCAGTGAGGATCAAACTCACTACTCAGGCGTAATTGTTCTAGCTAGACAAGCTTCCTAACCATTACACCACGACGAGGTGCCCAAATCTTTTCCTTATATGTGCCGTGTCCCTTCAGGACATTGGTAATCATTACTCTTCACAATTTCCTGTCCTTTGTAGCGCTTAGAAATGCTTGCCTTTTCCCTTCCCTCTCTTAAATACTGCCCTGCTATCCCCGGTCGTAAGGTAAGTTAGGCGCTGGGTTTTCTCCCCTGTCCCTCTTACCTTCAATATGTCCAGTGAGTGCTAAATTTTCCAAAACTGTCTCTTTCTGATGTTAGGTATAAGTTTCCTTTTTGTTTGCATTTTTTCTAAAACATTTTCGTTGCTCACATTCAATGATATTCTCAGCATCCTTCTGTAGAACAGCATTTCCGTTGCTTCAAGTTACTTCTTTATATGTGAGTAGATTGTCTAATATTCATTGCCATATAGGAGGACTGATATTACGTAACAGTTCAGTGTTCTCTCTTTCTAACGAAACTTTCCTGTTTCTTAATACTTTGCTTAGGTTTTGGAAGACATCTTTCTCTATCACAATGCACCTTTGGATTTCGGTGTCACACTTTCCCAGAAAGAAATAAGAAATTCAAAAATATTTCCTACCTCATCCGCAATTTTATATTTATTTTGACACCCCTATCCATAAATCATTTCAATGTATCGCTACTTTGGTGCCCTTTGTTACCATTTGGCACATATCCAAAAAAAAAACCCTCCGTCTATGTTCGATTTTTTTTTTCTATTCTTTACCCGTCTCGCCATATGGTATGTATCCACATTATTTCTACTCGTCTTCAGTAAACATATGTACTGAAGATAGCAAAGTTTACAGGAGCACCTACAAAAATCGAGATGTTCTCTGCTGACCCCTCTGCTGACTTTGCTCAAACAGCTTAATGGAGAAAAATAGCTTGTAAATGTCAGTACCTCTAAACCCAAGCTAATATCATTTCATGACCACTAATTTGACCCCATATTATCTATTGTCACAAGGAACGGCTGTACTCTCAAAGAATCGCGATCGTTCGAAGTTTACTGGGACTCAAGTTCACCCAATACAACGTGAAAATTATATATAATTATATATATATATATATATATATATATATATATATATAGATAGATAGATAGATAGATAGATAGATAGATAGATAGATAGATAGACACCAGAAGTGTTGAAACAAAATGGCTATTTTTCTAGTGATTTTATAACATTTATGTTATAATTTTCGAATAAATTATATTTGCTCTACTCTGTATACTATTCTTAAAAGAGTGCTCACTCTTTTAAGAATAGTATTTTTTGGCTGTTGGAATTTATTCTGTATACACGAAAGAAAGAAAGAAAGAAAGAAAGAAAGAAAGAAAGAAAGAAAGAAAGAAAGAAAGAAAGAAGGAAGGAAGGTAAATATTTGCCGAAAATACAGCAATAAAGAATGTGTCAAACACGGAAAGATATTTAGAAAGGACAAGGAAGGAAGGACGGAAGGAAGGAAGGAAGGAAGGAAATAACTGAGGAAGATATAACGACAAAGAATGAATGAGTCAAAGAGAAAGATATTTAGAAGAGACAGAAACAGGAAGGAAGGAAGGAAGGAAGGAATTGAAGAAGATATAACGACAAAAAATGAATGAGTCAATGACAGAATATTAGATGAGACAAGAAAGAAAAAATGAAAGAAAGAATAATTGAGGAAGGAATTAAAAAAAGGACGAGTCAAAGAAACGAATATATTTAGAGGTGAAAAGAATGCAAGAAACAACGAGAATCAGAAAGATAGAAAACCAGAATGAAAAAAAAGCATATATAACAAGGAACAATGAATGACTCAGGAAAAGAAAGACTTAGAACCAAAGAACTAAAGGAAGAAAGAAAGAAAACATGAATGTAAATAAAAGAGAGAAATAAAACATTAGGGTAAAAAAAAAAAAAAACGATTCAAAGAAAGAGAGAAAAATAAAATAAAGAAAAAAGGAAATCCCCTTAATCACAGCTTAACTATTACCGTGTATACATAATTCACCATAAGTCAATACTTCTTTAAAAAAAAAAAAGAAAAAAAATGTTATGAAATACAATAGAAAACAAACGATAAAAAAAGAGAAAAATATAACAAGAAAAAAATCTACGCCTTAAGTTTCGCCAACAACACCGAAGCCGTCTGCTGTAAGATGCAAACAAGAAATGCATTAACTCAATGAACAAATAGAAAAATGATTGTCAAAATTGATATGTGTCTATTCATTCTTATCTTTGCGATTAATCATTCTCGTCTACCGGCTTATGATATTCGATTTCGTAAAATTGGGGGATTTGGGCGTATTGAGAAGCGACCATAAAACCAGACCTCCTCCGCAACCCACACTAAAAACAACTCCAAATTACCCCACTCGCCACCACCACGGCACACAAGCAACTAATCCACCATCTCATCAAAAACTATCTTTCATACCCCCAAACAGTAATTCATTTTCATTGGTGAAGAGTTTTAGATTACTTGCCTGCTACGTAGTTTTCCGATTGAAGCGATGTTCTATTTAAGTGTTTATTCTGTAATCAGCTGATCAGGACTCGGGCAAAGAAACAAGTATCTATATTATAAGTCAGTTGTTCGTCGACCACGCTTTTTTTTATTCTGGTCAGGATTGTAACGTACCTATAAAACCTCTTAAATTGGTTGGCACGAGCTGAAGTTTACTATATGCACCAAGACGTCCAGGACCGGCTTTAAAATAATTGGATATGCTCTTGGCGACGATACCTTAACTTTATTATTTTAATCGCAGTACTAGACTGGCGTCGAGATCTCATCAATTTACATTTGAGCTGACTAGATGTAACTGTAAGTTCTCTGCTAACAGTTACTTTTCTCGCACTCTCGCCTGTGAAACTCTCTTCTGGCTCCATGCTTTCCAGCCAATTTTAATCACCAAAAATTTGAATGCAATTTATTACCATATTCACGAGGTTTCGGCCATTATACGCTCCGGCCTCCTTCAGGTGATATACGTTGGAATTTCAAATAGAACCCTTATTAAGTCCACAGGTATTCTAATTCCACGTGCCATACCCTTTTTAGATATCTCAGTTACAGTTAATTCCCTCTAGTAACTCAACACTCCAAGTTTTTGTTCCCTCTACTGTGACCAGGTATTGAACTCACAATTCTTTGGGCGTCCTGGGTATGACGATAAACTAAATCCGCTCCCTAGGTAAGACGATAAACTTCATCCGACCGCAAGGCCTCTGATCCGGAAGTTTTGAGGAGCGTGGAACCACCCCTTAATTGCTAATGTTCCCAGGTACACCCTGAACCGGGGTGGTAGCACCTGTTAGGGTCCCAACTATGGGTAAATTGTTACCCCCCCCCCCCAGACACTGGGGTCAAAACACTATGAAAGTGTAAAAATAGGTTTTAATAGCAGAAAATACTTTGAAAAAGATTATTACCAGCAATAAATTTTTGAAAAAAATATTACCAGAAATAGAATTGCTGAAGGAAAAAATATTGCCAGCAATACATTTTTTGAAAAAAAATATTATCAGCAGTAAAAATGTTGTCGGCATTAAATAATCCATTGAGGTTGATATGCAGTAAAACAAACTAAAACTAAACCAAAGAATAAATATTCTGTTCATACAAACCTATCCTAAAATTATTGTCGGCATTAAATAACCCATTGAGGTTGATATGCAGTAAAACAAACTAAAACTAAACCAAAGAATAAATATTCTGTTCATACAAACCTATCCTAAAATTATTGTCGGCATTAAATAACCCATTGAGGTTGATATCCCGTAAAACAAAACAAACCAAACCATTTTATACTGAGATAGATAGATGAAAAATATTGCCGGCAATAAATATCTTGTCGGCATTAAATAACCCAGTGAGGTTGATATGCCGTAAAACAAAATAAACTAAACCAAAGAATACATATTCTATTCATACGAACCTATCCTAAAATTCTTGTCGGAATTAAATAACCCATTGAGGTTGTTATGCCGTAAAACAAAATAAACCAAAACAAACAACCCTTTGGGTCAAGATACTTTGTGGATTACTTCAAACAACCCTTTTATCCTTACTTTCTGGATAGCATTTTCGCTATCCCTCTGCGCCTCTGTCTATCTTATCTTGTTAAGATTATATCCACTGGTAATAAATTCTCGTTCGTTTCTCTCTAGTTTTCATCGGACCACCTCTTTGAAAAAATAATACAGTATTTTTTAAACATTTCACCACAAGCAAGGACATAAAGCCACTAAGACATAATGAGTTACTGTGTGTGAGAGTATCTGATAAAAAGAAAGTATTATTAAGGTGTGAGAACAAGAAAAGAACCGGAATTAAGAAGACCGAGATAGCGATTGACATTGCATTTACATTTTTGAGGATCAAATATGACTGGGAAGCAAGAAGCCGAAAGAGAATTCTATAAGTGAGAAGTGCTAGAAAAGAAATATTTAGTAAGATGATGAGACCTTACCGCCAATCTAGTACTGCGTTTAAATTCATAAAGTCTAGGTACCATAAAGAAAAGTGATATTTATTATGAATAATAAAAAAATGTGTCAAAAGGCCAATAGGGAGAGATAGAAGTCTGGTTGTCAATCTGTCTTATGTTAAATTTAGCTAGCCACGATTACTAACCCAAACATACAACAGTATTCCTTACACCAAAAGAATATATTCTCACTTACCATTCTTAATACAGCCCCCATAATACCACGAGGTCTCTTTGTAGTCCTAACTAGTTCCCACATGTACAATTTGACTGGAAAGGGGAGGGAATAAAATAACAACATTTTAACATGAAACTCCAATGAATATTTACAATGATTACAATTTATATTGTATGAGGAAAGCTCATCAAAACACCCAAAAATAACACAATCTTACTTATCATTCTTAATACAGCCACCATAATACCACAAAGTCTCTATGTAGTCCTAACTACATTATTTACATTATTCGGACTATTGTCCTCATCTCTGTCGCCATATTTATTACAACGTTTCGGCCGTTGTACGCTCCGGCCTTCTTCAGGTGGCTTCCCTTTGAAAGTTCTCCACTGCCTTAACCGGGTATTGAACTTATACTCTTTGCGTCCTGTCACTGGATCTAACCAACGCCTTTATCCACTGTGCCATGTGTACTTGAGGAAAAATTAACAGGAGATAACTGATAACTGACATCCATTGAACATGGCACGTGGAACTAGAACAGTCTACCTCAGTGAGCGAAATAAAGGGTTCAATTCGACATTCCAAACACCTGAAGAAAGCCGGAGCGTGTACATAATACCTCATCTCAGAAATATAGATAGTCCTAACTAGTTCTGATATCTATAATTTGACTGGGAAGGGGAGAAAATAAAATAGCAACATTTTAACTTGAAACCCCAATGAATATTTACAATTAATACAATTTATATAGTATGAGTTAAGCACATCAATACAACACATTTTTACTTATCATTCTTACTACAGTCCCCATAATACCACCAGGTCTCTATGTAGTCCTAACTAGTTCCTATATGTACAATTTGTCTGGTACAGTGGATAAAAAACAACATTTAAGAATGAAACTCCCATGAATGTTCACAAATATTACCATAGAAGAAAGTAATATTTCATTTGTTCTAATACAAAAATGTGACACAACTCCAAAAGGGGGAGATTGGTTGTCATATTGTCTTATCTTAAACTTAGCTAGTCATGATTACTGGCCCAAACACACAACAATATTTCTTACATGAAAACAACAGATTCTTTCTTACCATTCTTACTACAACCACCATAATACATCAAAGATTCACTGTAGCCCTAACTAGTTCCAATATGTACAATTTTTCTGGGTGGGGAGATAAAAATAACAACATTTAAAAATGAAAACCCAATAAATGAGTACCAAACAGGAAAGCTCATCGGAGAAATTATCGTGAAAATATTTAAAGAAAAAGAACCGAAAATCTATGTTAAGGCAGTGGGAAAGTGACTTGAGATAAGATGCCAGGTTAATACCAATAATATCTCGGATTCTTCTTTTCATTTTATCAAGAATATCTAAATAGAAGTACCAGATCCGGTTTGCTCTCAATTATCCGGATATCTTAGGACAGTATGTTAAATTATCTGGTCAGATAATTCAAAATACGCATCGTCATGTTATCAGATTTTACGATTTTATTCTTCATAATATAAATATTTCTTTTCAAAAGATAACGCTGACGTTTTGTAATTTCGCCTCTGTGTCTGCCCCGTCACTTCATTGCCCTCCTCCTCCTGAAAGCCATCAAATAGAATGCTATTTCTTCGCTGACAATCACCTAATTCAGACAATTTTATTTCAAGTCGTTCCCTTTCTGCTTCTTTGATTGTTCCACAGGTTTTACTTTCGCATCAAATGTGTCGCTGACGAATTCAGCGTTTATTTTTATTTTTTATTTTTGTTTTTAGTTCCTGAACTTTGAACGGGAGTGACAATGGGCACTATCATAATCCTCGTCTTCAAGATTTTCCGTCATGCTTATTAGTTCAGCAACACCTTGGTCACTTCGGCATTCATACCCAGGCTCGTTTGCATTGAGCCAGTTATTTATAGCGGCTTCATTTGCATCGATCATTAACGCTGAAAATTGCTCAATAAATTGTTCCGTCGTCACAGCGACGGGAACTACAACATAATCAGTAGCGTCATTTTCTGTGAAAAGTAACTTTCCCCACGACTTACATATCGCGTCTGGTGATAACTGGCTCCACGCAATTGATTTGAATTCGAGGCCATTGCAATTTCAAACCGTGAGATCACGAAGGATAGCAAAACGAGACTCGCGTTGAAAAGTAAAACGGCAGAATAAGTTGTCTCCTCAATCAGTTTGTGCTACTGTCTGCATAATATTGCATAATTTGACAATCACATGCAAAACGTAGATTCCCTATGCATTTTCTAAAAAAATTTCATACTAATTGTTCTGATGAACATTCCTTTATGACACAAAGACTTTATGGATTTAAGCGCAGTCTTAGTTTGGAGACAATATCTTATTTTACAGTATCTGTCTATATTTCTGAGATGAGGTATTATCTACACTATTTACATTATTCAGACTATTGTCCTCATCTTTTCGGCTTTTCAGTATCTGTCTATATTTCTGAGATGAGGTATTATGTACATTATTCACATTATTCGGACTATTGTCCTCATCTTTGTTCCCATAGACAAGCCGGCCCCTTCAGGTAATGCTTCAGGAACACCAGAATGCTGTTACACAATTGGAAGTGGAAAAATCAGGCATGGCTAACCACATATGGAGAGAGAAGGGAGATCAGCGCCCTCTGTGGGATCAGGTTGAGATCATAGACAAAGAACATCATTGGAAAATTGTAAACTTAAAGAATCAGCACATATGCTAGGCCACAAAAATCTCCTGAGCCGACCAAGCATAGGAATGAATACAATATGGAAACCAGTAATAAGGAGTACCATAGAAAAGCGATAATAACAACAAAAATTGCAATATAATCTCTGGTAAAACCATGCAATGATAACAGCAAAAATTGCAATATGAGCACTGGTAAAAAATAATGGCTGAAGACATTAGGTTTATAATACCCAGAAATTCATACACCGATGTCCTCAAGGATACATGGTACTGTGAGAACATTCAGAGGGAAATTAACAGGAGATAACTGATAACTGACATCCATTAAACATGGCACGTGGAACTAGAACAGTCTACCCCAGTGAGCGAAATATAGGGTTCAGTTCGACATTCCAACCACCTGAAGAAGGTCGGAGCGTACAACGGCCGAAACGTTGTGATAAATATGGCGACAATGATGAGAACAATAGTCCGAATAATGTGAATAATGCTCATTTTACAGATCCGTAAAATTGTATGCTAACGGTTCATACTTCCGCACTTCTCGTTTGCGGAATTCACTTAACCCGAGACTTGCACTAGCCAGGATTTTATTGATCCTGGAAATATGCTTCGGAGTCGGTTCTATATGGCAATGGTTCACGGAAGACGCTGCTCGAGTGGAACTTACTTTTCGCCAATTGAATACGAAGGGAGTTAGAGTGATTCGTTACAATATCCGTGCCATGTCAGATCCTGGCATTCCGTCTCTGTGAGTAAAGTTGGAGGCTGGGAAATAATTTGCCATCCACAAGGATTCTGAGACGCTTTTCGTGACTATCGAGAATGGAGTGTGAGGGCTGAACAGCTCCTGCCCAAATATGACAAACGGCATTTCATTTTAGGTCTGCGGATAGCCCGAGGCGTGAGGTATGCGTTCTTTGTTTGAAAACAACAAAGAAAATAATTATTAGAAATATTGGAACGGTTTTAGTTCGGATAATTGAAAAATGTTGGAATGACTTAAATTTTTGTTTTTCATTTCGAGTCCGGATAATCAAAGTTCAGAAGATTGAGGGCCGAATAAACGAGCAAAAGTGCTAAAGTGTAAAATGCATATTTGGTTGAAAGTAATACAAATGAAAATCGTCTCCTATCAGAACAGGCGTTTCTTGGAGAAATATTTAGTGATAGGATAATGAGTGCATTGGAATTTCCTCTAAAAAGAGATTAAAAATTATTCTACAGTTCCGTGCAATTAACATATTTATTATTTGTCTATATTCCTGAGATGAGGTAGAGTAACCACCCCACGCAACATTATAAAAAGAACAAATTACGTTCAATTACTAAAATAAGTATTCGTTCTTGTACACAAAGGCGGGAAAAAATAGAGACGCAATAACAAAAATATCATCCATACCGACAGCTCTGTGCTTTCAAGACACAAAAAATGACTGAACAGAAGATATGAAATTAGATTAATATTATTTACAATATTTACATTGTTTGGACTGCTGTCCTCATCTTTATTATCATATTCACGACTTTTCGGACGTTAACGCTACGGCCTTCTTCAGGTGATTGGAATTTCGAAGTGAACCATTTATTTTGTCCACCGGAGTCAAATCTTTTATTCAGGTTCGAAGATGTGAATCCAGGTTTCATCTTAAGTTAATAATCTGCGAGGGAATGTCTCAGGATCAGTCTGGACACGAGTCAGAAGTGTCCTGGAAATGTCAACTCATTTCGGCTTCTGTTCTGGTGTCAGGATTCTTGGGACACATCTTGCAGGCAGTTTGCTCGTCCCCAAGACAACAGTATGGACCGAACCAGAACTAATGCCTATGGACTTAGCTATCTTCTACACAGTAAGACGTCTGTCACCCCAAACTAAACGAAACGATGAACAACATCAACATGTTCATCAGTGGTTACGGTTTTTGAACGACCTGACCGAGTGTAACTTCAATACTGCCTTGCCCCTCTTGAATTTAGCAGTTCACAGCTTCACAGTTACATAGAAAAGAAAGTTCTGAACACGTGTCTTTACCATGTTCTCATGGATTTCCTTGGTCGCCATATATTTCTTTTGCAGATAATTTATGGCTACTTGGGTCTTTGTTTTCTCCATTTTTAGATTTGTCGCACACCTCTCATTTGTAAGGGTCTCACTTGCACAGAAATTAAGACAGCTATGACTATTCTTTCTCGAAGATGTGAATCCAGGTTTCATCTGAAGTTAATAATCTGCGATATAATGTCTCAGGATCAGTCTGAACACGAGTCAGAATTTTCTGGAAATGTCAACTCTTTTCGGCTTCTGTTCTGTTGTTACCATTTTTGAGACACATCTTGAAGACAGCTTGCTCGTCCCCAAGATGTCAGTATGGGTCGAACTAGAACCAATGCGTATGGAATTAGCTATCTTCTACACCGTAAGACGATTGTCACCCCAAACCAAACGATGGACGGCATCAACTTGTTCATCAGTAGTTGCGGTCTTTGAACGACATGACCGAGTGTAACTTTTATGCTGTCCATGCCCCTCTTGAATCTCGCAGTACACTGCTACACAGTTGCATAGAAAAGAAAGTTCTCAACACTTGTCTGAACTATGTTCTCATGGATTTTCTTAGCTGTCATACGTTGCTGATACTTTTTTTTCTCTTGTCCACTTGTAGATTTCCCGCATACCTCTCACATTTGTATGGGTTTCGCCTGCACAGAAATTAAGACAGAATTCTGAATTAGTTTTTCTAATTTTATAACAAGTGTTAATGTGTTGCCATAACAAAAATGTTCAGCTATAACTATTCTTTCTCTTAATATACTTTTATCAAATGTATTGTCGCTCACGAATTTGAAATAGGAAATTTCCACACACGTAAATACGAAAAATGGCACGTTCCTCTAGTCTTACTTTTAAGGGGCGGCTTGTCTCACCTTTATATTCTTTATGGGTTATGGTCGTTAGTAAAATGATGAGCCCGAAATGCGATTTGCAGGTCGGGAACACTAGAATCAAGCAGACTCGGAAGTTTAAATATCTGTGAAGCGTTCTGACAGAGGACGGTAAATGCGACACTGAGATCCGTAGACGGATTGGGATGGCCATTCCAAAAGCTGGACAGAGTATTACGAGACAGGAGGAGTTCTTTGGTAACGAAGATAAAAATACTGAGCTGTTACGTGACAGCTGTCCTTATTTACGGCAGCGAATGTTGAACGATTTCCTCAAAGATGAAGAAGAAACTCGAGGAGACGGAGATGTCGTTCTACAGAAGGATGCTGAGGATATCATGGACCGAGCGCATGAGCAACAATGAGGTCTTGGAGAGGATGGCAACAAGGAGGGAGCTTATACTTAGCATCAAGAAGAGGCGGCTGAAGTCCCTGGTAGAAATAATGAGGAAAGAGGGCCTGGAGAATCTGATACTCACCGGTCGAATAGAGGGAAAGAGATACAAGGGAATACAAGGGATGACATACCTAGCGGCCTTAAGCAAGTGGATGACAGAACGTGGTCTTGGGTTGGAGGTAGAGGGAAGGAACTTGTTGAGAGCTGCAAGAGATAGAAGGAGGTGGAGAGCCATGATCGCCTACGTCCTGAAAGGACACGGCATATAGAAAGAAAAGAATGCCGAAATCTAAATATTTTGAATGCAATTTTATGCCTTCAACTAAAGATAATTTGTACATAATTTTATACTTTTAGATTAAACGTAGTTTTTTTTAATATATAGTTTGTACATCTGTCGTAGGTGTTCTAGAAACAACCTATTTCTTTAAGGAAGACGATTATCTGTCTATATTTCTGTGATGAGGTATTATGTACACTATATACATTATTCAGACTATCGTCCTCATCTTTGTTGCTATTTTTATCACAGCTTTTCGGCCGTTGTACGCTCCGACCTTCTTCAGGTGGTTGGAATGTCGGACTGAACCCTTTATTTTGCTCACTGGGGTAGACTGTTCTAGTTCCACGTGCCATGTCTACTGGATGTCAGTTATCTCCTGTTAATTTCCCTCTGAAAAATTCTCCACTGCCATAACCAGGTATTGAACTCACACTCTTTGGTTCCTGTCACTGAATCTGACTAACGCCTTTATCCACTGTACTTGAGTCTACCGCAGTTAGCGAAATAAAGGGTCCACTTCGACATTTCAACCACCTGAAGAAGGCCGGAGCGTACAACGACCGAAACGTTGTGATAAACATGGTGACAAAGACGAGGACAATAGTCAGAATAATGTAAATAGTGAAGATTATGTTGACGGTTTCTGTATTTTGAAATAGTTTTCTCATGTTGATTTTCTTGTAGTATTTATCTTACAGATGCTAAGTGAATACATTCATTTAAAATGTGTTTCACCTTGAGTTGGACTTGGCATATTTTATATGTTGGTTCATTCTTTGGCAAGTATGAATGGGTGAGAGTAGGTGTGGCCTATGTGCAACCGAGCCAACGTTACCTCATCCTTTTTCCTTAGTTAGATACCAAATTCCATAAAACTAGGACTAGTTTGATTGTGCGAAGCTTTTTATTTGCGCTGTCGGTCTAGCGCTTCTGCCATTTCTGTTGAATTAAATAGTTTTATTTTTTCTAGGTTCCTATAAGGGATCCTGTCAAGGGTTTCATTTTGGGCAGACCGAGGAAATTGTCTTGATCAGAAAACTCTGTTATTCCCAATTTTCAAATTTATAAAAATCTTCCTTTGTGTTTCTGATTTGTCCCTATCTACTGACGGCAGTTGAGGTTAACAAACTGTTTCAACGAAAAGGTAGCTCCGAATATGTCAGTGTGAATTTGGTTCCGTCATTTCAAATGAAACATCTAATTAGTAAATCTGCTCAGTTAAAATTGGTCTGCTTTTTAGTTTTCGATGTGAATCGGGGCGCTTCATTGACCCCCATACTTTAATTTTTTTTCTTTTTTTTGGGGGGGGGGGGTTGTAATGGAGATGCGTATGATTAACAGATTGTCTTCCTAATCTCAAAAACGAGCCAAAAAGGGAAATATAATGAAGATGATGGGGTGGGGTAGCTAACACCATGGCTTTTGCGACGATAACACACCCGTTTACACGTAGAAGGTTGTTTAGAAAAGTCATATATACATGCAAGAGCGCCCTTTCACACACACACACACACACACAACCGTATATATACATGAAAAGACCTCGTCAAACACAGACTACACAATTTCTATTTCTATACGCCGTTTCCCTTCAAATCATGGTTATTTTTCAGCGCGCCCACGTCGCTACCAAGTGTGACACAAGATCATGGTTTAAAGAGAGTTTAACTGCAATGCCGTGCAAAAATTGACTAAGGCTCGTCGGCACTTCTCCTTTTGAGGACGTCTCAGGCACCGGTCAATTAACCCCGCCCCCTGCCGTAGGATAGTTACTGCCTGGGGGCAAGGACCCTGGGGCTTTCGCTTAATATTATTTGAACCTCCACGAGTCAAAAGGCCGAGAAAGTGAAAAAAAAAATGATTCATTTTCGCTTTCGCTTCGGCCGATATACGAAAATGATTAAAAATTTTCTTTTTCCAAAAATGTAATTCTGGTAATAATTTTTCCTTCAAAATTTTCTTACTGGTAATAATTTTTTTACAAAGTATTTTCTGGTATTAAAACCTATTTTTACACTTTCATAGTGTTTTGACCCCCGTTTTTGTGTCGGGGAGTTAACTATTTGCTCATAGCTGGAACTCTAACGGATCTAGGTAAATTGCTCGAAATCAATTGCTCGACAGTAAAATGCTCGAAAAATAATTTCTCGAACTATCAATAGCTCGAAAGGCAGTTTTCTCGAAGTAATTTCTAAGGTCGAAGCACCACGTAAACTGCGCCGTCTCACGACACGTCAACGGAGCTGGATATAAAAGGAGCTACATTTAACTTTAGCAGTCAGTCTTCTAGGATTTTCTCTCTTGGCTGGCTCAACACACGGTGACAAGGCTACTCTCTGTACGTGTGGTTCTCCCTTTCTTCCCATAGCAACCATATATATTGTCATTAGACTTGTCTTACAGTATTCCCTTAATTGTTAATACTCATCACTGGATTGTCTATTGTTGGTATTGAATTAATCTACAATACTACTGACTATTTTCCTGATTTTTTTCTATATTTGTTTTCTTATTCTATTTCAGACTACGATACAACAAATAATATTGAAGAATATTTAAGAAGTGTTGCAGATAATATTTCATACTAATAAAGTAAATATTAGCAACAATAGTTATTTTTTAAAATCACGAAGAATAACAGTAATAATAAAAATGTACCCTTTATTTTAAACTATGACAAAGAAACATTGTAGAAAAAGAATAAAACCTGCTATATACATATAATTGTTCTTTAATTTTAACTGTTCAGTTAACAACGATAAAGTTGTATTATTTTATCTTATAGTAAATATTAGAAAAAATGTAGTTTTATTTTTTATTTTAACCACAGGTTTCGAAGAATCTGCCTTTCGAGCAATTAATAGTCCGAGAAATTTTTTTCGAGCAATTTACCGGATACCAACTCTAACAGGTGCTACCACCCGGGGGCAGGGTGGACCTGGGAACACCAGCAATTAAGAGAGGTGGTTCACGCTTCTCAAAGCTTCCTGATCAGAGGCCTTGCTGTCGGATGTAGATTATCGTCTTACCCAAGACGGCAAATATTGCTCGGATTTATAAGTGGAGCTTAGAAATAAACATTAGTCGTATTTATGCTTGAGTCATAAACATTGGTCACATATATTCTTGTGTCTATAGGTCAAGACTGATCATATTTATAGTTAGATCTATTAGAAATCATCTATCATATGTATGAGTATTTTTCAATGCGCTCACCAAGTGTGACACGAGGTCGAAATTTAAAGTGGGTTTAACACCAATAGTATGAGAAAATTGGCCAAAGCCCCACGGCACTTCCCCTTTTGGGGAGAACTCAGGATATAAACTCAGCCTCCTGTCGAAGGAGAAGTACTTTGCCTGGAGTGGTTGGATTAATGCTTTGGATTGCTATCTTTTTTTCTGATATTAAAACCTATTTTACACTTTCATAGTGATTTGAACCCAGTTTGAGGGTTAACTATTTGCCCATAGCTGGGAGCCTAACAGGTGCTATCACCCTGCATCAGGGTGGGCCTGGGGACACCAGCAATTAAGAGAGGTGGTTCCACATTCCTCAAAGCTTCCTGATCAGGGGCCTTGGTGTCGGATGTAGTTTATCGTCTTACCCAGGACGGCAAATATTGCTCGGATTTATAAGTGAAGCTTAGAAATAAACCTTGGTCATATTTATGCTTGAGTCATAAACATTGGTCACATATATGCTGGTGTCGCTAGGTCAAGACTGATCATATTTATAGGTAATTCTATTAAAACTCAAATATCATATGTATGAGTATTCGAATAGTTCGAATCCTGTCGGAGAGCGTATGTTTTTCTTTAAATAAGAATTCTCGAATATTCAGGCCGGTTAGTAAATATGGGGATCATCTCCTCGAATATGAGCATCCGATAAAAATAACATGTAAATTTGATAAAATCCTGCTTGTATGTATGCATATATGCTTAAGATAACTACACCTATGTATGCGTGTGTAAAGTGTATATATATATATATATATATATATATATATATATATATATATATATTGTCATCCACAGACAGGCTGTTTCGCTTTATCACAGCTCATCAGTGTGGCTAGACGTCCGCTTGCCTCTGGCTAGAATCGAAAACCGGCTGAATTCGCGTCAGTCGGAAATTTTACCCTGAAGCCGTTGGCGCACGGCAGAGAAGAAGGTGAATTTAAGCGTATTTATTTTTAGATAAACACACAGTGACTGAGAGAACTCGATTCGAATTACCGAAGAGTCTTGCATTATTAGCCGTAATAGTCACTGTTTACAAACCCACACATCCTCCCCAGAGAGCTCAACCGAAATAAATTTTTCAGGAGCATATATATTGTCATCCACAGACAGACTGTTTCGCTGTATCACCGCTCATCAATGTGGCTAGACGTCCGGTTGCCTCTGATATATATATATACATGTGCATATATGTGTCTGTGTAAGTAATGTCAACGTGTGTATTTGTGTGCGGGCATATGGGAGTAAGTGAAAGATCTATCTATCTATCTATCTATCTATCTATCTATCTATCTATTCCCATTATCTGTCAGTCTTGTATATCTATCTAATTCCAGTCTCCTCATATCTCTCTATCTATCTATCTATTTATCTATCTAATTTCAGTCTCGTCATATCTATCTATCTATCTATCTATTTATCTATCTAATTTCAGTCTCGTCATATCTATCTATCTATCTATCTATTTATCTATCTAATTTCAGTCTCGTCATATCTATCTATCTATCTATCTATTTATCTATCTAATTTCAGTCTCGTCATATCTATCTATCTATCTATTTATCTATCTAATTTCAGTGTCGTCATATCTATCTATCTATTTATCTATCTAATTTCAGTGTCGTCATATCTATCTATCTATCTATATATATATATATATATATATATATATATATATATATATATATATATATAATTTCAGTCTTTTCATATCTATCTAATATCAGTCTCGTAATATATATCTATCTATCTAATTTCAGTTTCTTCATATCTATCTATCGATCTATCTATCTAATTTGAATCTCTTCATATCTATCTATCTATCTATCTATCTATCTATCTATCTATCTATCTTAACGGAGCAATAATGACGCATGTGTCACCCTGTATAAAGACAGGTCGTCTCTCAAATTTACACGCAAACCAACTGGATAAATTTTAAACAAGTTGATTTAGCTGACCACTCATCAGAATAATTTTTATGTGCCAGATTTTTTGTCGATCTGTCTCTCTAAAAATAAAAAAAATATCCCCCATCTTTCAGTAAAAAAAAAAAAAACCGCTTTAACGATGCGGGTTTGCAAGTCGCGATTTTGTGATGCCGTCTC
>OZ038503.1:77671517-77676517 GCA_964036315.1 Acanthosepion esculentum | reverse complement strand
ACTAACCTTTCAAGGGCACCCCCCAAAAGTCCTCTATTTACTTCATTTTCAAATTGTTTAAAAAAAATATATTTTTAATACCTTCTTACGGTTTTTGGTTGTAACTACAAGTAAATATACTTACTTTTCTCAGATTTTCCTGATGAAAAGAAACCCAAATTGCCTTGCAGCTGAATCGTATTGCTACATTTATAAGAACCAAATAAACGTTACGAATTATTTTTAATTCAAGAGACGCGTTAATGTTATCACGTGCAGGCGAAGCCATGTGATCGTGTGAAGGGGAGAAAAATTTTAAATTATAAATTCCATAACGTATTTTTGTTCTTTAGGTATTTACAATAAAAAATCTTTTTCACCCCTTCATACGATCACATGGCTTCGCCAGCACGTGATAACATTAACGCTGCAAGGCAATTGGCTAAAGTTAAAAATATGACCCTGATGATGAACGATGACGTTCGAAAGTACTCGGTTGACTTTTGGAAAATATATATATCAATATAATTTTGAAATAAAAAGTCTCATTCGAAAATATGAGAAAATACAAAAGAAAATCAGCAGGACTAAGTTGTCTTTGGCGTTTAATACAAAGTGTTTAAAAGAAAGGATGTTGTCTAAATACACAAATTTCAAGTTTATATATATATATTGGTTGGTCTGATTGGTGGCGTCTAGGCGCAGGACATTTGAGGTTTCTCATACAGGCAGCATATGACGTGGCAGCATCATCGGCAAATTTGAAGAGATGGGGATTGCAGGAGTCACCCTCCTGCCGGTTGTGTGGTGCTTATGGAAACCTGCGCCACATGCTGTCAGCCTGTCCAAAGGCGCTTCAGGATGGCTGGTACACCTTCAGACATAACATGGTTCTGGAGGTCGTGGCAGCGGCTGTAAGAAGTGCTAGCATACCCTCGTTGGACCTGCGAATGGTAACCTTCCTGAAGCAAGGTGCGACTCTCACAAGGCAGAAGACCAGATCGGAAAACTCAATGAAGTGGAGAGTTGGTGGATGCTACACTGCCAGTGGAGATCGTTGTGTCTGGTCTGAGACCAGATCTGGTCTTAATTGATTTCGAGAAGCAACATCTGTTGCTTGGCGAAGAAAGGATTGAGGAGGCGCATGAAAGAAAGTTGCTTCGGTATGAGGAACTGGTGGCTGAGGTCCGTGAGAGAGGATATAGCTGCACTCTGGTGCCATTTGAGGTTGGCTGTAGAGGATTTCCTGGTGCCTCTTTAAAGAGATCCCTCAAGGCTGCTGGGATCCCAAAGCCGGAGAAGGTGATAAAGACTTGTGGTGAAAAAGCGGTGGAAGGAAGTGTATGGATTACCCAGAAATTCTTATCGAGTCGCACTTAATTAACATTAAACGTAACATCATCCAGCTGTTGCTGGCCCACCGCGTGGAAAGGTATTGAGCTTAATGGGCCGAAACCTTGCTGAAGCACGGCGCTCAGCTGAAGATTGCACCTGGTCTGGAGCACTTGATGTGTACTTCTGTTTTATATATATATATATATATATATATATATATATATATATATATATATATATATATATATATATATATCCAAATGTAAAAGAAGGAAAAGAATATAAATTCAAATATTCATAACATTAATTTAAAAAAAAGGACTCAATACAAAACGGTCCTTATATACTGTACATGTCGCGTATTGGATAAATTTGTTCCTTGTCCCCTACTGATCTTTCAAAAACACCACAAATGTCATGTATTCATTTTCAAATTGCTTAATAAAATATATTTTTAATACCTTCTTACGGTTTTTGGTTGTAATTGTAAGTAATTATACTTTCTTTTCTCGGATTCTGTTGATGAAAATAAAGCCAAAATGTAACGAGGAAATTAGTGTTGCTAGAAGTTTACACAAAACGGGCGTGTTTATTTCTCTGTTGTCTCTAATAAATAAATATTTTCAAATAACTTCACTTTTACAGAAATTCTGAAAAGAAAAGAAAAGGCATATCAGAGAAAAAGAAAGAAAGTAAGAAAAAAAAAGCAAGGCGGTTTTGATTGTTTTGTCTGTGTGTATTTTAAAGTCCCATCAAATTGTTATTTGTCCTATCTCTGTAACCGGGTCTGGGTGATGTTCATACCAGTTCCTTGCAGTTTCCTACCCGCAAATGTTGCATATTTTCCTGTGCAGATATTGACCCACACAGTCATGCCGAGTTTTACACTCTGTTTCATATTGCTTATTATTATTATTATTATTATTATTATTATTATTATTATTATTCTATTCTGCTTGTGCCCACTCCTAGATCTTTCGTTAGCACTTAGGTTACACTGCCAATTGCTTCACGGGTAATGTATTATTCCGTTTGGATTGTGTGTAAGGACGGAAAAGACATATAAGTGACGTTAATTAGTGAGAAAGAAAGACACAGACAATAACTTCTAAATATTCGTCTATTCTGTTTTGATCGCGTGTTAACGCAGAAAAGACATAGAAAGAAAGAAAGAAAGAAAGAAAGAAAGAAATATCAGAGAAAAAGAGAGAAAGAAAGAAAAAAGAAAGAAAAGACAAATCAGAGAAAAAGAAAGAAAGCAAGAAAGATATATCAGAGAAAAAAAAGAAAGAAAGAAAGTAAGAAAATATATATCAGAGAAAAAGAAAGAAAGAAAAGAAAGAAAGAGAGAAAGAAAGAAAAGACATAGAGAAAAAGAAAGAAAGAAAAGACATATCAGAGCAAAAGAAAGAAAGAAAGGTAACAAAAGTTAGCGCGTACATTGCGAACTACCAATACCTTATAAGTAATGTACTACTCCGTTCTGGTCGCAAGGAAAGTCGGAAAATAGATATCAGAGATGTTTGGGCACCTCGACGTGGTGCAATGGTTAGCAAGCTTGTCTCGCTAGATCAATTACGACTGAATAATGAATTCGATCTTCACTGGGTGCCCCGTACTTTCGGCGGTCTTGTTCCACATCTAAGCTATGCTTAGAAAATCAATGAGCACCTCGAGGCGGTGTAATGGTTAGCAAGCTTGTCTCGCTAAACCAATTACGACTGAGAAGTGAGTTCGATCGTGCCCCATACTTTCGGTCTTGTGCCACATCTAATCTACATTTGGAAAATCACTATATATCAGAGATGTTTTTTGGTTTGAAAGAAAGAAAGAAAGAAAGAAAGAAAAACAGGCAGAAAGACAGAAGGTAAGGTAGTAGATGTGATAATACTCTCATGTGTTTAACGTCTGCTTCAGTGAAATTAAAACTTGTCAATTTTAAATAATTCACTTGTTCTCTCTCATTTCTTTAAAAAATAACCTGTATTAATATTTATCATTGTTATTGTAAGGGAATGGAAAAATTTATTTGGGTATTTTATTGTCGTGGAACTCACCATGAGCTCATTCAGTCATTATCTTATGAATTGAAATTCATCAGAAAATTGAAATAGGAAAATCATGACTTTTACATAGATATTTCTTGCCATTCTTATTTTAATGTCTATTATGGTATCATAGATAATATTTGTGTGTGCAAACTTTTGACATACCTTAATATATAATGAATACATTATGAAACGGACAAAGTCCGGTAATTATTTTAAGACATTTTTATGATTATACATTCTTTTTTTATAAATAAAAATATTTAAGCAAATGCTCTGTTTATAATAAACAGTATTAACAACATTTACCGGCCTGAATGTCCGAGAAACTGCCATAGAAAATATGCGCCCTCCGACAGGAATCGAACCTGTATCCTATACGGAACCGTCATACAGCCTGACATGCCTTTACCGATTTGACCACAGAGGAGCATTCCGGTTAGCAAGGTCGATTTTACTGTTTTTAAACTACAATTTTCCATGAAAATTTCGGAGGACGAATATTTTCTATGACAATTTCTCGAACATTCAGGCCGGTAAATGTTGTTAATACTGTTTATTATAAACAGAGCGTTTACTTAAATATTTGTAGCTATAAAAAGAACGTATAAACATCAAAGCTGTCTTAAAATATAATGAATAATTATAACAATAACAACAAGTATCGAAGCCACCATCTCTCTTCATAACAGGTTATTGCTTTAGTCGGTTTTCGTTGTTCGATATGGTGCGTCTGAAAAATGGTGGCATTATCGTCTCTCGACCTTTTGACACATCCTACTAGAGTGAGGAGGCAAGAAAAGAAAATAATTTCGAAAACTTTTGGCTCCGATCAAAATTTAGTATCTGCCCTCCGGCGAATAAACTAAATTTCATTTTTCAGTATACCTGAAAATATTGAAAGATACCCGGTCTCGGAAAATAGCTGGCCGCGACAGCAACTCCGACGCTTGCAGGGATTAGGCTATTTTTGACAATGGCGCTGGTGCACGTGTGGCGCTCCCCACATTAAACTGACCTTGTGTCACAATTTGCTAACGTGGGGCGGCAAGAAAATATCATCTCTTCCTTGCCTTTGGTAAGGATAAACTGCCTTTCATCGTTCAGTTGTGTCTGTCTTCGGACAGAACAAGAAAATATAATCGCTTTTCGATCTTTCGGATAAGATCAAAGTGTAGTATCTGTTCTTATCAGCTTAATCTGATTCTCTCTCTATCTCTCTCACTCTCTCTCTACTCCTATCGTCCCTTCTTTCTTTCATTTTCTCATTGAAATCTACTAGTGTCCTTTACAGTCTTATTTATTAGGTATTGGCAGGGCATAAGGGTCGTGCGAACTAACGAAGGGTGGTATAATCGCAGTTATAATAGGATAATAATATGTCCCAAATTAAAAATATCTAGAATTCACCGAACTTTCAACCCTTAAAACGCATAAAACAATTACATATGCAAATTACTAAGGTCCCACCTCGGGGGAATGAACAAAACGATACATTTCCATAAGATTTGTAGCATTATATATGTGTAAGAAGGAGAGGGGGAACGTAAAAATACGAGCGTTGTCAGAATGGATGTCCTGATGAGTATATTTCTCTTCTTATAAATATAACCGAACAGCATTTTCTTGGCGTCGTTT
>OZ038503.1:77566517-77666517 GCA_964036315.1 Acanthosepion esculentum | reverse complement strand
TTTCAATGATGTTATTAAGCTAATCAGACAATATGAAAGGAACTTACCTAATATAAATAGACAAAACTTGTCTATATTATTTAATGAAACATGCATTAATATATATATATATATATATATTATATATATATATATATATATATATATATATATATATATAAAAAGTTGTAAATTAAAGAAAATATATTTTTTATGAAAGTATTTATTTACATTTTTTTATATATATGTAATTTGATATTTCAGATCGACCTCGATCTTTCATCAGAAATAACTGTTTTGTTTACAAATAGCGTCCGTCGCGAGACGCGGACGTCACGTGATATGGAATGCAAATGTGTTCGAATATTTTTAACGTAAATTTAAGTGTAATAATATTTTTAGATGTTGTGTAAAAATCTTTTTAACTATATCTAAAACAATATTTAAGTATTGAAATATTTATAAAGATTTAAAATACCCAAGCCTTTATTTAACCCTAATTTATATGTATTTAATTTTAAAATCCAGTATTTTTCTTTTTTTTTACGTGTGTATGTGGAACTGAAATCAGAATCTATCAATAAACATTTACAGTTGTCTAATGAGTGTCCTGATTGATTAAAGTGTTCAGCTATGGGGGAATAAGGATTGTTTTGACGTATGGTTTGTTTATGATTGTTGAAGCGAAATCTAAAATTATTTCCAGATTCACTACTTGTAAACAAAAATTTAAAACCAGTTATTTCTGATGAAAGATCGAGGTCGATCTGAAATAATCAAATTACATATATATGAAAAAATATAAATAAATACTTTCATAAAAAAACATTATCTTTTCTTTAATTTACAAATTTTTAGTTGTTTTTTCTCTATATACATATTAAGAAAGTATACGTGGCTTCTCATTATGGTATATATATATATATATATATATATATATATATATATATATATATATATTGGGTAGCATATATATTTTAAAGAGGTAATCATACAATGAATCAATTGGTAATATTAATGTAATCAATGGCGAATTCTCTTCGCTAACAGACTTAATATAAACATTAACTTACTAACAATTCACTGAATAACGCGATCCTTATATATAAAATTGTTGTCAGATGGATGTGGCTTATTTTTAGAGCAGCAAGTACTTTCGAAACGTTCATATTTTCATCGTCAGGATGTAATTTTTTCATTAGTTTTCGAAAGTACTTGCTGCTCTAAAAATACACCAGATCTAACTGAGAACAATTTTATAGCGTTTTTCTATACGAAGCGTAGATGTTACACAAAGCCGAATGTATGGGCATCTAGTGAGGATCGAACTCACTATTCAGTCGTAATTGTTCTAGCAAGACAAGCTTGCTAACTATTACACCGCCTGGAGGTTTCTCAGTTGACAACCATTTTAATTATCGCGTCATTCAGTGGATTATTAATAAGTTAATTATTGTAATTAATCTGTTAGCGAAGAGAATTTGCCATTAATTACATTAATATTACTAATTGATTAATTGTATGATTACCTCTTTATAATATATATATATATATATATATATATATATATATATATATATATATATATGTGTGTGTGTGTGTGCGCGCGCGCGTGCGTGTGTGGTAGAACGTAGTCAAAAGTCATCTTGATCGAGTGTTTGGTGTTTGAGTGATTCTTTTTAAGGCTTATCAACCCTTTGCAGGTTACTTACAAGCAGAAAATACTTTTAGATTCTAAGAAATCTTTTTGATGGTAGTGGTGGAGGGGGGAGATTACAATAACTTAGCAAATATAAGTCTGACAGAGTTACGGTAGCATTATACAAAAACGAACGAATTAACTACATGCTAGAAAATATGCCCAGGATGATACGCAGTGTTGGAATATTTGACTACAGTAGGCCTACGAGAATTGCCCAGAAGCTGGGGTCGTATTATATCCCAGACATGAAGACGACTTATACACGAGTATATACAGTAGCCAGACCATTTTTTTTTTAAATACAATACTAAAATAATTCATTCAAATACATCCATGATAATCTATATCAATAAAACAAAAGATGTCTGTGTGTGTGTCTGTGTGTCTGTGTCTGTCTATCTGGGCGTGTGTCTGTCTGTGTGAACATTCAGATTTCTTGATCGATTTCCATGACATTGGACACACATGTTGCAAATTTACCAACTTACGTCACGACCAACGAGTCGATCTCCAAAACCACCAGGTTAGGCAGAAAAAGTGATAAAACTGAAGGTGGGTACGACTTTTTGCAAAAACCAAGGCAAAATTACACGCGAACAAAATTTTTACTGGAATGAGCTGATGTAATTCGCACTTAATGCAAAACATCAGCTCATGTTACGAGGTTTATGTAGAATGCTTGATAGTTTTCCTGCGACATTGGCTTCACACAAAAACTTAACCTGTGAACAAATCGGGTTTTTCGTATTACTTAAAATAAAAAACTTGAATAACTTCCTCATTTTTTTTATCCGATTTTCTTCAGACATGTTGCAAAGAATTTTCCATTATGCAAGAAATAAGATAGCGTTCATTTAGACCTGCTCGCTCCCCCGCGTATAATGCATTCATAATTTTTCAATACATCCATGATAATTATATTTATAATAGAGTTCTTGGCCGTGTCTCTTCAGGACATAGACGATTATATCTCTCCATGACTTCATATCCGTTGTAACTGTTAGTAAGGTTTGTCTTTTCGCAATCCTCTTAGTTCATAGCAGACCATCCATTTTACACAGACTCGTTAGGCAGGTCATTTCTGAGCAAGTCTATGAAGTTACAATTGGTCAGTGCTTATTGGTGATCATAGCTTTTATACAACTTCTTTTACAGCTCTAAACAATGTTTGGCGCTTTACCATCTTACCCCGTATATGATCTACTATCATTTAATATATCTATAGTTAAGTAGGTTACTCGATATTCTCAACTGCTCCACTTGTCGGCAAAATATCTTGTGAGTGTCAAATTATACAAGCCCTATTTTCTCATTCTGTTTTCCTCCAATTTCAATTGCCCTTTTTTGATTTTAAATACAGGATGAACTCAAAGTCAACAAAGGATTTGAATGCTTAATATTTTTTGTTTATTAATTTTCTTTAGGCTTTTTTCACGTATTCTTTAAAGGAGGCTTTGGAAATTAAGTCTGTGAAATACATGCTACAGAAACGAACACTAACATTAGTGAAATCTTTCTACCAAAACCTTATTCACCATTATGTTCTTGTCTCTTCAGAATCATTCTCGGGTCCTATTTTAGTTCCGGCATATCTCCCCAGAATTGGTATGCCTGCTCGATTATATTCTTTTGTGGATATTCTGTAGTTATAGGTAAGGACCCATAACAATTATTATTCCTGTCATTGTTATCATCATCATTATTAATGTTATATTATTAATTATTTAGTTGTATATAATATGTGGCATCCGCCGGTATCGGGAGACTCTGGAGCAGCACCACAGAAATTTTACCTCAACCCCTGGTGGCAGTGCAGCATCTGTTCCTCTGTTGTTTTCAAGGAATCCTGTTCTAAAGTCGTTTGATTCATCTTCATCCGTGACAGAATCTGAATCAGTGCAATTGTTGCAGTTGCAGCTAGATTTTCCCGTGTTATTTCCCGGGAGATCATTATTTCATATCTTATTTATTTTAGTTTGTATCTCATCCCCTGTCATATTATCTATTTACACTCTTGCCTCATTTTTATTTGGATTACGTCTGATTGTACGTTGTCTTATATTTAATTTTATCTTATCTATTTCTGTATTTGAGGGTCTTTTATTTCACATGATGTCCCTGTGGACATAGGCAAGCATATTTGGATCGATATCGGATCTTATTTTCTTTCCTACCGTAGTGATTGGTAGAATTTTATTTACTGCTTTAATTTTATATTTCCGTTTTTGATCTTCTTGCTTTTCCATGTTAGAATATTTGAATGTCTTGAAATTTAAATTAGTATCGACAATTCACATCTGATTTCCAAGTGGATCTTTTTTGTCTATTGTTTAAGTTTTTATTTGTCTTGCCATTAAGCTTTTCTATAGTTGTTACAGCTGTTGCGTTTATGACATTAGTAATTTATGTGAGGTTTTCCATTTGTCTGTCCGTTAACAAAGTTTACAGTGCAGCATTATGTATTTGCATATTATGTTTATTGTACTTTGACATATGAATTTTTGGTTTTTCGATTCGGTGAATTCAAATCTGTTGTTTTCAAAGAATTCTGCTCTAATGTCATATGATTCATCTTCATCAGTGACAGAATCTTTTTCAGTGAAATTGTTGTATATAGAGTCTTCCGTTTTATTTCCCGAGAGATCATTATTTCTTATCGCATTTATTTTAGTTTGTATCTCATCCTCTGTCATATTATCTATTTAAACTCTTGCCTCATTTTTATTTGGATTATTTGGATTATATCTGATTGTACGTTGTCTTATATTCAATTTTATCTTATCTATTTCTGTAATTGAGAGTTTTTTTATTTCGCATGATGTCACTATGGCCATTGTCAAACATATTTGAGTCGATATCGGATCTTATTTCATTTCCTTCGATATCTTTGCATCATTTGGCATGTCTGTTCCATGCTGTTCTTCTGTAGATTTTCGAGTGCAGTAAAAAAAGTTTCCATGACATGTTTATACTCTTCACGATTCCATTTCGTTCGCTTTCTTTTTATTAATTCATTTGGCATTAGGTCATCAGGTCCGATGTTGGTTTTAATCCGGTTTTGTTGATCAAGTGTCTCTTTGTTGGTGGAAGAGTTTGTTCCAGTAATGTCATATGATTCATCTTCATCAGTGACAGAATCTTTTTCAGTGCAGTTGTTGTAGATAGAGTCTTCCGTTTTATTTACTGGGAGATCATTATTTCGTATCTCATTTATTTTAGTTTGTATCTCATCTTCTGTCTTTTATTTCGCATGATGACCCTGTGGATATTGGCCAGCATATTTGGGTGAAGATAGGGTCTTACTTCAGCTCTTACCATGTCTCTCCCTATTTGCTATGTCTCATCCCATATGTTTTTTTCTGGATGTTCGAATGCATTGAAAAAAGATCCCATGACTTATTTATATTCTTCACGGTTCCATTTCGTTCGCTTTCTTTATATTAAGTAATTTGCCATTGTCACCAGAACCAATGTTAGAGTTAATTCGTTTTTTTTTTATCAGGTGACTCTTTGTTGGTGGAAGGGTTTGTTCCAATGAGAGATTTTTCGACCCCAGATTGGTTCCTCTCTGAGGGACGAGACTCATTTTTAACCGAGTGAAGACTGTAAACATTGAGATGTGTATTTTTGTTTTTTTTCGCTTCAGTGATTTACACACTGTTGTTTTCAAGGAATTCTGTCCTAATGTCGTATGATTCATCTTCATCAGTAAGAGAATCTGAATCAGTGCAATCGTTGCAGTTGCAGCTAGATTTTTCCGTGTTATTTCCTGGGAGATCATTATTTCGTATCTCCTTTATTTTAGTTTGTCTTCCGTCATATTATCTATTTTCTCTTCTGGCTTATGTCTGATTGTGATTTGTCTTATATTTAGTTTTATCTATTTCTGTATTTGAGACTCTTTTTATTTCGCATGATGTCCATGTGGATATTGGCAGGCATATTTGGGTAGAGATAGCGTTTTATTTAAGTTCCTACGACATTTCCTCATATTTCATATGTATGGTCTGTGATGTTCTTTTGTGGATTTTTGAGTGTAATAAAAAAAAGATGCCATGACTAGTTTATATTCTTCACGATTCCATTTAGTTCGCTTTCTTTTTATTAATTAATTTGCCATTGTCACCAGAACCAATGTTAGAGTTAATTCGTTTTGTTTTTTGTTTTGTTTTTTTGATCAGGTGTCTCTCTGTTAGTGGCAGAATTTGTTCCAGTGACAGATTTTTCGACCCCAGACTGGTTCTTCTCTGAAGGACGAGGCCCATTTTTAGCCGAGTGAGGACTGTAGACATATAAAGATGTATATTTTTTGTTTTTTGTTTTGTTTTTGCTTTTTTTTTTGTTGTTATTTTTGCGTTTTATCTTTAACCGCCAAGGGATATTTTTGTTCAAAATAACACCTCAAGGACGACTGTCCACCAAACCTAAAGATCTCGTCTTGTCCATGAGATATCGCTATTCCCTATCGGATATATCCCTGAGGCCACGTGGAGTTTTATTTATGTATTTATCATTATTATTATTATTATTATTATTATTATTATTATTATTATTGTTGTTGTTGTTGTTGTTGTGTTTTATAATAAAAATGTTAGCAGTGATATAAAGAATATTATCCATATTATCTTATATCGTTATTATTATCATTAGTAGTAGTAGTAGTAGTTTTAGTAGTAGTAGTTTTAGTAGTAGTAGTAGCAGTATCTATTTTTATTTATACTATCTATACATTATCTATAATACGATTATCAATATTATCTATTTTCACTCTTAGCTCATATTCTGTGTGGGCTTGTCTGATAGAACTTTGTTTTATATTTAGTTTTAGCTCAGTTATTTCAATAATTGCCAATATTACACCTGTTAACTCCACAGATTGCACGCAAACAGCTTTTATGGAAAACATCTAGCTGGCGTATATGGTACCTGTATTGAGTCCATGACTCTGAGCCATACAAACGGATGGCAATTACAACAGCTCTGTAAACCCGAATTTTCGTATCCAGTTGAATACCCCGCTCATTCCACAAGCGATGGCGAAGTTTGCCGAAAGCACTGGTAGCCTTAGCAATCCGATGCATGATTTCATCATCTAAAGTTCCACTGTAGTTGACTTTGCTCCTAAGATAGGTGAAAGACTTTACATAGTTCAGGGCTTTGTCTTCTACTTTCAATGGTCACTCTGGAAATTTGTATACTGGTGGTTTTTGTTTCTCACCACGGAATGTGTATATATATATATATATATATATATATATATATATATATATATATATACATATATATATATATATATATATATATATATATATATATATATATATATATATATATATATATATATACCCAAGTGTGGGATTGGTATATACGGAGTAAATTCCAATAACCAACAATTATTATTCTTTAAATAGTGCTCAATACACTGGATGTGTCGAAACGAAATGGCTATTTTTGTAGTGATTTTATAACATATTTATGTTATAATATTTAAATAAATGATTATATATATATATATATATATATATATATATATATATATATATGTTCGTGTGCAAAATATTGAATCAACTACATAAAATTAATATACACGGTTTTATTAAGTAGTTAATATGGTTTAGCAAAATTCTTTACGAGTAACTTCTGCCGACCATGATGTTTGGTATAATAGGCCGATAGATGGATCAGACGGTGTGTGTCAATTCTAAAAAACTGTAACTACAGAAGATTTGCAACAAGCAGGAAATCAAGAAGCAGCAATGCATTTATTGTAGAGAGAACAGCGGCCATATCAGATGCACATTTCTTAAGGACTATTGCCGGGATACCATCAAGTTCACATGCTCTATGGGGATCCAGTTTAGAGATGATAGCAGAATGCATGGACGGCTTTATATGTATATCACTCAATAGAGACTCAATTCTAAGTGGAAAGTCAGGCAAAGATACACGAAATGAGTCAAGATTAGAATTGGAAGAGAATTTATGAGCAAAGCATTGTTTTATAATCAGAAGATGTTAACACCTCAAATTGAGTGAAGAGGGGAAGGTTAGAGCCACCATTTGTCGCAAAAAGAAAACTTGTTCGTGGTTATACGGCTCCTCCTTCTATCAGCAAACAAAGACTTGCCTGCCGGAACTGTATCGCTGGTACAGCCGGAAAAAAAGTGTTTCCTGTTGGTTAGCGCATCTGAATTGGTAGGTGTGATCCAAACAGAAAATTTTATATGGCATTTTCTAGAAGCTAGAAAACGGTGTTTTAATGGATAGCGGCTCAGATTGAGAAATCAGAGAACCGAGTTCGAATTCCAGTCGAATCCATTACATATACTTACTGCTAATACCATTGCGAAAGGTATAAATCCTCTTCTTCTCCCCCCCCCCACTAGCTATGAGTAAATAACAGGTGAGACCGGGTTCTATAGCCTTGGATGGAAACTGATCTACCGCAGAAAGAAATGGCAACCTACTGCGGGAAAAATATGCCTCGTCAGTCATGTATCACGCATAGCACATAACTAACTAAGAAAAGCTTCGATGCAGGCTTTAACCCAAGAAGATAACCCTGTGGCACAATTCTCAATAGGAAGGTTAAGAATATCAATCCAAAGGACGTCTCAGAGAAAGCCATGAAACCAATCCCAGTCAGTACGCTGGTAACAGAAAGAAGTTTTGTTTTTCTAAAATTAAAATTTCTTAAAATTTAAAAATATTTTCTGGCTTTAAATAAATAGCATTGGGTTGATAATCCGTAAAAACGAATCAATCCATCAGTCTAGGGTCAACCGTTTATCATTTTTACATACCTTATAATCTGCACTTCTCACTTTGTCACCATCCGCCTATCAACAACTTCAGTAACTCACTATCTTGATTGGATCTTGTGCCTTGGGTGAGCAATAGCGTAAAAGGTCACTACTAAATAGTGATCTACAACTAGAATAGCTCGTTAACCTTTACACTACGCTGATTCTCACTGTAGGATTTTATTGTTTTACTATTGCTGTCAGGTGTTGTCGTTTAAGGCTGGGTGAAAATATATTGAGTTTCTTTAATTTTTAGTGTTTTGGCACTACATAATCTTCCTTGACCATATCATTGACTAACACGTTTTATCTTTGTATTCTACTGGGCTTAGTTTAATAGATATCGTAAAGCAGCTACGAGGTCGGATAAAAAATCTATCGGGAGAGTTGCTATGGTAATGAAGCTAAAGTACGCAGATTGTCCTTGAACTCTGTCGCACATGCGCACTGAGTTATTTTCTTCTTTATAGTAGTGCTTAGACGAAAAGGGTGTAGAGTTGTGTCGCCTCACCAAACCACAGAGGATACATCAGTGAACATTACTTGTGCAATTACAATATTCCACAGGTCCGACAGACACCATATTCCCCAGATCTCCTCTTTCCTCTTTCCTCTTTCCAAAAAATCAAATCCCACTTGAAGGGGACAAAAATTCAAGTTAGCGAGGAAATCAAAAAAAAAAAACATGCAACGAGACAGCTGCTCGCTAACCCCAAAAAAGAATGCTTCAACCAAAGGAAACGGCAATGGATAAAATGTGTGACTTCAGAAAACGACTACTTCGAAGGAGATTAAATGCCGAATTGATATGCGTTGTAGTTTTCTTTTTATACCATCAGTCCTGACAGTTTTTGATCAGACCTCATATATAGTTATATATACATACAAACATATATATATATATATATTCACCTTATAGTTATATATACATACAAACATATATATATATATATATATATATGTATATATAAATAAAAAGGAAAGAACAGTAAGATATAAAAATTGGAAACCCTCAAACTATGAATCTTTCCTATGCCGTTAACAACCGTAAATTTTAAAAAGTAAGTTACTCCAAAATTCGCTTGATGAGGAAATGGAACTAATGTCTTTGGTTTAATAACAAAATTAAATTCAGGGGCTTTAGCTTCCATTTCTGAAACATGGTTATCACTGTGTAGCGGTAAAACCATATTTTAAATCTATTAATTTATAATATATATATATATATATATATATATATATATATATATATATATATATATATATATATATATATATTCACCTTATAGTTATATATACATACAAACATATATATATATATATATTCACCTTATAGTTATATATACATACAAACATATATATATATATTCACCTTCATCCCGTACCCTACTGGTAAAAGTTCCGACTGACGCAAATTCAGTCCGGTTTCGATCCTAGCGAGAGGCAACCGGACGTCTAGCCACACTGATGAGCTGTGAAACAGCGAAACAGTCTGTCTGTGGATGACAAAAATATATATATATAAAACTGAACATAGAAGTCAACACTTAGAGGCGACAGTCTGTTTCATGCTAGATGCATGGTGGCCTGACGATTGCATCTAGCATGAAACAGACTGTCGCCTCTAAGTGTTGACTTCTATGTTCACTTTTATATTTACACACGCTCTATCTCTGATATTGAGCACTTTATCCCATGAATATAGCACACTTAAAACTATATTTCTTCATATATATATATATATATATATATATATATATATATATATATATATATATATATATATATATATATATATATGATAAAGCAAAATACAGAACGACTTCATACAGGGGGGATTTATATATTTCAACTCACGACCATTAATTCGTCAGTCTTATTCAACCCCGGTGTATAGTATTCTTTTACTGATGTTCACCCAATACAAGGTCCAAGGGCCACTCAATGTAGAGGGTTACTGTGTGGAGTTGCATTAGAGTAAGAAAGGTGTAACATAACAGGAAAGATAGACAGCTAATACTAGACTTGAATAGTTCGAGATTTTATTAGCGAAATGGAAACGGCGCTGGATAAAATGTGTGACTTCAGAAGAGGACTACTTCGAAAGAGATTAAATGCCGAATAGATATGTGTTGTAGTTTTCTTTTTATAGAATCAGTCCTGATATTTTGTGATCAGACATTGCATGTCTATTTTTTTTTCTTTTTTCTTTTTTTATAAATTTATCGGGGTACTGAGAGAATTCTACAGGAGTAAAAAAAAAAAAAAAACGAAAAATCCAACAATATAAAAAAGAAAAAAAACAAATGAAAAGAAAAGTGACTCTTTGAAAAACAGCGTGTTGTGAATAACCACATGTCGAGGACGAGTGTAAAGCGAGGGTAAATAATAAGGGCTTTTACAACAAAAGAATTGATGTTTACTTGAGAATCTCTCTCTGAATAACCTCTAGAAGCAAAACTATTAAGGACGGCTCCTCGAAGTGTATTATTTCATTTTTTTTTGTTTTTGTATTTTATTTACATTAGTTGTACGCCATTTTTTCCTTTCTTATTTTAACAAAAACAAACAAAAACAAAACTCATTCAAATTCTCTTTCATGTTAAAAAAAGAACAAATATTTTACCCGGACATTTCGCCCACAATACCCTTCATTAAAGAATGATTGTTTTAGCCAACGTGCGAATACTTGACATATGATACACCCATTAGCGTGGGGTGAGTTTCACACACAACAAGAAAACAACAATGTATTTCCCTTTTTTATGTTTTGCTGTTATTTTTTTCCTTTTTTTTTTCTTTCTTTTACTTTTTATTTAAATATATCTTATTTGTTAAACTGCTGACGAATAATAACCTCAAGGAATTAACAGGTAATAAAAAAATTATATGAACGGTTATTTTAATTTATACATTTTGTCCATCAAACAAGAATAGATAGATAGATAGATAGATAGATAGATAGATAGATAGATAGATAGATAGATAGATAGATAGATTGAGTGAGGGAATGATAGATAGATAGATTGAGTGAGAGAATGAACAGATAGACAGAGAGAGCGGGAGAAAAAGAGATAGATAGATAGATAGATAGATAGATAGATAGATAGATAGATAGATAGATAGATAGATAGAATGAACATATAGACAGAGAGAGGGAGGGAAAGAGATAGATAGATAGATAGATAGATAGATAGATAGATAGATAGATAGATTGAGAGAATGAACAGATAGACAGAGGGAGGGGGGACAAAAAGAGATAGATAGATAGATAGATAGATAGATAGATAGATAGATAGATAGATAGATAGATAGATAGATAGATTGAGAGAATGAACAGATAGACAGAGAGAGGGGGACAAAAAGAGATAGATAGATAGATAGATAGATAGATAGATAGATAGATAGATAGATAGATAGATAGATTGAGAGAATGAACAGATAGACAGAGGGAGGGGGGACAAAAAGAGATAGATAGATAGATAGATAGATAGATAGATAGATAGATAGATAGATAGATAGATTGAGAGAATGAACAGATAGACAGAGGGAGGGCGGACAAAAAGAGATAGATAGATAGATAGATAGATAGATAGATAGATAGATAGATAGATAGATAAACTGGAACAGGACTGATAAATAGATACACAGAGTGAGAGAATGAACAGATAGACAGAGAGAGGGGGAAACGAAAATAGATAGATAGATAGATAGATAGATAGATAGATAGATAGATAGATAGATAGATAGAACGGGACTCATAAACAGATACACAGGAAGGTAGAGAGAGAAAGGGATGAACAGATATAGAGAGAAGGTGACAAAAAGACAGAAAATGTCCAGATAGATAGATAAGTGGGACAGAACTGATGAATAAGTACATAAGAAGAGAGAGTGAATGAGAGAGAGAGAGAGAGAGAGAGAGAGAGAATGAATGAACAGTTAGTTAGAGAGAGATGAAAATGAAAAGATAGAGAGCAAGAGAACGTCCAGATAGATAGATAGATATACATACACAGAGGGAGAATGAACAGATATAGAGAGAGACAGAGAGAAAGAGAACGAAACAATATATAGATGAGCAGATAGATATATAGATATATACACTCCCTAGCCAACGTACACAACAAATAGATCAAGAAATCCCAAGAAAACGGTTGAAACCTTCAACACAACAATACAAACAATATTTCTACACGTGAAAATATTCTCTTCAAACATAAAAAGAACAGGACGTAATTTTTCAGTTGACTATATGAATATAAAATAACGTTTCTAAATTCTTCGATTTGTTAACGAAATTTTATATGTTGATTATAGATATTTTGTTTCAATATATATATATATATATCTGATATTGAGCACTTTATCCCATAAATATAGCACACCTTAAGAATATATTTCTTCATATATATATATATATATATATATATATATAAAAGTGAACATAGAAGTCAACACTTAGAGGCGACAGTCTGTTTCATGCTAGATGCAATCGTCAGGCAACTAGTGCTGTTATTTTTTCTTATTTGCATCTAGCATGAAACAGACTATCGCCTCTAAGTGTTGACTTCTATGTTCACTTTTATATTTACACACGCTCTATCTCTGATATTGAGCACTTTCTCCCGTAAATATAGCACACTTTAAGACTATATTTCTTCATATATATATATATATATATATATATATATATATATATATATATATATATATTTATTTAAAGACATTTATATTATGTTTAACGTTCTTTTTATAGATACAAGTATTTAAGCAAATGCTCTGTTTTATAATAAACAGTATTAAATAACATTTACCGGCCTGAATGTCCGAGAAAACATTTGCTTAAATACTTGTATCTATAAAAAGAACGTTAAACATAATATAAATGTCTTTAAATAAATTGTCGGATTATGTCCAATTCAAATATATATATATATATATATATATATATATATATATATATATATATATATATATTTATTTATATATTCGTGTATGTCTGTATGCTTGTGTGTTTGCATACGGAGCGTAACACCAAAATTGGCCATCACACAAAATGTTTAATATATAAAAAAACACTGAACTAATTCAGTTTCCTTTTTCCAAGTGTTTTTCAGATCAGACGTTTAACCATCTTGGCACCATTTGTCATTTTGTCTCAGCCCCATTATGTCTTCCCAACTGAGCAATGGTGAGACGAAAAAGATCATTCCGGCCTTCAGTAATGGTACCAACATTCATACTCTGGCTTCTGTCTTCAAAGTTTAAAATAGAGGGAACGCTAGAAAAGAAAACTGGATCATTGGGTCACAACAGGAAGAAGAATAATCATTTCCTCATCTTAGACGTAAAGAGATCAATTAGAAAAGATCCATCTCAATTCATAAGATGTTTAGCACGTGAGAGACGAGTTTCAGCTATGATAGTGCAAAGGTCAGTGAAAAAAGACTTGAAAATGAAATCCTACATAAAACGTTCAGGCATCTTGTTACTCCAGAACAGAATGTTAGAAAGTTAGAGAGGGCGAAAATCATCTTGAATAAGTTGAAAAAGGATCTTGGCATAATATATATATATGATTAATTAATGATGAACATATACTTTTTGTTTATTTAAATTATATATATATATATATATATATATATATATATATATAACAAAACATAGTTTCATATTTATAGGTATGCTACATTTATCGGGTAAAAGTGCTCCATATCATGGATAGAGAGGGTGTGGACGCTGAGGTCATGACCGAGTGGTGACAGGCCTACTGATTGAATTCAAGCAGGAAACAGACTGTTGTCATGCGGTGCTGACATCGGTATCCATATATATATATATATATATATATATATATATATATATATATATATATATATATATATATGCACATTTCTTTGAATACAACAGGCAAGGTGCTTTGATTTGGGTTTTTATACAATTTTTCATGTGATCTAATAATTTATCCTTTTCCGATGATAAATTTTATAAAAACTGACAGAATCGGACAGTTTTTATATAATTTATTATCTGAAAAGAAAAATTATTAGATCACATGAGAAATTGTATAAAAAACTAAATAAAAGCACCTTGTCTGTCGTTTTCAATGAAATGGGCATGAAAGAAGGATTGCTACCTAAATACACACACACACACACACACACACACACACACACACACACACACACACACACACACACACACACACATATATATATATATATATATATATATATATATATATAATACATAAAGGTTAATGGTCAGAGTTGAATCAGACCAAGGAACAGTAGTATTAAAAAGTGCTTAATACACGTAAGAAAAAATAAGTAAATATAAAAATAGCATGTAGAGCTGTTAAGTTTAAAAATCAGGAGGTCAATTAAAATACGCGACCACGGTTTCGACCTGGCGGTCTCGTCGGGCGTTAGTTTCAAAATGACCACTTTAAAGCTTTATTTAAACAAAAACCACAAAGGACGCTATATAATTATCTTTCAAAAGAAATAACAGTCGTATGATGATTGAAAGACAGGACATTGGGTGTAATGGGAAGGAATTGGAATAGGAGATGAAGGAAAGAATGGAAAGAGACAGGAATGTAAATGTATTGTAAATGTATACATTAAAAAGAGAAATCAAATTTGTAACTTAATTGTTATGGAGGATGGGTGGATTAAGTAAAAAAAGGGTCATTCTGAAATTAACGCCAGGTCGAAACCGTGGTCGCGTATTTTAATTAAACTCCTGATTTTTAAACATATATATATATGTATATATATATATATATATATATATATATATATATATATATATATATATAGATAGATAGATAGATAGATAGATAGATAGATAGATAGATAGATAGATAGATAAGTAAAATTTAGCGAATTGATGTTATCTTCAGAGTTTCGTAGGCGGAGCTGTCCTTTCACTTTTCAAGGGCATGATTTTGTGTTTGTATATTTGTGTGTCTAAGCTTGTCATGCTGCGTGCATGAGTGATGAAAGGTGACAGGAAATCCTCATATTCAGCCAAATGTTCTTGATGGTCCTTTGCCAGGTGCGACAACCCCTGTCGATTTATAGGGATTTCAGTTCATTTTGTAGGCGTCCTTCTATTGTCTTTTGGGGCAGTGGTTTCTGGCCATGCCAAGTGGAGGAGTGGGCGGATAAATGGAATATCAATTTTCGAGAAGTCATGCATTGAATATCCTCCATATTACAAACATCGCTCTATCATTTCTGTTGCCTTCGCAAAGGTTGTTTTCCATGCCATGTATGTGGAATGTTTTACAGGTCCCAATGTTGCCTTAAAAGACATATAAAACAGAAACACATGTAATTCAAGTGTCCATCACACACATATATATATATATATGAGGGGGGTTAAATATTAAGCAGTGTATGTATTATATAGGTTATACAGCAACCACCCTATCACGCAGGCTCACATCTGAACAAAACTCTATCAAACAACAGATTAACAAAAACCCCAAGTACTACAGTAACATTAGATAGCTCATCACTAACAATATGAAAACACAAAAGACTTCAGGGGTTACTTATCTAAGGACGTGGTATGTGTTAACACCGTAAATTCTTTTTTTTTAACTAAATGCAAGGGAGGTAACTTATAGGATTTTTTAAAAAGGTTTATTTAAAAGATTCTTTTAATTGTAGTAGTTTAATTTTGAATTATTTATATAAAGCTTTGCTGCTACAAAGATTTAAGAATTTTGTGGCTATAATAATAATGGACTTTATTTATTTCTGTCCGCAATTAAAACATAAAGGTTTTCCAAACATTCAAATGTTTGCTTATTATTATTATCTTGATGAAGCACTGATGTATTTTCGACTAATAACTGTCTGACCTGCGAATGTGGACATGGATGTTCCTTTGAATGTTCTGAAAAAATATTTTGAATTTATGGTGTTAACAAGTAAAACATCTATAGATATGCAACCCCTGAAGATGGTCTCAAATAAGATTGAAAGTACTTGGGAAAATAAAAATTATTTGAAAGAAATTTTGTAATTTTTCGTAATCAATTCTCTACAGCCATCAAGGAATTTATTCGTGGACTTAAAAGGATTAAAACTAAAATAAAGAGATATGTCTAAATTATTTAATCAAACATGCTTGATTATATATATATATAGAGAGAGAGAGACAGAGAGAGACAGAGAGATAGAGAGAGAGATAATATTAGTGGTCAATATATATATATATATATATATATATATATATATATATATATATATATATATATATATATATTCAAGTGGATAGAACCCAGGTAGCTCAATGTCTAGGACAGAGCAAGAATAGTGTTTGAGCCTTTTATATATATATATATATATATATATATATATATATATATATATATATATATATATATATATATATATATAACCATGGAATATTAGTGTTTGAGACTTTTTTATTATATATATATATATATATATAATAAAAAGGCTTAAACATTAATATTCCATGCTTATAATTTGGATTTATAGGTCTGATGAATTGGATCGTATTTACGATTCCTATGTAATAAATTATAACCATGGAATATTAGGGTTTTAAACTTTTTTATTATATTCTTACTCTGTCGTGGACATTGAATTCTACCTGGATTCTATCGTCTTGGAAATTGATATATATATATATATATATATATATATATATATATATATATATATATATATATATATATATGTGTGTGTGTGTGTGTGTGTGTGTGTGTGTGTATACATATTTATATATATATATATATTTACCACTAATATTATCTAAGACTCTCTATCTATCTATCTATCTATCTATAAATATATATATATGTGTGTGTGTGTGTGTGTATACATATTTATATATATATATATATATATTTACCACTAATATTATCTAAGACTCTCTATCTATCTATCTATCTATCTATCTATAAATATATATATATATATATATATATATATATATATATATATATATATATATATATATATATATATATAATAAATGTAATAAATCCGTTGGGATATAATTCAAGTGGATCCTAGTAATACAAAATGTTAAAACTGATCCACAAAAAGAGCTCAATGTATTTGTTATTACAGAGCCATTAGTTAATAAACAATAAAATCCCAAATCACCACTGATGCGGAATATCCTATTTCAGAAGACGAAGATATCGGTCGTCTGTCTCATCAACTCGGGTGTGGACTGAGTTCCTGTCAGAAATAGAAAAATAAAAAAAACGATCGGAAAACTAATACAGAATTTATGCATTTCAATGTTTCAATCAGAGACAAGCCCGAGACAGTGCTCGGGGGATGGTTGTCTTAAAGGAAAGAAGTTCTATAAAATTAAACCCGAATATTAACCTTATGACATTAATCAGGTAACAATCCGTGGGTAAACAATCCAAGTGAATACTAATAATTTAAATATTAAAACTGATCCACAAAGAGAGCTCAATGTATTTATTACAGAGCATATATATAAAATACATAAAAATGAATTTGAATTTCATTCATTATTGAATTTTTATTGTTACGTAATTTAATATTATATAATTAATAATATTTTAATGTTTAATATTTTCATATCAACTTGGGATTTTTATTGTTAAAAAGTTGAATAGTTTTAATACATTCAACATTATGGATTCAAAATAGCGAAATGGCGAAAATGCGTTCATTTTCCGCCATTTTAATTTGTAACTAACTCGAATTGTATCGAAAGTCACGTGGAAATGCATCCTTTCAGAATAGAGCTACAAAATTTTGTTCCATATCATATATGCAGGGTGTAATCCAAAAATGAACTTAATGTTTGACTTTGTCGTCAATTTGAATATTTATAAACATGCATTTAATATTTAATTTCATTTAATATTTAATTTCATTTAATATTTAATTTAATCTATTTTCTTTCTAAATTAATAGACATAAATATTTCTTAATTTTACCCATTATGATTCTGCTAACAAAAGCTGATATAAAATTGCTAGATTGCATCTCCAGCAACGGCTATTAAATTGGACACAACTTTCATGGATTGCTTTCGTAGTCTTTTGTTGGTTCATATACGATTCCCCATCAGACGTCTGCAGATTTCATCTGATATTTGCTCTCAATAGTCAAGTGTAGTTCAAATAAATCTAGTATGTTGACTTCAATGTCCACTTTCATATTTACATACGCTCTATCTCTGATATTGAGTACCACAGATATAATATATCTTAAAACTATATTTTATATATATCGTGGACTCTACCATCATTGATCGACGCGGGTTGTTGACTCGCCACGACCGGGGATTCTTTTACGATGTATGAGGATGAGGCAACTCAGTTCCTGGGACAGCCAGACAACCTACAGAGTCGAATACAGAGACCTGTTTCACTTTATGCCACAAGGACCCCAAACGAACATCTGCAGGTTTTGAATTCAGAGTTGTCCTTCTCCTAGACCAGTTGCCATCTAGGGCTATAGAACCAAATTCTGTCATAGTTGGGGAGAGAAGATAATTCATACCTTTCCCAAGAGTATTAGCACGTAAGTGAATATAATGGATTCGACTGGAATTCGAACTCGACTCTCCGATTCCTTAACTCGAGCCACTATCCATTACCCATATATATATATATATATATATATATATATATATATATATATATATATATATATATATATATATATATATATATATATATATATATATATATATATATATATGATAGCTGGTCTCTCATATTCGAAGATACCCGTCTACCAGGGCGGCTAGCCAATTCCTATTGTAGACTCTCGCTCAGACACTATCCTGAGCAGACGTTAGTTACAGTTTCTGGGAGAGAGCCAGCATGCTCAAACCCTCGCCAACGATGACTTGTGGCTTGTGGCTTTGGGCGAGCACGACCATGGACGACCCCCAAGAGTTCTGTCTACACAATTTCACTCACAAGGCTTGGGTTGATCTGTGGTATAGTTTTTAGGCACTTTACCAAGGTGCTGCACGCTGGGATCGACCTCGATTCATTTCGATAACATCTCCTTCCTGACAAATCGATCATGGTGAGATTTGAACCCGGGGCTCATGGTCAGGATTCGAACGTATGGGTGCGTGGCCGACTGATCAGAATATATACTGTAATCAGTATTTGGATTTTGATCGGAATTTGATATTTATAAATATGTATATAATTTTATTTGATATTTAAATTAAACTGTTCATATATATATATATATATATATATATATATATATATATATATATATATATATATATATATATATATGCTAGTGTCACTTGCGTTTCTAGACTCAAAATATCTCGCACTATATTTTTTAGACATTTTTACCCTTAGAATAATAGCTATCCAAGATATTACATACATGGCAAAAGTATGTTACAACATTAAAATAACTATATTACGAGGGGCAACGCACTAGTTGAAAGGATTTCGAACATTAAAAAAATCCGATTTGAAGCTCAGAGACTGTCGAGTTAATACTGGGTTGCTTTTCTTTCGCATCATTTCATTTGATACGAAACCGTTTCTGATCCGACAGTGTTAACTGATGAACGAAAAAATGTTTTATTCCACTTCCCCGACACCATCCCCAAGAATATTCAAGGAATCAAAACAACGTCTTTCTCTCTCTCTCTCTCCCTCTTTCTCTCTCTCTCACACACACACACTCTCTATCTCTCCATATATATATGTGTGTATGTGTGTGTGTCTGTGTGTGTGTGTGTGTGTGTGTGTGTGTGTGTGTGTGTGTGTGTGTGTGTGTGTGTGTGTGTGTGTGTGTGTGTGTGTGTCGGAAATATTTTGATTCTTATTGAGAACTTTATATTGTATAATAAAATTAGATTTCCCCTCCCACTCTTCCAATTTGGAGATTACATTTTTTTCTTTAATTTTCTTCCTTTCGTTCTTTTTTCTTCTTTCTTTTTCCTTTCTTTCTTTTTTTTATTTATTTATTTGTTTATTTATTTATTTCACAATTTATGTCTTTCTTCCTTTATTTATTTATTGTGTTCCCTTGTGTTCATCTTTCTTTTACATACCTTGCCTTTTTTTAATTTTTTATTTCTATTTTTTCTTTCTTTCCTTTTTAATATTCTTTCTTTTTCTTTCTTTCTTTCTTTATTTTTACTCACTTTCGCCATTCTTTCTTTCTTTCTTTCTTTCTTTCTTTTTTTCCTTATTGCCGTTCTTTGTTTCTTTCTTTCTTTCTTTTTTGCCCCTTCTGGCCATTCTTTCTTTCTTTCTTTCCCTTTTTCCGTTGTTTGTTTGTTTGTTTGTTTCTTTTTTGCCCCTTTTTGCCATTCTTTCTTTCTTTCTTTTTTGGCGTTCTTTGTTTCTTTCTTTTTTACCCCTTTTTGCCATTCTTTCTTTCTTTCTTTCTTTTTTACACCTTTTTGCATTAACTTATTTTTTCTTTCTTTCCTTTTTGCCGTTCTTTTTTTTCTTCCTTTCTTTCTTTTGTAATCCTTTTTGCCATTCTTTCTTTCTTTTTTACCCCTTTAGGTCATTCTTTCTTTCTTTCCTTTTCAACATTCTTTCTGTTTCTTTCTTACTTTCTTTTTTACTCTCTTTTGCCTTTCTTTCTTTCCTTTTTGCCCTTCTTTTTTATTTATTTCTTTTTTACCCCTTTTTGCCATTCTTTCTTTCTTTCTTTTTTCTTTCCTTTTTGCCGTTCTTTGTTTGTTTCTTTCTTTCTTTTTACCCCTTTTTGCCATTATTTCTTTCTTTCCATTTTATCATTCTTTCTTTTTCTTTTTTTCTTTTTTACTGCCTTTTGCCATACTTTCTTTCTTTCTTTCCTTTTTACCGTTCTTTGTTTCTTCCATACTTTTCGGTCTATATTTCTTTGCAAACTTTTTTCTATTCTATGATCTCTTTCTTTTTATTTTTATTTTCTCTCTTTTGTCTTTTCAATTTTCTTCTTTTTTCTTTCATGTGTTTTTACTTTTTGTTCATTATTATTTTTTCTTTTTCTTTCTTTTTTTCTCTTTCCCTTTTTATTTCTTCTTTCGTTCGAGTTTTCCTTCCTTTTTCTTTATCTCCTTTTTATGTTTTTTCTCTTTTCTTTCAAATATTATTTTATTCAGTTTCTTTTTCTTTTTCTTTCTGTTTTCCTTTTTCAGTGCATATTTTAACTTTCGTATTTTCTCGCTTTCATTTCTCTACTAATTCTTTCATTCTTTTCCTTCTTCGCTTCGTACCAGTTTCACTGTTTCTTTTCCCCTTCCTTCGTTAATTCTTTTTTTTTATTTAATGTACTTCTATTTTTCGTTTTCTTTCATTTTTTCATTTCATAAATCCTGTTTTCCTTCATTCTTTCTTTCTTTTCTTCGTTTTTTCTTATTCCTTTCCAACTGTTCGCCTCTCTCAGTTTTTTCTCTCTTCATATTTCTTTCCTAATTCTCTCTCGTTTTCTTGCATCTTTCACTTTTTCTAATTTTTCAAATATTTTTCCCTCTGTTAGTTTCTTTCTTTGATTTTTTCTTTATTTTTATCTTTCTTCTCTATCATTCTGCCTTCCCTCATCATTTTCTTTCTTCTTTCTTTCTTTCTTTCTTGTTTCCCTTTCTGTTCACATCTTTCTTTAACATATCTTCCTTTTCTTTCATTCTTTTCCATAATTTTCTTTTTGCCATCATACTTTCTTTCTTCCTCCTCGCGTTGATTTCCCACGCTTTCTTTTTTCTTTTATTTTGTTGTCTTTCTTTCTTTCTTTCTTTCTTTCTTTTCCCACTTGTTTTATCTTTCTCCCCTCCTTATAACCCGCTCATTCATACATTAATTTATTTTCTTTCTTTCTTTCTTTTCCCATTCATTCCTTCGTTCTCTCTCCGCTCATTCTTCCCCTCTCATTTCTTTCTCCCTTTATTCTTCACCACTCATTTTTTTCTTTCTTATGTTCTACATTCTTTTCCCACTCTTTCTTTCTTTCTTTCTTTCTTTCTTTCTTTCCCACTCATTATTTATTTATTTATTTATTTACCACTCATTCATTCTTTCTTTCTTTCTTTCTTTCTTTCTTTCTTCTCTTTTTCTTTCTTTCTCCATTCTCCGCATTCATTCTTTCTTTTTTTCTTTCTTCCTTTCTTCTCTCTCACATTCTTCTCTTTCTTTCTTTCTTTCTCTTTTCTTTCTTTCTCCATTGTCCCCACTCATTCTTTCTTTCTTTCTTTTTCTTTTTTCCTTTCTTCTGTCTCACATTCTTCTCTTTCTTTTTTCTTTAATTTCTTCCTTGACCTTAATCCTCGCACTTATTCTTTGATCTGTATTTCCCCGCATCACTGTTTTGCTACGCATTCAAATACGGACCCTTCCAAAATGGTAAATCAATTGTTCTAATCTAATTACTGCAACCAATTCAGTTCCCCAGCCCATCACCGATGTGTTTCCCGAGGAAATTACTGATTCACACACTATTAACGATTCACCAACCGACTCACCACAAACCTAGATTTGCTAATAATAACGATAATAATAATAAGAAGAAATGCAAGCACAACATTTAGAGAAATATATAAAGCCAAAGTTATTTTCGCTATCCCGGAAATGCATAAATCTATTTTGGCTTTTTTTTTTACACATTATACTTTAACACATGAGAATAACGGTAAAATTCAAACTTCTTCAGATGCGAAAAACGAATCCAGTTTCAAACTCATATTCACTGACTTAGAATCAAATCCAAAGATTTTATCGGATGCTGACTAATGGGAATGGTAATATTAGCCGTTTCCTTATGAGGAAATATTTGGCATTCATTGGACAAGCAGCTGGTTTATAAAATCTTTCTCTTGAAAAACTTTTTCAGGAAAAGACGTTGTTCAAGTCCAATAACTGTTATCGATCATTCCTGTATTGATGGGGCTTTTTTTTGTATAGGAATAAAGTGTCTTTGCCCACACCATAGAGGAAACCGATACTATGGGAATTAGAGTGACGTCTAAGTGATCGCTATTCTCTATACTATCCACTATACTATTTCTCTACACTAATCATTATACAAATTACTAATCAGCCATTACTATTTGAACAAGTATTATTAGTGCGGGTATTTGAAGGCGTTACTTCTACTACCTGTATCTGCATTTACAAAGTCTCGTCTACAATGAGAATTTCGGAAGTGATTATGAGAATTCGTTGACCTAACAAGTGTTAGAACGAATGAGCGTCTAACATCACAAAAGTTTCTTTCCTAACCTTTCGTTTGAAGTAGTGTGGAACCTCAATATCTTCTCTATATTTTCTCTTCGAGTTACATGTGTGTTATATAACGTACCTATGAACATTAATGTGTATGTCCCAATTCTCAAAATACGTTGAAAACTATAGTAAGTGGGGATAATATGGTGTCTAAGTAGTCCACTACTAGCTGTGGTTTACCTACTTCACGCCGATGGCGAGTATTGTATTTTGTTGATGTTATAAAGATTACCATTTCATTTCCAGTCTCCGTTTTGGTTATTCTTCATTCAGTAACATTTTCTAGGATACAACAATGTGCTATCCATTTTATTTGTTACTGCTGTCGGTAGTCATTATGGGATGTGATTTCGGTTATTTGGCAAAGTTCTTTGTGATTCTGTAGCGCCAGTCCATTATTCATTACACCACCCCCACATCCAGGCTTACAGCACCTGGTATTCCAAAGTGTTCATCCTCCTAGGTACTGACCAGATTTGACCGTACTTAACTTTGATGGTCGCAGAAAAACATTTTAGACTGTAAGAATAATTCTTATTTTTTTGCGAGTGGATATTTCATTAAATTTTATTTTAGAATGTCAATGAATGTTTACAAATACAAGTCATGCTATTAAACCCATAGATGGGGTAGCAGAGGGATTCATAAATCTTCTAAGGGTATTCGTGAGGAATGTAACGAAACCCAGTAGAATTCGAACTCAGCTATCCGAGTTCTCATTTTTTATGTTTTCATTAGACACTTGAACGTCCACTAATTATTTATAGAACTGTCTTTTTTGTTCTCAATTTTGTTTTTTTAATTATCTTTCACTTACATGTTCCGGTCACAGTATTCTGTAGGGCCTCATCACAGCTACCTCAAGTCTCCTCTTTGGATACACTGTCCAGCATCCATATTACATAGCAGTTCAGCTCTCTTTTCTTTGTTTCTACCGAAACTTTCCTGTTTCTTAATACTCGAGTCTCCTCTTCACCTGTAAGGAAATTGTCCAGCATTCACTGCCATAGAGGAGGATTGATATTACATAGCAGTTCAGCTCTCTTTTCTTTGTATTCTACCGAATCTTTCCTGTTTCTTAATACTCGAGTCTCCTCTTCATCTGTAAGGAAATTGTCCAGCATTCACTGCCATAGAAGAGGATTGACATTACATAGCAGTTCAGCTCTCTTTTGTTTCTAAGAAATGTTCCTACTTTTCCATAAAAGAATGCCTAGTATGTTTGTCTTAGTCTGGGATAAGGCTTCAAGTGTTTAGCACCCAGTAGAGATCGAACTCACTATTAATGAGCTGTTAAAATAGCTCGTTAACGATGACCTCTCAGGAGAAGTGTTCTATAAACGGTTTTTGTCATAGAAATGAATCATTTACTTTATCAAATAGGCTAATCCCGGCCAATGCTGGATAACCTTGATGGTGGTTTATTATCAAGCCTGTGGAATGTCTTAAATTCCGTAAAGTTTTAACTGTCTTCGGCCGAATAAAATACGCGCAGAACGAAGCTCGTTTTAGTGGGCTTTTAAACTGTCTTTGTTTTTACAAGAGCATGAACCTACTAAATAATACGGACATTATGACATTTATTTACGGCCAACGAGAAACACTATCACAATGGGGGGGGAGGTTACGAGCCAGTTCGATCGAGTTCCGGCTTTTATAGAAGACTTAAAATTTAGACTTTTGATGTTCTTTCCATGTCAAATTCAGCTTGTTATACAAGCACCATCCTTCAGGCAATTTTAAGGTTATAACGCTGCCAGGCAACTTAATATATATATATATATATATATATATATATATATATATATATATATATATACGTACACACACTCACATATACATATATATATATATATATATATATATATATATACATACATATATATGTACATATATATATGTATATATATGTATATATATATATGTATATAATTATAAATAATAAATATACGTATGTATATGTATATATATACATATATATATATACATATACATATATATGCATATATACAGACACACACACAGACAGACACACACACACACAGACACACACACACACACATACATATATATATATATATATATATATATATATATATATATATATATATATATATATATATATCTGTGGATGACGATATTAGCTCCCGACAAAATAATTAAATCGGTCGAGCACTGCGGGGAGAAAAGCGTGAATTTGTAATCAGTCACTATTACTGCTGATAATGCAAGACTCTCCAAACTGGATTGAGTTCTCTAGGTCACTGGCGTGTTTATGAAAACAATATATATAAATTCGCCTTTCTCTCTGCTGGGCAGAGAGTCTCTGACTGATGCCATATTGTCGTGTTTAGGTCCCGGCTTGAAGCGATCGGATGTCTAGCTACACTGATAAGCTGTTATACAGCGAAACAGTCTGTCTGTGGATGACGATATATGTGTACATATGTGTTTGCCTGTGTGTGTGTGTGCTCCTAAGAAATTAATGGATTTTATTTTTAATCTATCATTTTTTATTAATTTAAACATTATATTTTAACTGAAACACGTGTAAAAGTAGACGCCTATTATGTTTATATTGCGAATTATATCCACCGGTATGTATTGGAAAGTCACAATAAAGAATATTAAGATCCTAACGGGTGTCAAATTAGCTTCATTAAAACTTTCATTTTTTTGTTTTAATCCGATATTATCTCTTATTTTAAACCTTATATATTCGTGGAAACACGTACTTGAGTAGACGCCCGGATTTTTTTTTTGTTTGTTTGACGATGTGAATGGCATCTACCGGCCTTTGAGTGCCTTGATAAAGAAAATTAAATCTCGTTACAAGTCGCCTTTTCCTTATTAAAACTCACGAATTCGCAGACCTGTAAATATAATTCATCATTGTTTAAAAAACACACACTATCTTCTTATAGGTTTGTATCCACTTATATATTTATTTAAAAAAATGCTATACTTATAAAAAAAAGAAAATAACTCACTCAGAAGGAAAATTCTAGAGAGTGCCGCCATAGAACATTACCCAAATATTAATCTACGCCCAGGCCTTTTCACTATTTCACCTTTCTTAACAAAATTACTGCTCTCACAAACAAACGTACACAACAATATCGTAAAATGAAAAGAAAATAGTTGAATCCGCCAACACAGATATAATGATAATATTCTCCACACGTGATATTAACTGACGTTATTTTCAGTTAACAATATGAAAATAGCGTTCCCTAGATTCCAGTTGCTAAGAACACTCTGTCTTTGGTTTTTATTAATTTCCTTGTTTAATTAAATTGATTTCGTTTTTTGCTTTGAGAAAGTCCACATTGGACGAAACGCGTCAGCAATTAATAGTGTTTTCCTATTGTCATTTATATTTATAAAGATTGTCTTATCTACAGGTTAACTCTGAGAAATTTTCATATTTATATATATAAACATTATAGCTAAGCAGGAACTTTGCTATATTGCAAAAACAAAAATATATTTTTTATTTTCTTTTTTATTTCTAAGTTGTTTAATTTCCTTGTAATTATTGTGTTACGGTTGATGTGCGCAACGCTAATAATCACCTCCAAGTAAGTAAGGTATTCTTAGGTTATCACAAAAAAGTAAGAAAGAAAGAGGAAAGAAAGAAAGGAAATGAAAGAAAGAAAGAAAAAAGAAAGAAAGGATTTCATATAATGCTAACTTATTATTTAAACTAGTTTTACTCGTAAAATCTTCACGGTTTTTCTATTTTCATTATATGCTGAATCTTAATTATTAAGTTAATGATTGAGTTAGCTCGTGGCGAGTTCTACGACAATAAAATATCCATAGAAATTCCCCTATCGCATCGTAAAATATTTGAGCTTAACTTTAACAAAATATTGCAATAGCAGTCATAAATATGAATGCTGGTCATTATTTTAAGAAGTGGTTACAAATGAAAATATCTTAAATTGACAACTTTTTACCTTTCGACAAAACAGCCTTTAAACACTACCATATTAATTTCTTTCTTTCTTTTTATGACAGAGTCCAAGTAGTGCATTTTTCCCGGTTTCCACGCGATCAAACGGAATTGACCATTATTCATGAGATAATGGCAGGGCGTGATGGCCGTGCAAAATAACGAAGGGATGGACAAGGACAATTATAATAGGTTTGTTTTGTTTTGTTTTACGGTATATCAACCTCAATGGGTTATTTAATTCCGACAAGATTTTTATTTACACTATTTATATTATTCGGAGTGGGAATATCTTTTTTTTCAAAAATGTATTACAGATTATCATTTTTTCCTCAAAAATGTATTGCCGGTAATATTTTTTTCATTCTAAAATTTATTACTGGTTAAAGAAAAAATCTTCAAAAATGTAATGCTGATAATATTTTTTCCTCAAAATTTTATTGCTGTTATTAAAACATATTTTTACATTCTCATAGTGTTCTGACCCCAGTTTGGGAGTAAACTATTTGCCCATAGTTGAGACCTTAACAGATGCTACCAACCCGGGTCAGGGTGGACCTGGGAACACCAGCAATTGAGAGGTGGTTCCACGCTCCTCAAAGCCTCCTAATCAGAGGCCTTGCTGTTGGACGTAGTTTATCGTCATACCCAGGACGCGAATTATAATAGGATTATTTTGCAAACTTTTCATGAAACTTCAGACACTGTTTTAGTATAGGTTCACGGCCGTATCGCTTTGAAATACCGGCTTTCGTATGATCACCAAAGTTAGTCAGCGTCAAGCTTTGATGAAATCTGCCGACTTCTACATATGAGAGATCAACAGCTCACTTTAGAAATAATCGCCAGACTACCTGCACAAATGTTTTAATTTTGGCAGTGTTCAACCATCTTTTTTTTTTTAATCAAGTTCACCCCAAGCCACTGAGACAAAGACTGTGAAAATTTAGAAAAAAAAACAGAAACACGGCTAAGGAGCGAGTACAGAAGAAGAGTAATCAGGCTGACAGTAGATAGCGATTGATATTGTATTTAAATTTTTGGTTAGAACACCCAGTTTACCTTACTGTTTAAAGTGGATGCTTTTTCGGAGGTATGTGTGCGAAAGTGAATTAAACTGACGACAATGGTATTTGAACCTCGCCCTCTTATTCCCCTTTCCGCTCGGCATCCGGAAGAGTCAGCTGAACGAAACGACACAATAATGTTTCAAATTTCCTTTTGGGATTGTTAATTTTCAACATGTCCATCATCATTACTTATGCACAAGATAATAGTACGGTGTTCAACAAGAGGAAAATCCCAATATGCAAGTAACGAATTGGAGATATAAACATGGAGCCGGTGCAGAAGTTCAAATATCTGGGAAGCATTTCAACAGAGGATGGTAAATGTGACACCGAGATCCGAGGTATTCCAAAAGCTAAACAACTTGCTGAAAAACGGACAAGTTTTGTTAAAACAAAAACAAAAAAATGAGTGCTGGATTGCTATGTGATATCCATCCTCTTATATGGCAGTGGATGTTAGAAAGTATTCCCATGGCTGAAGAGAAAAAATGAGGACATACAGAAATGTGGCTCTACAGAAGCATACTGAGAATTCCTTTAACACGTAATGAGGAGTGAAAGCTTGGAAAACTTAACACTCACAGGGCATCTTGAGGTCAAAGGAGATAGGGAAAAACAGTGGGCCACTTACCTGACGAGCTTGTGTGAATGGATGGGGGAACGAAAGGAGGATGCCTTATCAAAGGGAGAAAGTCTAAGAGCTGCACCTAATAGAAAGTTGTGGAGAGCTGTGATCGTTTGTGTCCTGAAGGGAGAAAACACATAGAAAAAGAAGTCGTTCGCCTAGGTTAGAACGACCAGTTTTGGGGACTGAGAGATGGATTCTTGCTTTTTCAGAGGCTAAAAGTTCAATAGTGAATTAAACTGACCAGGCCGGAAGAATTTGAAACTAGTCCGCGCCTCAAAAGCACCAGTCTCCCGATCAGAGGCCTTGATACTAGATGCAGTTTATCGTCATACTGAGGCCTACTTACTGGTGTGTCGGTTGGAGTGGGAGTCTTACCCGTCTGCAGAAGTGCAGTCAGCGTATTCTACAGCCCCAACCGACAGATAAAGCTATTTAAGATTTCTTGCAAATGTTTCCCAATTGAATAATGATATAACAAAAAATAGAAATTCTGGTCAACTTTCCGATGTACTGTACACTTTTTAAGTTAAGATTTTTAAGACTAAATGCTAGTTTTATGCGCATTATAGACAATAACTAACATTTGTCCTGCCATGTGCTTCGCAGTATGACGGGACAGTATGGCTGGAAATGAGTCATACCCACCATTCAATCCGTTAGAAACAAAGAAAAGAGTGTTGGATTGCAATGGCTTATCCATTCTCTAATATGGCAGTGAATGTTGGACAATCGCTCCAAGAATGAGAAGAATGGAGAAATGTAGTTCTACAGAAGGATACTGAGAATTAAATGGAGAAGCGAATCGGCAACAAGGAATTCTTAGAGAAGATGGCAACAACGGAAATATATTTACACTCAGAATGAGGGAAAAGACAGTTCGGATTCTTTGGACACACGTTCTTTGAGCATATTAATAGAAAATGGAGGGCAACTTGACTGACGAGCCTGTATTTTACGGGGGCGCTCAGGGCCTCAAGTTATAAAAAGTTTTGAAGAAGAAGAAGAAGAAGAAGAAGAAGAAGAAGAAGAAGAATGATGATGATGATGATGATGATGATGATGATGATGATGATAATAATAATAATAATAATCATCCTCTTCCTCCAAACTTTACGGAAGAACTGATGACAAACAATCCTCTTTTTAATTTACAGATTTCTTTGACCAGCTACTATTCAAGGTAAGAAAATACAGTCCCATCTGCTATTTAATCCATAGATGGAGGAAGAATGATTCATAACTTTTCAAAGTGTATTAGCGCAAAGTGAACGAAATGGAATCGGCCGGAATTTGAACCCGAATTGGACATTACGCTATCGACGCCGATATCCGCTATATATATATATATATATATATATATATATATATATATATAGAGAGAGAGAGAGAGAGAGAGAGAGAGAGAGAGATTTGTCAGTTCGGAAGTCTTCAGTGATTGTGCTAGCACGAAGACACAAGCCATCATCATCGAAGTATTGAAAGTACGGGCTTGGTTCCACGACAGATCACCCCAAATTATGCCCCCTCTCTCTCCCCCGCCAAATATATGTAGCTCGAGTATTGATAGGAATCCGACAAAATGACAGGTAATGAACAAGTAGGAAACAGACCATAATCTAACATGTTTCACTTTGTTAAAGCTTCGTCAGAGATCAAGAAATGATAAAAATGATTAAAAGCAAAGAGACGCATATTAATTGTATGCTGCGTTCGTCTATTTCATTGATTAGATACGTGTCACGTGTAATGAATAACAGATAATATTTAAATAGGTGTGGCAAGCATTCTCGACGCTTAAGTGTGTAAAAGTAAGATGCAGTAGGATGCTTTGATTTGATACGTGTCACGTGTAAGGAAGTAACAGATAATATTCAAATAAGCGTAAGAAAACATTCGGTATATTGAAGTATATAAGGTTAGTGAGACGCTGCAGGATATTTTTAACAATTTTTCATTATAGTATATCTTGATTTTTATGTATTCGGAACAGATATTAGATTCATAAATAATGGATCTGTAGAAAAATGGCGATGTAATGTAATGTGTGTTAATACTTTGTAATGTTGCTTTAAATATATTTTCATAACATTTTCTCTTTAAAGAGTTATGTTCTTTTTTTATAAGGTTGGCATTGGTGAAATTAAAGTTATGTCCTACGTTATTGCGGTGTAATGCGAGAGAATTTGAATGTTTATCTAAATTCAAATCTCTTTTGTGTTCCTTGATGCAGGTCTTTAGATCACTTGAAGTCTCCCCAATATATATATATATATATATATATATATATATATATATATATATATATATATATATATATATATAGGGTGTCCCTACAGTTCGTGTGCACTTTAAAAAATTTATAACTTTATTTGTATTTGCGATAGAAATAATTAGTAAAAAGGATTAGAAAGAAGTAAATCTATATTTTTTAAGGTTTTATTGAAATTTTATTTAAGTTTTCACATGTCCTCCATCATTAGCAATACAAAGGGTAATACGATTTTGCAGTTCACGGAAAACATTTGCCAACTGATTTACAGTAATGCCTGAAATCACATTAGTTATTTTAGCTATACTTAAAACTAGGTACATTAAACTTTATAACATTTTTTACACATTATTTCTATCGCAAATACAAATAAAGTTATAAATTTTTTAAAGTGCACACGAACTTTATGGACACCCAATATATATATATATATATGTATATATATATATATATATATATATATATATAGGCTCTTGAAAAAATTAATTTCGGTTGAGCTGTCTGGGGAGGACGTGCTCTTAACCGATCGAGCCACAGAGAATCGTTCGATTATCAAGGTCGAATTTATTGTCTTTAAACTTCAATCCTCCATAATTTAAACGCAGTAAATTCGACTTTGCAATTCGTACGATTCTCCGTGGTCCGATCGGTTAAGGCACATCAGGCTATATGACGGTTCCGTATAGGATACAGGTTCGAATCATGTCGAAAACGAATATTTTCTATGAAAAGTTCTCGGACATTCAGGCCGGTAAATGTTGTTAATACTGTTTATTATAAACAGAGCATTTACTTAAATATTTATATTTATAAAAAGAATGTATAAACATAGGAATGTCTTAAAAATAAAGATATATATTTTAAACAGATATATTTTAATTATAGTCTAAACCTTTACATTATTTAATAAAAGTAACTATGTACGTTTATTCTTCATTAAGATAAATAAATATTAATCCAATGCAGAAAAATATGCAAGAAAAAATTTCTGAAAAAATTTAAAAAACGGTTAAACTGATAAAAAAATTAATATTTTTAACACTCGAAAAGAACCTCCAGTCATTGATTATCTGGGGCAAGGAATGGCTTGTAAAGGCTAACGGCCACAAAACAAAACTTCTTTCATTTAGATGAGTTTTTTTTTCTACCTGGCACCAGCATTTCTGAGGCTAGCCACCAAAAGAGCAACTATTTGCACCTTTCGGGACTCAAATTTTCCACTGGCATGAAGCGGAAAGATTCATCATCATCATCATCATAATCGTCATCATCATCGTCATCGTCATCATCGACATCGTCATCATCGACATCGTCATCATCGTCATCATCGTCATCATTGTCATCATCGTCATCATCATCATCGTCAGAATCGTCATCATCATCATCATCATCGTCAGCATCGTCATCATCATCATCATCATCATACACACAATCATCATCGTCATTGTCATCATCATCATAAATCATCAATCATCATCATCAATTATTATCATCATCATCATCAATCATCATCATCATCATCATCAATCATCAATCATCATCACCATCATCATCATCAATCCTCATCCCTTGACGTTTTTAATCGTAGGCGGGGGATCCGAATGCAGACGCCACACTAACTCTTTTCCACAACGGTTTATCAACGTCAGCCATCAGCAATTCTTGTAGTCATACGTGTCCATTGTTTGACATTGTCCAACCAGATTTTGCGTTGGCGTCCTCTCCTACGTCCACCTTCAACGGTGTCTTGCATGATGGTCTTGCACAGGCTTTCGTGCCTTGTAATGTGTCCAAACCACGCTGTCTTTCTCCGTTTGACAGTAGCGAGAAAAGTCTTCTCATTCTGTTTCACTTCCAGTAACCCCTTGCATCTTAGTGGCATTATCACCATCGTGTGTCTTCCTGAAACCTGTTCTTTTATTGGCTTTTCTCCTCACTAAAGTTTTCTCATTCTCTTTCATTCTCAGTAAGCCCTTTGTGTCTTAGTGGCATTATCGCCTTGCTTGGCGTGAAAAAAAATGCTGACAATGTCGCAACCTAAGGAAGATTTCCAAAAAGACTTTTTCCTATTTTTTTTTACGAGGGTCCCCCACTCTATTTAATTAATGTCAACATTTTATAACATTATTCTTTGATATTATGATAATTGTCTCTATTTTTAGGCAAAAAGATATATCGAGGTAGTCATGTGCCAAATCCTTAAGGAGACATGGCACAGTGGATAAAGGCCGTGGTTAGATCCAATGACTGGACCCAAAGAGTTATGAGTTCAATACGCGGTTAACTCTAAAACATTATCAATTAAAGTTACCCCACTACTAACCATGGGTATATCATACCCGATTTTGAAAATATCAAAAAACAATATTAAATATAAATCTTTATTTGAAATATTTTACATGCAGGCACTTCAAACTTTGTACTTTGAGTTAACATTGATAGAAACTGAAAAACATATTATTTAGGTAAGAAAATCAGGTACAGAAAATTGTAATTAAAAATTGGAAAAATGTGCGCTAGGTATATTATACCCATGGTTAGTGTTCTAGGGTTAAGGCAGTGGAGAACTTGGAGAGGTGAATTAACAGGAGATAACTGATAACTGACATCCATTAGATATGGCACGTGGAACTAGAACAGTCTACCCCAGTGAGCGAAATAACGGGTTCAGTTCGACATTCCAACTACCTGAAGAAGGCCTGTGCGTACAACGGTCGAAACGTTGTGATAAATATGGCAACAAAGATGAGGACGATATTCCGAACAATGTAAATGGGGTACATAATACCTCATATCAGAAATATAGACAGATATCAAACGTTGTATTTTTCCCGTGGAAATTCGCACGTTTCTCAATATAATAAGTAGTTTTAATTCGAAAAAAAAAAAAAAAGAAAAGAAAAAAAAATAGCACAGCGTTTAAAATGAATCGACTCAATTTAAATTTAAAGTTTTCTTTTGTAATGCACCATTTAATGGCGACCGCTGCAGATCCGCGTCTGTTTCATCACGGCTGATTCAGTCGAAGATTTCAGTTGGGAAAAAAGCGAGAGAAAAATGCGTCTTTTCAAAAAAGAAACCGCGGGAAAGTAAAAATTAAAAATAAATATAAAGAAAAGAAAGAAAGAAAACAATAAATAAAATGCAAAGATTTCACAAGCCGTTTAAATATATTGCCTGAAAAGTAAACATTGCAGCATAAAAAAAACAAAAAGCGCGCCTGCGCGAAAAAAAGCCGTGCACAGCTGTTGAACCATTGCGCATTAAAACAGCGCATGCAGACGACAGGGAGGGGAGAAAAAGAAGGCAGTACGAGGGATGTTTGGAAAGATTCAGAAATATGGAAAATTTTACTGAAGAAGTTTTTATTTAATGAACGATTTTTAAAAGGCTTTTGTCAGGATTTTGTAATCAATACCTTTAAAAAAAAACTTTAACATTTTTCCCCAACTATATTTCCCTTAAACTTCAAGACGTTCGTTTAAAACTCATAGATAATAACTTAAAATATACTAAACAACGTTATACAGCATTACGTGGGCTAAAGTCCTTTTACTCTTCTCCGCGAAGCTACACAATCGTTCTCCTGTATGAGAGACTTGCGCAAGCCGTAAAAACGACGTTAGCGATAATGTAATTAACACACATGTTCTTACCGTCAGTATAAACTGATGTTTTCTTTATTTTTCCAATCTATCTATACGTAAATTCTCGTAGCATGTAACTCGGATATATTTAGTACAGACGGCCATATGCGTAAGTATATACCTTAGAAATGGGAGAAAAGCTTCTTTTTTTTTAGAAATAAGATTTTTTCTATAATTAAAAAATTGAAGTCTTGATTATCACTGTGGGTAAACCCATTTTGTTAGCCCAGAAAATTGTTATCCTGTCGAAATAGGCGAACAAAAGGAAGTTTTGTGTGTGTGTGTGTGTGTGTGTGTGTGTGTGTGTGTGTGTGTGTGCGTTTGTGTGTGTGTGTGTGTGTGTGTTACCCTTGTATTGTATATAATTTATAAATTGTAAAATAAATGTTTTTCCCTTTTAAAATTTTACGCAGTGGTCGTCTTGTTTCTTAATTTTGCGCCTATTATCGAGGTTCAGTGTTTCTACAAACTAAGTTTTCTGTCTGGTACAAGGACTTGGAGTTGGTAGCAAAGTAAAAATTTTACAAATCAAAAAGCGGTGCACACTACCAAAACATTCAAAGGTAATTCTTCGCAGTAGATACCTCAGCTATTTTTACTACAGATGACCATATGCGTAAGTATATGCCTTAGAAATGGGTGAAAGCTCTTTTTTTTTAGAGAAAAGATTTTTCTATAATTAATAAAATTATTATCATATCACTGGTGACAGTGTGATTAACATGTCCTACTACGTATGATTTATTTCTAATTAATTCATTTGAAGAAAAAAAAGGATATGTCTTCTCCGCCAAAAAAAAATTATTATGAGTGTTTTTGTTTCCAAAGCAAAATATTTTTACACGTATGATCTTCCTTAGTGAAAATCGCCGATCTTCTTTTCGGCCTCCTTTTCGTCTTTAAAATATTTGCATTGCAGCTAATGCTTTCTTTTTTCCAGATATCAAAATTTTAATTGAAAGAAAAATTTTGGAAAGTAAAATTTTCACTAAAATATACTGGAAAATTTTCAAATCTTCAATTGAAATCAAGAAAAAAAATGGCGGCCACAATCTATAGAAAGAAAAGAAAGCACGAGTTTAAGCCATATCTTCCTGGCGTCAGTATAAACTTACGCCTTTATATATCTCAACTCTATAAACTAAAATGTTGTAAAGAAAAATGTTCACTGAAATATGTTGGAAAATTCCGCAGTTTTCATCTGAAATAAAAAAAAATTCGGTATTTAAGCAACATGGCCAAAATATATGGAAAAAAAGAAGACGTCTGCTTAACTTTTTCTTCCTAGCGCCCGTTTAAAATGACACCTTTTTTCTGTTTATCTTAATTATAATCATAAACTATAATAATCTTACTATAATTGCCCCATTTTAGTGAGCACAACTGCTACGCTCTGCCAATACTACATAAATGATGGGCCATTCTGTTTTGATTACATGGAAAGTTTGAAAAGTCATATTAAATACGCTACTTGGTTTTAGTGAAAAAATGAATGAAAGCAAGAAAGAAAGATAGTATTTAAAGAAACGTACAAATATTTCATAAATTATTAATTATTCCGTTTTGTTCGCGTGGAAGGACGGAAGAAATATATCAAAGACGCTACTTGGTTTCAGTGAAAAAATGAAAGAAAGAATGAAGGGAAGACGGAAGTGTTTCACGTCTGTTTCAGTGAAACTCATTAAGTTACCGATCCATATTTGAGGAGGCTTGTAGAATTGATCAGCCGAAAACTTGTACCAACAATAGAAACAATACAAAGAATGTGTTCAATTGTCTGAATTTCGCTCGGAAATATTCTGTCGGAGTATGTGCTTTCGTCCTGGGTAAGACGATAAACTACATCCAACAGCAAGGCCCCTGTTCAAGAGAATTTCAGAAACGTGGAAGTACCTCTTAATTGCTGGTGTTCCCAGGTCCACACTGACCCGGAATGCTATCTCCTGTTAGGGTTCCTACTATAGGCAAATAGTTCACCCCCAAATGAATGTGCTAAAATAGGTTTTAATACCAGCAATACATTTTTTGATGAAAATTATTACCAGCAATACATTATTACCGGCAATATATTTTTTAAGAAAAATATTACTAGCAATACATTTTTGTAAATAATTATTACCAGCAGTACATTTTTGAAGGAAAAAATATTAGCTTCAATACATTTTTTGAAAAAATATTACCAGCAATAAAAATCTTGATATACTGTAAAACAAAATAAACCAAATCAAAGAATAGATATTCTATTCATACGAACCTATCCTAAAATTCTTGTAGGCATTAAATAACTCATTAATGTTGATATGCCGTAAAAGAAAATAAACCAAACCAATGAATACATATTCTATTCATATGAACCTATGTTAAATTTTGTCGGCATTAAATAACCAATTGAGGTTGATAATGCGTAAAACAAAATAAACCAAACCAAATAATACACATTCTATTCATACGAACCTATCCTAAAATTCTTATCGGCATTAAATAACCCATTGAGGTGTTGATATGCCGTAAAATAATCCAAACCAACGAATATATATTCTATTCATATGAAACTATCCTAAAATTCTTTTCGACATTAAGTAACCCATTGAGGTTGATATACCGTAAAACAAAATAAGCCAAACCAAAGAATACATATTATATTTATTCGAACCTATCACAAAATTCTTGTCGGCGTTAAATAACCCATTGAGGTTTTGATATGCCATAAAACAAAAGAAACCAAAGCAAAACCCGAAATACATCAGTTGGATAGAAATATTGACTGGTTTATGTAACAAGCATTGTGACCAAAAATAATCTTTTTTTTTCTCAATTTTCATACTTATTTCTCTAGATCATGTACTCCCTATCACGAATATTAATTTGTTTTTATCAAATTTTATAAAAGTTAAAAAGGAGTCCAGTTTGCTATGTAAATACTATCGCTATACGGAAGCCAAAACAAAACATGCTCTCATCATGTGATTTCAAAAATGCAGAAAAAGAAAATTTGAAATTCATAAAATGGAGTTTTTATTTTATTTATTACTACCGATTAAGGACTCCGGATTACAAATTTAAATCTTTTTATTACATTTTAAGACATCTCATCGAATGAACATATTTTTTTTTTTTTTTGGCTTCCGTAGAACGGGGTTAATTTTCAATTAATTTACAGAGAAAACTGGACTCCCACCCCAATATTAATTGTTCTCAAATTTAATATCCTTTTATAATTGTGCTTTTACCTCCCTCCTTTCGTTAGTTCGCACAACCATTACGCCTCGTCTGTACCTCATAAATAATGGACAATTCGGTTTTCATTGCGTGTAATGCAGGGAAAAGACAGTACTTGATTTCAGTGAAAAAATGAAAGAAAGAAGGGAAGATAGAAGTGTTTAACGTCTGTTTCAGTGATATGGAAAAAGTTGTCAATTTCAAATCTTTTCATTTGTACCCCCTTACTTCTTAAAATAACGACCAATGTTCATACTTATGATTGGTATCATAATATTCTTTTAAAGTGGTTGAGTTCATATACTTAATGATGAGATGGGCGAATTTCTACAGATATTTGATCGTCCTAGAACACGACATGCGTTTATTCAATCATTAACTGAAGAATTAAGATTTATCAGAAAATTAAAATAGAAAAACTTTGAAATTCTTACGGCTTAAAACTATTTATTATTTTATTGGTAGTAATCTCAACATGGTGTTCTGAACTCAAAGGAGGATGGCGCATTTTTCGAAACTACAAAAAATTAATATGAAATTTGCAGAAAAGTAATATAATAATTTAATATACTTTGTAATTATTACATATTTTTCATTAATTATATATATCATGATTAATATATTTATTTAAAGCTATATATTTATTGTTTAATATCATTTCTTTCCAATTTTATACAGTAGCCGGGTTTTTCTTTATAAGCATTTATTTGTTTTGAACAACTAACTTGAAGCTTGTTTGTCATATGTTTACTTTCCGTTTTTGTACAACTAACCTGAAGATTGTTTGTCCAATTTTTACTTTCCGTTTTTGTACAACTAACACGAAGATTGTTTGTCCTATTTTTACTTTCCGTTTGTGTACAACTAACCTGAAGATTGTTTGTCCCATTGTTATTTTCCGTTTTTGTACAGTTAACCTGGAGATTGTTTGTCCTATTTTTACTTTCCGTTTTTGTACAACTAACCTGAAGATTGTTTGGCCTATTGTTAATTTGCGTTTTTTGCAACTAACCTAAAGATTGTTTGTCCTATTGTTACTTTCCGTCTTTGTACAACTAACATTAAGATTGTTTGTCCTATTTTCACTTTCCGTTTTTGTACAACTAACCTGAAGATTGTTTGTCCTATTGTTAGTTTCCGTTTTTATACAGCTAACCTGAAGATTGTTTGTCCTATTTTTACTTTCCGTTTGTGTACAACTAATCTGAAGATTGTTTGTCATATTATTATTTTCCGTTTTTGTACAGCTAACCTGAAGATTGTTTGTCATATTTTTACTTTCCGTTTTTGTACAACTAATCTGAAGATTGTTTGGCCTATTGTTGATTTGCGTTTTTGTGCAACTAACCTGAAAATTGTTTGTCCAATTTTTACTTTCCGTTTTTGTACAACTAACCTGAAGATTGTGTGCCCTATTTTTATTTTCCGTTTTTGTACAACTAACCTGAAGATTGTTTCTCCTATTTTCACTTTCCGTTTTTGTTTTAACTAACCTGAAGATTGTTTGTCCAGTTTTTACTTTCCGTTTTTGTACTATTAACCTGAAGATTGTTTGTCCTATTTTTACTTTCCGTTTTTGCACAACTAACCTGATGATTGTTTGTCCTATTTTTACTTTCCGTTTTTGTACAACTAAACTGAAGATTGTTTGTCCTATTATTATTTTCCGTTTTTGTACCCCTAACCTGAAGATTGTTTGTCTATTTTTACTTTCCGTTTTTGTACAACTAACCTGAAGATCGTGTGCCCTATTTTTACTTTCCGTTTTTGTACAGTTAACCTGAAGATTGTTTGTCCTATTGTTATTTTCCCTTTTTGTTCAGCTAACCCGAAGATTGTTTGTCCAATTTTTACTTTCCGTTTTTGTTTTAACTAACCTGAAGATTTCCAATTTTTTCTTTCCGTTTTTGTACAGCTAACCTGAACATTGTTTGTCCTATTTTTACTTTCCGTTTTTGTACAACTAACCTGAAGATTGTTTGTCCTATTTTTACTTTCCGTTTTTGTACAACTAACCTGAACATTGTTTGTCCTATTTTTACTTTCCGTTTTTGTACAACTAACCTGAAGATTGTTGTCCAGTTTTTACTTTCCGTTTTTGCTTAGATCGTCACGGTGGAGTAATGGATAGCGGCTCGGTTTGAGGAATTCGAAGGCAGCGTTTGAATTCAAGTTGGATCCATTACATTCACTTACATGCTAATACCCTTGGGATAGGTATGAATCCTCTTGTTCTCCCCCACCTATGGTTAAATAGCAGAATAGACCGGGTTCTATAGATTTGGATCGCAACTGGTCAATCGCCGAAAGAAATGGCGGGAAAAAATCTGCCTCGTTAGCCATGTATCGAAAGATACATGATCGGCTAAGCGGGTATCACGCATGGCACATAACTGACTGAAAGTTATATTTATCAAAGTTGCATTTTCTATTCTCGTTCATTTTTTATCACTTGAGAGTTTAGGTGTTAGTTATATCAAAAATGCATTATAAATGATTTTATTCTCTTAAATAATGAATTCCTAATCTCGCAATATATTAGGCTGAAACCCGGATTTCTATATTCATTATTTGTTTTTATTATGTTTTTCGAAAAGTAAAAAAAAAACAAAACTTTCCAATATTTCTGTTTATTCATTTATGCACGACTATTTCATAATTTGTCTTCGTTTTTAGCATTTTTGTTTATCCAACTTTTTATATGTTAAAAAAAAATTATTAACTTTTGGGGAGCTTCATAAACACGCAATGTTTATATAGGTACATTTTATATGTTCCAAATACCGTCATAGCTGATGATGATAGTGAAGACAAGCTCCCACTGTCTATAAAATGCTTCTATGGCATTCGTCTCAAATAGCCTCTGACAACTAAGTCCAGATCCAAGATGGAGAATGGATGGATAACTGGCGCCTCATAACCAGCTGCTTCGGGCGGGTGGATAGCTCAACAGACCAGGAAGGTAGTCTATCTAGGGAAAGTTTGGTTTGGTTAGGTTTGGTTTGCCTTGGTTTTACGACATATCAACCTCAATGTGTCATTTAATGCCGACAAAATTTTTATTGTTGGTAATATATTTTTTTAAATCTATTTCTGGTAATAATTTTCTTTCAATTATGCATCACTGGTAATATTTTTCCTTTTTCAAAAAAAAATTAGCTGGTAATATATATATTTTATTTTTTTTTTTTAAATATATTGCTTATTTTTCCCAAAACATATAGCTGGTAATTTTTTTTTTAAACGTATAGCTGGCAATAATTATTTTTCCAAAAACGTATAGCTGGTAATATTATTTTTTCAAAAACATATAGCCGGCAACATTATTTTTTTCAGAAACGGCCGTTCTGTTGTACGTAGTTTATCATCATACCCAGGACTCGGATGTAGTTTATCGCCATACCCAGGACTCGGATGTAGTTTATAGTCATACCCAGGACATGGATATAGTTTATCGTCATACCCATGGACGCGGATGTAGTTTATCGTCATACCCAGGACGCGGATGTAGTTTATAGTCATACCCAGGACGTGGATATAGTTTATCGTCATACCCATGGACGCGGATGTAGTTTATCGTCATACCCAGGACGTGGACGTAATTTATCGTCATACCCATGGACGCGGATATAGTTTATCGTCATACCCAGGACGCGGATGTAGTTTATCGTCATACCCTGGACGCGGATATAGTCTGGGAGTTAACTATTTGCCCATAGCTGGGACCCCTAACAGGTGCTACCACCCCGGGACAGGGTGGACCTGGGAACACCAGCAATTAAGAGGTGGTTCCACGCTCCTCAAAACCTCCTGAACAGAGGCCTTGCTGTTAGATGCAGTTTATCGTCTTACCCAGAACAGGGATGCAATTTAACATCATACCCAGGACAGCTATCTAGGGAAAGAAAAACCTTGATTTGAAAAAATCCACTGTCTTGCGGTCATATCCAAACGAACAGGGTAAAAGATATGGAAGTAAATCCCGGACAGAAAACAAAGAGTGGAATCCCCGAAGAGGGTTGGCTGTCGAAACTGATAACTGCCCCCAAAGTTAATGCTCTGTATTCCTTTGGACCTTGTCCATACAGCTAAAGGGGCATGTAGACTGAGCAGCACACGGCCTCCATATAACTTCGCCCAGACATGCTCGCTCCAGGCCACTCCAGTCTCACCAGGAAAGGACTGAATTTTGACTAAACATTTATCTAGCAAGATTAACGGATGGCTATACTACAGAGCACTTAATCTACAGTAATATGAAAACAAAAAAGAAAAAATAGTCATTTCTATTGGCAGTAACCTCTTATTGAAATATTCTTTGTTTAGGGGCATATCAACATCTTATGGGTCATTTAATGCCGAAAATTAATTTTATGGGGAGCATTAGTAATTTATTTTATAAAAATACATTACTGATATTTTTTAAATTGTTTTATAAAAAGTTATTGCTCGTAATTTTTTAACTATGAAAATGTATTACTGGTATTTTTACTATAAAAATGTATTTTTATACTTTCATATCGTTTTGATCCCGGTTTTGGGGTTAACTATTTTCCCATAGCTGCCCCCACTAACAGGTGCTACTACCTCTGGACAGTGTGGATCTGGGAGCAACAGAAATTAAAAGGTAGGTCCACGTTCCACGAAATCTCCCGATCAGATGCCTTGCCGTCGGATGTAGTTTATCGTCATGCCTAGGACGCACTCAAATATTCTGTCTGAATAAGTTCTCAGATAACCATGAATAAGTTTACCGTCATAAATATTTATAAATAAAAACTAAAAAAAAACAGAAATAGAGAAAATGAAAAGTGGATCTTGTCTCTGTTTCTGACGTCATTTGAGGTCAATGGTCAAGAATATCTAGGAAGAGGAATTAAGATCGCCTTTTTTTACTGTTAATGGGTTCATAATTTATATTTTTTCCATGTTTTGATTCCCGTGAATATGATTGATCTAGATTCGCGTGTTTCTTCTTATTTGTTTTGTTTCGCTGAAGTTCTTCCCCCTCCTGCGCTCATTAGCAATGCGCAGATCTATTGCCGATTCTATAGCTTCATTTATGCGTACATTTAGCTCCTGGTGGCGCATAAGTGCTGGGTTCGCCACCGGGAGAGAAAGATCACCGTTCACCGTCATAGGAAGATTATTGTTAATGTGTCAATGCGACTCATTTCAGCTGCTTGAACGAGTTACGTGCTGATAATGATCTCCCTTCTGCGTCGAATCTGTTTGTCAACAGTTTTCATATTTTTCAGCAATCACTATTGCTTTGTTTATCCTACTGCCCACCGCCGGGCGAAAGCCATTTTTTAATCCTTTCCACACTACAATTACTGATGCATGGCTTGAAAGTCGATGCTATGTCGCCGTTCAGATCACTGATTATAGCGAAGGATTTCCGCCATGTTTATTCATTTAGTGCTCGCGTTAACTCGCCTGTAAATAGAACGTCACTAAATACAAAATCATCACTTACGTCCATACAAGCTTGTCGACCATTCCTCTTGCTTCTTGCACAATCTGTTTTTGTTTTTTTTTTTGTTTTTTTTTAGCAGGATGTCGAAGTCAGAAAGCACAGTGACGAAATAACTCGGACTGAGGAATCGGAGAGCCGAGTTCGAATTCCAGTCGAGTCCATTGCATTCATTTACGTACTAATAACCTTGGAAAAGGTATGAATCCACCCCCAGCTATGGATAAATAGCAGAACAAGCTGGGCCGTATAGTCTTGGTGCAACGAGTCTAGGAGAAGGAAATTCTGAATTTAAACCACCTGTTGTTCCCTGTAGGTCCTACCTATTTAAGCAAAGGGTAACTTTAAAAACAAATCCACCCCAGAGGGACAGGATCACCTCAAAATCGCCATTGCACTATTCTATCTTGAATGTCACCATGAAACACAAATGCGGGATGGAGTGGGGAGGTGACCACAGCTTAATAAATGATGATAAGTCCCTAAGCATAATCCCCAATTATCATTTTCTTTCTTTCATCGTGTAAACCGAAAACTAGGGGGCGCTGAAAAGTTCTGGAGCTGACCCATTCCCCCAAACCTGGACAAACGATCAAGCAGAATATTTTTCGTATTCCTTTCTTAAATAGCCTCGTCAGATCGAGGCTTTCATACGGATGTCATACGTAGCATCACACCTGTTCAGAAATATCTAAAATGTCAGCTGGATACAGCCGCTTTCAAAAATCTATGGTTGAAAATCGCTTCGCGCGAATAAAGCCTGAAGTTCATCTGTCTTTGTGGACTGGCTGGCGCAACATACGCACAACGAAAGAGCTATACCAAATAAAAAAAAATAAAAATAAAAAAAACAGCCACAACAATTAAAACGGATATTCAGAGTTAACTGGAAGAGAAAATAAGGACATAATCAAGATGTTGGCATTCCACACTACTCCAAACAAAAGGTTTGGAGGGAAACTTCCATCAATACTGGAAAGAGCGATAACAGCTACTGGGCTTGAGAAGAGAAAATAATGACATAATCAATATGTTGACATTCCACACTACTTCAAACAAAAGGTTAGGAAGGAAACCTCCATCAATACTGGAAAGAGTGATAACAGCTACTGGGCTTGAGAAGAGAAAATAATGACATAATCAAAATGTTGGCATTCCACACTACTTCAAACAAAAGGTTAGGAAGGAAACCTCCATCAATACTGGAAAGAGTGATAACAGCTTCTGGGCTTGAGAAGAGAAAATAATGACATAATCAAGATGTTGGCATTCCACACTACTTCAAACAAAAGGTTTGGAAGGAAACCTCCATCAATACTGGAAAGAGTGATAACAGCTACTGGGCTTGAGAAGAGAAAATAATGACATAATCAATATGTTGACATTCCACACTACTTCAAACAAAAGGTTTGGAAGGAAACCTCCATCAATACTGGAAAGAGTGATAACAGCTACTGGGCTTGAGAAGAGAAAATAATGACATCATCTAGATGTTGGCATTCCACACTACTTCAAACAAAAGGTTTGAAAGGAAACCTCCCTCAATACTAGAAAGAGTGATAACAGCTACTGGACTTGAGAAACCTATTTTCCAGAAAAACATTTTTAAGAGAAAGACTTTATAAATTTCAACCGAAATCAGTACCGGCTACTTGGTCAATACATTCCAAATATTTCCTTATAGCGAAACAGCTAATATTTCAATTATCTTTATCCTTCTTGATAGAACTGAGGATATTTCAGCACCAGCTGATTTTTTTCAAATTGGAATTGTTGCCCGAACAAGTCATTACAGCCATTAGCATGCAAAAGGTTACACGGTGTGGAAGTATTAGGAACATTAATAATGAATGGAAAGAGAAAAGAGCTGTCAGGAGGACAGTAGATAGCGATTGACATTGTATATAAATTTTTGCCGATGAAAATTGTCTGGAAAACATGGAGACGGACAGGAGTTCCAGAAGCGAGAAGTGCTAGAGAAGAAACTGTCAGCACAGAAGATCTGGCCACATCTTACCAGCTCACCCGTAAATTGAGATTTCGATGCCAGTCTAGTACTGCGCTTAAATTCGCAAAGTTTGGGTACCATAGCAAAGAGCTCATCCGGACAATTACCATGAAAGTATTTATTAAAATGGCACAGAGAGACAATCTTACGGCGGTGGGAAAGTGACTGAAAGCGAGCTGCCAAATCAGGACCAATAATGTTACTGATTCTTATTTGAATCTTATCAAGGATCTCCAGGGACAACGGAAGATATGTGGCAGCAATATTCTAAGCATGGACGAATGGTAGACTTATAGATATGCAAGATAGATTATGGAGAGAAAAATTGTCTCGCTCGACAACCGACTTTCTTAGAAGCTGACCTAGCATTGGATTCAATGTTGTCTTTCCTCTTCATATCAGTTGAGAACGCAATGAGTCACTTTTCTTGAGGATAGCATCAGCCATGCTGATGGAAGGTAGAGAGGGGTCTTCCAGATGATTAATGGAGAGAAGTATGTAGAAATTCATATGGGATAAGTTTATTATTTAATGACAATAGCAAATTAGCCCCCACATTTTATATGCAATGGAAATTAATACTTCGAGGAGTGCTGATAAGTTCTACCACTGACCCACTTCCCAACTAATCAAATGACCAAATTCCTTGTATGTATTTCTTGTAGGAGATAATGCATTACTTAATAACAATAATAAATCGACCTCACGGTTCTCACCGAAATCCGAAGGCGTATTTGAATCGCAAAATAGGACTTCCAGTAATTCAGCAAAGTATTAAGAAACAGAAAATTTTATTAGAAACGCAAATAAGAGCGCTGAGATGTTAAGTGATACCAGCCCTCCTATATGCGGCTCTACAGAAGGATACTGAGAATACCATGGACAGGGTATGTAAACAACGAGGAAGCATTAAGTATCATGAATACAAAAAATGGACAATTGCAAATAGAACCTAATACTATTGAAATTTCTAAGACACATAATGAGGAAAGACGGTTTGGAAAATTTGACCTTCACAAGATATCTTGAAGAGACGGAGGAAAACAACGAGTAACCTAAGAAGCTTGTATGATTGGATATTTTTATCAGTTCGCCTCGTGCAAGACAATAATGTCTCTTAGACGCAGGGGACTGTTGGGAGTGAAAGAGAATGAAGGACTTTAAAAGGAATCGGAAACCCAATCCTAAACCGGAAACAAGGGATAACATTCTACACCTGTTCAAAAGGCTGTGGAGGAATGTGAACCGGATGATAGGCGAACCAACAGTACGAAGCCAAAAAAAAAATGGATGCACCCTTAGAAAGTCGATTTTTGTATTTTTACCAAGACAAGTGAGTGATAAAATTTGTTTATTAATACAGGTGTACATATGTACATTATATGAGTCAAAAAATGATTTAGTATCGAAAATGATCCTAAGCATACTGCCTTAAAGAATAAAAGTAATCTATAAACAAACGAATACAAAAATAAGGGTGAGTTTGAAGAAAATGAGGGTGATTTTTAGTGGTCTGGAACGGATCGACTTTCTATGAGTGCGTCCATTTTTTTGCTTCGTACTGGTGTGTATATATATATACACCAGTACGAAGCAAAAAAATGGACGCACTCATAGAAAGTCAATTTTTGTATTTTTACCAAGACAAGTGAGTAATTGAATTCGTTTATTAATACATCGTATTAATACAAATGTACGTGTACACATTATACAAGTGAAAAAATGATTTAGTAACAATAACGATCCTAAGCATAATGCCTTAATGAATAAACGTTATATAGAGAGTAAGAGGGACGAGGGTAAATTGCAACTCTTCCTGTGGCCTAGTCAGAGTCCTGACCATAACCCAATTGAAAATCTTTGGGCGATAATGGACAAGCGTACCCGTAATAGGAAAGTGAAAGCAGAACATGAGGTTTTTCGCGAATTAAAGAAATGCTAAAAAAATCTGACGAAGGACGTTGACTTACTAAAGAATTTAGTCAATAGCATGCCACGAAGAATTAATGCCGTTGTTAAAGGACTAGGTTACCAAACAAAATACTAAATCATTTTTTACTTATATAATATACATATGTACACCTTTATTAATATCCTGTGTTAATAAATGAGTTCTATTACTCACTTGTCTTTGTAAAAATACAGAAATCGACGTTCTGTGGGTGCGCCCATTTTTATTTGCGTTATGCTGTATATTACAAAAAGTAAGTGCTAGAGTCAGTAAAAAAACAACATTAATCAGAGCTCCAAAGAATAGGATTCGAATCGAATTGATTCTTTATTGCTTACCAACCTTTTGCAAATTATTTATATCCAAAAAATATGATTAAATTGTAAAAAAAAAAATTGGAGGTAATGCTGTAGCCGGTGATTTGCGGGTAAGTGAATATAACGAACCCAACTGGAATTGAAACGTGGCTCTCCGATTTCTAATTCCGAGCCATTATCTATTACACCACCCACACATACAAGCTTGCAACACCTGGTATTCCTAGGTACTGACCCCGCTGGACGTTGCTTAACTACGATAAGCGAACAAGAACAAGTATTTCAATTAGGTACGGGCAGGCATGTTAGCGCTCCAATCCCAGCCGTATTAGATAAAACATCTCTCTACCCATACAGTTTGTAAAGGGATTGTCTCTTGCTTACAACACCAGACAGTACACAAAGTCAGTGACCGCGAGAAACCAACAACAACCCCCTTTTTTCAAGAAATGATTAATCTGTTTTTTATCATTTCACCCCAATCAAGGTAATAAAGCCACTGAGACGCAATGGGTTACTAAGAGTGAAAGACTATGAGAAAAAGAAAACAAAGAGAACAATAAAAGAACATGAATTAAGTAAACAAATTATAACAATTGACCGTCCTGGGTAAGACGATAAATTACGTCCAGCAGCAAGGCCTCTGATCAGGAGGTTTTGAGGAGCGTGGAACCATCTCTTAATTGCTGGTGTTCCCAGGTCCACCCTGACTTAGGGTGGTATCATCGGTTAGGGTACCAGCTATGGGCAAATAGCCCCCAAACTGTGGTCAAAATTCAATGAAAGTGTAAAAATAGGGTCCCAGCTATGGACAAATAGTTAACCTCCAAACTAGGGTCAAAATACTATGAAAGTGTAAAAATAGGTTTTAATACCAGAAATGCGTTTTAAAAATTATTACTAGCATTAAATTTTTGAAGGATAAAATTATTATCAACAATACATCATTACCAGCAATATATTTTTAAAAATAAATCATTGAAGGATAAATATTACCAGAAATAGTTTTTGAAGCAAAAAATATTACCAGCAATAAAAATTTTGTCGGCATTAAATAACCCATTGAGGTTGATATGCCGTAAAACAAACCAAACCAAACCAATATATACTGAGATAGATAGATGAAAAATATTACCAGCAATAAAAATCTTGTCGGCATTAAATAACCCATTGAGGTTGATATGCCGTAAAACAAAACAAACCAAACCAATATATACTGAGATAGATAGATGAAAAATATTACCAGCAATAAAAATCTTGTCGGTATTAAATAACCCATTGAGGTTGATATGCCGTAAAACAAAACAAACCAAACCAATATATACTGAGATAGATAGATGAATAATATTACCAGCAATAAAAATCTTGTCGGCATTAAATAATCCATTGAGGTTGATATGCCGTAAAACAAAACAAACCAAACCAATAGATACTGAGATAGATAGATGAAAAATATTGCCTGCAATAAAAATTTTGTCGGCATTAAATAATCCATTGAGGTTGACATGCCGTAAAACAAAGCAAACTAAACCAATAGATACTGAGATAGATAGATGAAAAATATTGCCTGCAATAAAAATCTTGTCGGCATTAAATAACTCATTGAGGTTGATATGCCGTCAAACAAAACAAAACCAAACAGAGCGTAAGTAAATATAACGAACCCGACTGGAATTGGAACTCAGCTCTCCGACTAACAGTTCCGAGCCATTATCCATTGCACCACCCGCACATCCAAGCTTACATTTTTGAAGATCAAAGTTGAAAGGGAAGCGAGAAGCCGGAAGAGAATTCCAAAAGCGAAATGTGCGAGAGGAAACTGTTAGCAAAGAACTTATGGTTATATCTAGTAATTTCAACTGTAAAATGAGACCTAACTGCCAATCTAATGCTTCACTTAAATTTGTACCTGACCATAGGGGAAAGCTCATCAGAAAAAATATCATGAAAATATTTATAGAAAAATCACAGGGAAGCTAAGTTACGAGTTTATAAGAAAGTGACTGAAGACAAGATGCCAGGTCAGGGCTAATAATATTGCAGAATATACTTTGTATTTTTCAAGAATCTTATAGAAGAAGTAACAGACTAAATTATTATCGTAAATTGCTACGTACAAGTCGACCTGACGTACAAGCCGACCTCAAGATTTTTAGCTCAGAATTCTGAGTTGGGTTGATGCCTATCGTATAGGTCGACCCCCTAACATACTGTGGACTACCAGTGGCCCCAAATTTAGGCCTGTTGGTAAATGAAGGCTACAGTATACGATAACCTGTGCCAAAACTACATAATGTCATACCACTTACCTGTACATTGAGACACTAGCAGTAATATCTTTCTATATACGTTGTATAGCAAACAATCTACAACACACAAACCCGTAGGTACCATATATTTTATCGGTATAACTTAGCAAACCTTTAAGTCTACTGATAAACACATTAATGTCAACATCAACTCCTATAAAAATATTAATACCGTAGGTTACATATCATACCTGATAGTTTTTTTTGTTTTATTTTTTATTTAATTATTATATAGCACTGCTACGTGTATTTTTTATTTATTTATTATATAGCACTGCTACGTGTATTTTTTATTTATTTATTATATAGCACTGCTACGTGTATGTTAATGAAAGACCCAATATCACATATCCGCCGTAGTTAAATGCCTGATCTGTTGGACGCAATGTTTTCTGTAGCGCTAATAGAATACTGAATTTATGTTACTATTCTATTGTTTTATATTAATTTATGTGTTAATATTCGAAACATGTTCAACAAACAAAATGTTCACCTGACGTGACACCTTGTGATTTTTTCCCCTGGCTATATGAAAGGACATAATATCACACTCTCTTTCTACGAGCCTAGAGGAACTCAAGCAGAGAAGCACTGAGGCGCTAGAGACATGCTACGCAAGACATGCTACAGCGTGTTTGGCAGGAGCTGGACTATGAATTTCACGTGCCTTCGTGTCACAGGCGGTGCGCATATTGAACGTTTGTGAAGTTTTGTGAAATCGGTTTTAAAATCTACATCCCTTTGAGTATCTTGTTCAAATTTTGATAAATATTTTATCGTTCAAAATGAAGCCTATTTAATTTCATTTGCCTGGGACATGTTGTTACTCAGATATTCACATTTTAAATGAAGTCAGTTTTAATGGGACACCCTATATTAATAACGTAGGTTACATATACCCGCTATTTTTTTTTACTGCTACGTATCGTATGTTATTTTAAAACACTTATCCGCTTTAGTTAAATGTCATTTGGATTAGTGTTTACACTTACTGCCTCAGCAGTTGGATGCAATGTGTGATGTAGCCTTAATAGAATAAAGAGTTTGTATAACTAATTTATTATTTTATATTAATATCTGTGTTAATATATCAGATGGAGGGTACGGTAAGAAGGAGGCAGTAATTGTTATACGTACTGTCTCAGTTGTTTACAATTCGGTGATAAAGGTTTGCATTTTATACCGTTTTTATACCTAGTTTTGGAACGCTTTTTTAGGCTTAAAAACTCGACTTGTACGCCGCAATTTACATTATATAATATCAATGATTCTATATGGCAGTGAATGCTGGACAATTTCATCACAGATGAAGAAGACGCATGAAGCAACAGAGATATTGCTATAAAGAAGAATACTAGGAATATCAGGGATGGGGCATGTGAACAACGTGGAAGTGGGACTTAAAAATGGAAACATTTCTACGGCTTATGCTACTGCTATGTATTGTATGTTATTGTAAAACACAGTATCACTTATCTGCCTGAGTTAAACGACGCTTCGGCCAGTGTTTAAACTTAGTGTCTGATCTGTTGGACGCAATGGGTGCTGTAATGTTAATAGAATAATGAATTTGTGTCACTATAATATTTTCTATTAGTTTATGTGCTAATATCGCAAATAAGTTCACCAAATACAGGTTTTAGTGGGATATATTTGCGGCTGCCTGCTGGGGGTACGGTAAGTAGTGTACAGTAATTGTTAAGAGTGCTGTCCCCACCTGTTTAAAACACGGTGCTAAAGGTTTTCATTTTATATCCGCCATATAAGTCGACCGCTAGATTTGGAAAGATTTTCCTAGGCTTTAGATCAATATTTATCTTAAAGTCACATGTGCTATCGCAGTCCACAAGGATACATGGCACAGTGTATAAAGGTGTTAGTTAGATCCAATGACAGGACCCAAAAGAGGTGAATTAACAGGAGATAACTGATAACTGACATCCATTAAAACATGGCACGTGGAACTAGAACAGTCTACCGCAGCGAGCGAAATAAAGGGTTCAGTTCGAGATTCCAACCACCTGAAGAAGGCCGGAGCGTACAACGGCCGAAACGTTGTGATAAATACGGCAACAAAGATGAGGATGATAGTCCGAACAATGTAAATAGTGCTATCGCAGTGGTTCTCACCTTTTCTTGCCCAGTGCACCCTTTTCGCCATATGTCAGAATGTCATCCCCACCCGCCATATTTCTAAGTTTGTCCGACTCAAATTGGGAATTTCAAATAAATTGCATATCCTTTGTTTTCCATATTACTACGTAGACATTTGATGGACTGTTTTTAGAGAGGAGTTTTACAAATTTAATAGCAATAGAAAATGTTGATGGATTCTTAACCTCGGATAATTCTACAGTGATTTCTTTTACATCACAACTAATTATTAAACACCGTATATACTCGAGTTTTATGATATTTTTTAACTCAAAAGAAACGGGATCGGATTATACAAAAGTAATTTCTTTGTGGGGGTTAAAAATCATGAATTTTCAATAATCCGTTGCACTATACACAGGTAATTAGTTCTGGAGGGTTTAAAATTCATGCATTTTTTGTGGTCATAACCTACTTGGTAGGATTACGTTCACACGGTACCTTTGGCTAATTCTCACTGTACATTTGGCTAATTCTCATGGTACCTTTGGCTAATTCTCACAGTATCTTTGGCTAATTCTCACGGTACTTTTGGCTAACCAAATTATTAGACATTCAGTTTGCTTATTTCCTATACTAAATCTATTATAGTTAATGCATAAACTGATTTGAAGTGTTTAGTATTTACTAATTCGACATAATTGATTTTTATATATCTTGAGTCTTATTTCTTGTTTTCATTTTTATAATTGATTCAGGGTACGTGCCATCACTGATTTCATGCCATTTTCAGGCCATTGTTTCTCTTTTGGAAAGGTTTATCTTCAGTTTTAACTTAGTATATGTTGCGTTGTCTCATAACAACAAAAAAGTAAGCGAGATAAAAAAAAAAACTACTATTAATACTAGCAAATTATATTATTTCGTAAGGACTATGAATGGGAAAAATTAACCCTTTGAGCCCCGCGTTTCTGAAACATTTTACACCTTCTGCCTGAGCCTCTGAGTCAAAATTCGCAATTAATTGTTATGTAATGTTTCACGGTAGATATAAGTATTGTTACAAGTGTTTACCCACCGTTCAACCGGTAGCTGGGCATTAAGTCATTTTTCTCTACCATTGTTCAACTGGTGACTGGGCATTAAGTCATTTTTCTCTAGCACCAGTAAAGCGATGGTCAGAATTCAAAGCATTAAACATATGAACTAAAAACCAACACACACGTACCTAACGTTAAAAAATGTCATTCTTTCTTTCGTCTTCATCTTTTTTTCTTTCTTTGTTGCATTGTTTTTCATTTTCTTTACGTCTTTATTGTTATATTTCTTTCTTTTTTCGTTGCCTCTCCGTACTTATTTCTTTTTATTTCTTATCTGTTTCACCGTCTCTTTTTGTATTCAGTGCTCAGATTTCTTTATTTCCTCTTCGTCTTTTTCCTTCTTTCGTCTTTGTATTGTCTTTCTTTATTTTCTATTCTTTAACATTATGTTTTCATTTTCTTCATTTTATTCTTTCTTCTCCATACTCTCATTCCATGGTCTTTTTCCTTTTTTTCGATTTTACATTTTTCTTCTTCATTTTCATTATTATATCTTGTTCGTTTCTTTTTTTGTCCTCTTCTTAATTTGGAATTCTTTCTTTATATATAATTTTTCTCTTTCTTAATATATTCTTGTCTTTTTTATTTGTTTCATTCTCTCTTTTTTGCTTTGTGCATATTTTTATTATTCTGCTTTTTTTCTCATTTTCTTTTAATATTTTATTTATTTCATCATTATATGTTTCGATCTGGTTATTTCTTTTGTCAATTCTTTTGGTCTTTCTTTCTTCCTTTTATTCTTTCTTTCTTTACTTGGATTTAATTCCTCGTTTTTCCCCTTTTTTTCTCTCACTTGTCTACATTAATTACTCTTTTCCTCGTTTCTTTCTTTATCTCTTTCTTTATCTCTTTCTTTTCTTTCTAACGTTTTCTTCTTTTCTTCCATTTTCCTTTCGTTTGACTAAATTCAATCCTTTTCTTTCTTTATCTCTTTCTTTCTTTTCTTTATCTCTTTCTTTCTTTCTTTCTAAATTTTTCTTCTTTTCTTCCATTTCCCTTTCGTTTGACTAAATTCAATCCTTTTCTTTCTTTATCTCTTTCTTTCTTTTCTTTATCTCTTTCTTTCTTTCTTTCTTTCTAACGTTTTCTTCTTTTCTCCCATTTCCCTTTCGTTTGACTAAATTCAATCCTTTTCTTTCTTTCTTTCTTTCTTTCTGTATGCTCGTTATTTTCCTTCTTTTACTTTTTCTTCCCATTTCTTATTCTTTCATTCTTTTTCTCTTTGTAGCCGTTGATAATATTCACTATTTTCTTTTTTTCTTCTTCTCTCTCTCTCTCTCTCTTTACTTCACTTATTACACTATCGTCACTTTTTCTTTCACTTTTTCTTTTCATCTTTTTTATTCTTCCTTTCTCTTCCTCATTTTCATTTTCCAATTTCTTTATCTATTTCTTCTTAGAATTCATTCTTTACCTTTTTTCTTTTTTCCTTGCTAAGAACTCATATTTTCTTTTTGCATTCTTTTTACCTTTTCTTTTACTTTTTCATCCTTTTTTTTATTTTGCTTTTCCCCCGCATCGCCTCACCCATAATTTCTTTCTCACCTTGAAATTAATTTCTTTAAATTTGTATTTTCTGCGTTTCTTTCCTCCGTTTTTGTCTCTTTCAATCTCTTTATTTCTTCCTTTCATCAAAAGGAAAAGAATGTCAAATCCCTTTCCACACTTGCTCATATGTAACAATGAAGGGAAATGCATTCGTTGCAATCGCCTGCAGTCGGGGTCTTCATCTTTCTTCTTTTCTTATTCCGTTAAAACAAAACACGCAAATTGTCCGTTCAGGCCTCTTCCTGCCACAATAGGCCCAATCTGTTGTGTAGAACCCAAATACATTAAAAATTGAACACTTGCACGCCACACATGTTTAACTGACCGATACACGGGGGCATTCTAAAAAAACACACAAAAAAATGAGTGCAGTTGCGCGGGAAAGAATTTTTTTCTTTTTTTTCTCGCAAGTCGCTATCGGAGCTTCAAGAAAAATGCAAATTGGTAGGTGTGAAGAAGATGTTCAAAAAAAAAGTCATAAATAAATAAGAAAAAAGCCTATATTGTAAAAATCATTGGGTGGCTAAACTGACGTCTATAGCGCCAGGTGCTTTTAAAGCTGAACATATGTGGCAAACACCGGTTTACTTTTTTCCAAGGAAGTAATGTATTGCTCAACCGCAGACGACCGTCGTCGGTGAATAAGTTTTCGAAGAAAATGGCCGCTGATACCTTCACGTAGATTGTTTCTCTTTTCTTTATATAATTCGTCTACATTCTCTTCCAGTCCTTATTAAATCAGGATTGTTATTCTTATTTTATTAAGTTCCTTCTCTTTCTTCTACATATTGTTTAAGTTTACTAGGTCGCCATTTTCTATATTTTACCTACACTCTCCCGGCACGTTCATTCTAGGCTTTTGTCGTTCATTCTTAATTTTTCTCTTTTATTTTATTACTTTCTTTATCTTCTCTTCTATTTCTCATCTATTTATTTATTTATTTCCTTCTCTTTCCTCGACATGTATCAATACAGCTTATAATCTTTCTTCTCGCATTCATTTTCTTTCACCTTCGTCTCCATTCCAGCACAAGTATTTTTTTCCTTCTTTCGTGTTCTGTAAATTTTATAGATATATATTACTTCTTCATTTGACAATTTGGTTTCAATCTGCTTTAATAAGGACTGGAAGAGAATGTAGACGAATTATATAAAGAAAAGAGAAACTATCTACGTGAAGGTATCAGCGGCCATTTTCTTCGAAATCTTTTCGACAATTTCACACGTCTCCTTTCAATTATTCCTTTTTTCTTCAATTTTTACTTTTTTTTTTTTTTTTGGCCTTTCCCAAAATTTATTCCTAGACGTTTTTGTTTTCAATTTTTTCGATTTTTTTCTTTCTTTTTTCTTTACTTTTTCTCTTCTTTTTTTTTTTCTTTTGCATTGGTCTGTAATTTATTCCGAGTCTATTTTGTTTTCATTCTATTTATCTTTCATTCGTTCTTTCTTTCTTCTTTTTCTTACTTTCTTTCATTTTTATGCTTTAGCCTATAATTTATTCCAAGTATATTTTGTCTTCATTATCTTTATCTTTCTTTCTTTCTTTCGTTCTTTTATTTTTATGCTTTCGCCGATAATTTACTGAGTCTATTTTATTCTCTTTCTCTTCTTTTCTTTCTTTTTTCTTTCTTTCTTCTGTCTGTTTTACTCTTCCTTTTTTTTTACTTTTGTTTTATTTTTATGCTTTCGCCAATAATTTATTTTGTGTCTATTTTATTATCTTTATCTTCCTTTCTTTCTTTTTTCTTTCTTTTTTCTTTCTGTTTTTCTCTTTCTTTCTTTTTTACTTTCATTTATTTTTATGCTTTAGCTGATACTTTATTCCAAGGCTATTTTCTTTTCATTCTCTTTATCTTTCTTTCTTTTTTTTCTTTTATCTCTCTTTCTTTCTCCTTTCTTTTTCTTCTTTTTTTTTATTCTCATGCCTTTGGCCGATAATTTATTTAGAGTCTATTTTTCTTTTTATTCTCTTTGGTTCTTTTTTTTCTTTTTCTCTCTTTCTTTTGTTTTTCTCTTTTTTTTTTTACTTACTTTCTTTTATTTTTATGCTTTCGCCCATAATTCATACAGAATCTACTCCATTTTCATTATTTTTATCTTAATTCCTTACTGTACTTTATTATTTCTCCCAATAAATATTTTCTTTCATTTTTTTTCATTTATTTCAAACCCTTTTTTTCCTTCTATCCTAATTATTTTTGATTTCTCTCTTCTTTATTTCCCTCGTTTATCTCTCAGTATCTTTGCTCTTTCAGCCACTATTTTTTTTTCTCACTCTCATTCTGTATTTTTCTGTTCTTCTACTTCTACAACAAACTCATTTCCTCCCCTTCATCAACCCCGTCACCTCAATTCTATTTTTGCCTAAACTCCCCCACTTTTTTGGGCGCGATCGTTCTTTGTTTCGTTTCATTTTCGGCCTCGCTCTCGTGTTTTTAATGCACCCCTGCTGCCAGCAAACGCTTTGATCTTCCCCTCTCACCTCAACAAATCAAACCAGGCTTGAAACATGCCGATTACCTCCCACCACTTCCTCACCTCCCACCGCCTCTTTATCGCCTTTTACACTTATGCAAATACGTACGCGCCCACTTTCGCTCCGTCCTTTTGCAGTCACTTAAGAGGGGGCACAAAATAAACATCTCTAGAACACTGACCCGCACAATATCAAACCAACTGTTTATTTCATACGGAAAGGTGAAAGGCCCCCTCTGTGAGTGTCAGTCTTTTGTCGTCAGTTAATACTCAATGGATGCTACAATCGCTTCTAAATTTGAACAGAGAAAAAATATATAGGGGAAAGTTAACACTCGTCCGCCATTAAGATCTTCCCATCTACTCGCTGCTCGAAGATGGTTGATATTAGTGAAGCAAAACAAATATTCAAAGAGCATATGACAATAATTAAACAGAAGTGTAAGTCAGGCAGAATCTAGAATCAGGTCGGGTTTGCTGTTGGAGCCGATATGATGTGAAACCCGAAATCGGCGATGAGAACAGTGCATCACTGAAACCACCCTTGATGCATCTAAAATGTATGATTTAACTATCTATCTATCTATCTCTCTTTCTCTCTCTCTCTCTCTATATATATATATATATATATATATATATATATATATATATATATATATATATATATATATATATATATGTATGTATATATATATATATGTATATATATATATACATATATATATATATATATGTATATATATGTATGTATATATATATATTAGCTAGAGGCAACCGGACGTCTAGCCACACTGATGAGCTGTGAAACAGCGAAACAGTCTGTCTGTGGATGACAAAAATATATATATATATATATATATATATATATATATATATATATATATATATATATATATATATATATATATATATATATATATATGGGTGTAGATATTACAAAGGATAATATGTATATTTATATTTATTAATATATACACAATAGCTATGTTGTATTAGATCGAACAATATGTGCAATATATCATAATTATATATATATATATATATATATATATATATATATGAGAAATGGACAAAGTCCGACAATTTTTTAAAGACATTTTTATGTTTAATATTCTTTTTTATAGATACAAATATTTAAGCAAATGCTCTGTTTTATAATAATAGGATATATGAGGGTTCCGTATAGGATACAGGTTCGATTCCTGTCGGATGACGCATATTTTCTATGAAAAATTTCTCGGACATTCACACCGGTAAATGTTGTTAATACTGTTTATTATGAACAGATCATTTACTTAAATATTTGTATCTATAAAAAGAATGTATAAAAATAAAAATATCTTAATATATAAACACACACACACACATATATATATATATATATATATATATATATATATATATATATATATATATATATATATATATATATATATAATATAAATAAAGTATAGGACTGGTGTATATGGAATAACTTCCTATAACCAAAAATACTATTCATAAAAGAGTGCTCAATACAGAGTAGAGCCAATACTATTTATTCGAAAATGATAGCATGAATATGTCATGAAATCACTAAAAAAATAGCCATTTTCTTTCAACACTTCTGGTGTCTTATCAAGTGATGGTGTTAAATACATTCAACACCATCACTTGATAAGACACCAGAAAGTTTAGGTTATATAAATATAAAAGTGAACATAGAAGTCAACACTTAGAGGCGACTGTGTTGACTTCTATGTTCACTTTTATATTTACACACGTTCTATCTCTGATATTGAGCACTTTATCCCATAAATATAGCACACTTTAAGACTATATATATATATATATATATATATATATATATATATATATATATATATATATATATATATATATATATATATATATATATATATATATATATATATATATATGATAAAATATTAGCTAAAGCTTAAAATTTAAAATAAATTTAGAGTTCAATTCCACTGGGTACAGATCTTAAACAGAAATATATCATAATATTAATAAAATAAATTTGATTACTAATTTAATGTTATTCTATTAAAATTATCACACACACATAAATATATATATATATATATATATATATATATATATATATATATATACATATACACACAAATACAAATATATGTAAAAATTTTGATAATTTTGATGATTTGGATCACGATCCAAATCATCAAAACCTACAATTTGTAGGTCTGATGAATTGGATTGTACTTACGATTCTAATGTAATAAATTATAACCATGGAATATTAGTGTTTAAGCCTTTTTATCATATATATATATATATATATATATATATATATATATATATATATATATATATTAAATTAATTTATTTTCTAAATTAATTTCTTTTTAAATTAAGTTATTCGCTATGACTAAACATTGAGCTCTCAGAATTTCATCCCCCTTGGGAGTATCCATACGGATTACCAAGATTTTCGTTACTTATATATATATATATATATATATATATATATATGTCTTTGTGTGGCGGGGGAAAATACAGAGATAATAAATGTCTATCCTTCACACTTTTATTGCTGTGAGATATATATATATATATATATATATATATATATATATATATATATATATATATATATATCACAGCAATAAAAGTATGAAGCTTTATATTACTAATATTAAAAACGGGCGAAGCAACCGGTTTCGCTACCGCTCTTCAGGCTTCCAACGGGAGATTTAATTTAAATTCAAAAACACAGAAAATGTACAATGAAAAGGAAATGTGGGGGAGGAGAAAAAATGGGCAAAAGGAGCTAGAGGTAAATGACAGCGAGCCCCAACAAACACACACGCTGTTTGCACAAGGAAGGCCTGCGGGACCCGATGTAAAGTGCCTCCAGCACCTTAAGGTGAAATTCACCCGTTTTTAATATGTCTCGTAATATCAAGCTTCATACTTTTATTGCTGTGATAAAATTTTCTACCTTCAAAAATATCTTTTTATATATATATATATATATATATATATATATATATATATATATGATATATATGATATATCTAATACATATATATAGGATGGACATATATATATATATATATATATATATATATATATATATATATATATATATATATATATATATATAGGTAACTACACTCGTTTCGGAAAACCTTCGGTTTCTTGATTTGCCAATAATCAAATCAATATCGAAGGGAAAAAATGTTTTAAAAAAGAAAGAGCCAGTAACATGAACGTCTGTCGAAAATAATCGTACAGCTTACAGTTCCAAAGCCCAAAGAAAAAACCCCGATACGAGTAAACAACTAACTAAAAAAGTGCTCAATACAAAAGTAGAGCAGACCTAGTCAAACCTAGAGAGCCAGACAAAGCTACGAAGGTTTCACGTAAGCGGATCGTCAGGGAAAGTTGGCTCTTTCAACGTCAGGAAGCCTCCTTCCCGACAACAAATTGACCATGTTTAGATCTAAGAAAGCGAACATTCGGCTATGCGCCCTCCTATATATATATATATATAAATATATATATATATATATATATATATATATATATATATATATATATATATATATATATATATATATAATTATGATATATTGCTTGATCTAATACAACATAGCTATTATGTATATATTAAAAATATAAATATACCTTCATATATCCTTCATAATATCTACATATATATATATGTATATATATATATATATATATATATATATATATATATATATATATATATATAATTATGATATATTGCACATATTGTTCGATCTAATACAACATAGCTATTGTGTATATATTAATAAATATAAATATACATATTATCCTTTGTAATATCTACACCCATATATATATACATATATATATATATATATATATATATATATATATGTATGTATATATATATATATACATACATATATATACATATATATATATATATGTATATATATATATATACATATATATATATATACATACATATATATATATACATATATATATATATATATATATATATATATATATATATATATATATATATATATATATATATAATTTACAATAGGAATTAAGATAATTTTAGTTAATGATGATTTTCACCTACCAATTTAAATTTTAAAATTCGCAGGATTTTTTAAACTGTTTCTGGTATCAGTTTGTAGTGCTCATTAACTGAAGGTTGCTTAATTCAAATTAATTAACAAAATTTGCTCTGTTTAATGAAAATAAACATGAAGCGCTTTTTTGTGAGGCAGTTTTAACATATTTTAAATTCTATGTTGTGTTAATAGGACTCGCCTGGATTATACCAATGGATTACTACCTGTTTATATATATATATATATATATATATATATAGATGTTTATATCGGAGGTTATGGTAGAGTCCAATTGTCAGAGGATACAACGTGAACGGAGAATATGATATATATGCAGGGACACCGAATCAGAAGTCAGGTGAAGTCTGAACTGTCATGATATAGTCTTTGAATCACTTCGGCGCGTGTTTAGCGCGGCCTCATCTTCCTGGCGTGTTATCTACGATAACTAAGTAGTGGTTTCCTTTGTATGTGAAAAAATCAGCACAGAGACACTGGAAAGGGTATTCCGGGCTCGTTGGAGGGACTGGTGGAGCGCTAGGATTAGATGGTGCGTTGCGATTGCATTGCAAGCAACTGGCACGGAGTGCTGCGATAGCAGGCGTTATACCTGGCCAGAACAGATTCTTCGGCCCTAGCGATCATAGAGGTTACTCCTTGATGAGCGGAATGTAAGGCACAGAGCACCTCGTCTCGCAGGGATGGTGGGATAACGATGCGGTCCTTATAAACTATGACGCCGTCTATAGTAGACAGATCATCGCGAAACTGAAAATACTCGCGAATGGAGTTTGGCGGAATTCTGGCATGCCAGATTCTATGAGCTCAGTCAATACTAGCATATCTTCGTCGCTGGCAGTGGCGGTGCGCACTCTGTCCCATGTGACTGACTTGAGGTTCAATGCATTTAGTGATGTGGTAGCGGCCGCAATCACACACTCCTCGATATCACTGCCAATGGTGTCGTACACCCTAAGGACAGGCAGTGATTGGGTCGGGTGTCGGAAAGCGTCATGGTTTGAGGCAATCGATGCCAGGTCATCCGTCAAAATGAGTTTCACAGGTTCGCCTTTCGGATGGCGTGATAGGCAGTCAGTGGCACGGTGTTTCACTCCGGGGATATGTACCATTTTAAACTTGTAGCGTAATGCGTGTTTGAGATGTCCTCAAGTGATCGGTCGAGGAATACTCTTAGTAGTGGTTTATGGTCGACCGGAATTATGAGGTCTGAGCAGCCTACGACGAAGTATCTAGCCTTGTCTAAGGCATCAGCGACAGCAAGGGCTTCACCTTCTATTGGCGCGTACCGTGATTCTGCTGCGTGCGTGAACCGGCTACCAACCAGTGTGACCTTCCAACCAAAGCGACAACAGAAAGGCTCGTTTTTAGTACAGCAACAATGTTTCTGTAAGAGCCAGAATCCAATGCCGGACTTTAACCATTCAGTCGCCAGGCAGGTTGGTTTATTTGGATCAAAGATGCGGACACCATGTTCAATTTCAGCAGTGATTGCCACTTTGGACTCCTGAAAGAGAGCCTCGTTCCACTTGAATTGGATGCCAGGTTTGAGTAGCTCCCGGTAGGGGAGCAACCGGTCCGCCATGCTGCATGCGTAGGAGACTTGATTAACTAGGCCAAACCATGAACGCACATCCGTGATGTTTTTCGGTGTCGAGAAGTCTAAAATTGCCTGTAAGTACTTCCTACATGGACGGACATCGTTATTTGTAATTTCGAATCCATCGAATTCAACTATATCCGCTCCGAAACCTATCTGGGTTCAGCGTAATGCCATCTCTCCCACAGATATCCAGCCAATTTACGGTCAGAAAGAAACAATCTTCCAGATTGTCGGCCCACAGTAGGGCATCATCAACACACTTCGTCTTGTTTGGTATGTCTGCGACAATCTCATCGTATCGCCACGTGTATCCGTCGCCGGACGCAATATAGCCTTGTAGTGCCGTCCTGTAGCGATACCGACCCCAAGGGGTAATAAATGTAGTGAGATGGCGATCCTCCTCACATAGAGGTACGCTATGATAACTATTCCAAGCATCGAGGACAGTTTTCTTTTTACCAGGGGGTGACCGTGCCTGGAGGAATGGCGATGGTGTGTGGTGCGAACTAATATTTCCTTTGATCTACTCGTGTCATTCCTAGAAGATATACGAAGTGTTTATCGCTAAAATAAATGTACGCATTGTATTTGATAGCGTGTTTATTTTTTTACCTCTCTGCCTTTAATATAAATATAAATAGTATAGAGATATATGAAGGATAATATAAGATTTAAATAAATATCTATACACATACAATATTATATTATAGTTCGATGCCTCGTTAGACCTCACGCCATATTGAGGTAGACCTCACGCTATAGAAGGTGCTCGAGGCCAGGTGCCTGTGAAATGAGAAAAATGGGAGCGTAACTTAATACACAGCCCGGGACGGCATCCTGGCCTCGAGGCCAGGTGCCTGTGAACCAATCGAGTCAGAGCTGACCGCTATATTGAAGCAGACATCCTGCTATAGAGGAAACGGGAGGCAGATCTCACGGTATACTGAGGTAGAGCTCCCGCTATATTGAGGTAGACCTCACACTATAGACAAAACGGGAGGTAGACCTTACGCTACACTGAGGTAATCCTCACGCTATAGACGAAACGGGAGGTAGACCTCACGCTATATTGAGGTAATCCTCATGCTATAGACGAAACGGGAGGTAGACCTTACGCTACATTGAGGTAATCCTCACGCTATAGACGAAACGGGAGCTAGACCTCAAGCTATATTGAGGTAGACCTCAAGCTATATTGAGGTAGACCTCAAGCTATATTGAGGTAGACCTCACGCTATAGACGAAACGGGAGGTAGACCTCAAGCTATATTGAGGTAGACCTCACGCTATAGACGAAACGGGAGCTAGACCTCAAGCTATATTGAGGTAGACCTCACGCTATAGACGAAACGGGAGCTAGACCTCAAGCTATATTGAGGTAGACCTCACGCTAGAGTAGCTCCGAAAAATACTAACGGTTTTTATTAAAGTCACTCATTTTGATTCTTTTGATTATTTTTTTTTGTATCACGAGAAACGCTAGATGATGGAACAAATTATTAATGATTCATTATTAAACATAGACACACAGACATTTCTTTCTATCGTTTTCGGATCTGATGAAGCCTAGAAAGGCGAAACGCGTAATCAAATCTTGTTTAAACGAAACGTTTTTCATTTGTCAAATTTCTTAAAACTTTCTCGGCATTCTATATCCTATTTTAAACAAACATCCATTATATATATATATATATATATATATATATATATATAGAGAGAGAGAGAGAGAGAGAGAGAGAGAGAGATAGATAGATAATCCTAATGAGCCAGGTACTACCTACCTAGGTTTCACCTCAAGGGGTCATCAGGGTGAATTGGATAGCGGCTTAACTTATTACTCGCTTGGCTTTTTCTTTGTACTGCAAAGTTCAAGCACTGGACGAGATTTTTCGCCGGTCGGAGATTTCTTATATTTCCATTTTTCCTCGGATGCCAATGCGAGTTTAAATAGATTTCCATAATATATATAGAGAGAGTGAGATAGATAGATAGATAGATAGATAGATAGATAGATAGATAGATAGATAGATGTGTGTGTGTGTGTGTGTTCGCCGATGGGACTTTTTCTTCAGATCGGAATGACAGACCAAACTGTGTATAAGAAAAAATCGTTGTGATGTTTTTTAGAATCAGGGAAGCAATAAATTAAATTATGTTACCAGATCCGACGACCAGAGTGCAGAGTGTCACTGTTTTTTTTTTGTTTTTTTTTGTGACGTATATATATATATATATATATATATATATATATATATATATATATATATATACCGTTCCTTTTTTTTACCTCTTTAGCCTGACGACCCGCTTAGGTAAAACCTCGGTAGGTTTATCTGGCTCTCTAGGTTTAACTAGGTCTGCTCTACTTATTGTATTGAGCACTTTATTTAGTTAGTTGCGTACTCGTATCGGGGTTTTTATTCTTTGGTCTTTGGGCCTGCATGCTCAACGATTGTTTTCGACAGGCGTTCATCTTCTCGGCTCTTTCTTTTTTTTAATACTTTTTTTCCTTCGATATTGATTTGATTTTTTGCAAATATATATATATATATATATATATATATATATATATATTGTTAAATATAAAAAAACAATGAATGTCTATTATGTTTGAGAAGTTCTAAACTTCGTATATTTGCTTTAATTCAGAAAGAAATCTCCCCAGCATTTGGATAATTTTTATTAAACTGTTCCTTGATCTAAGCTTTCGACTCACATGAGCCATCTTCAGAGTGGTTATGCGGATATTTAAACAAAAGATATTGATCATCAAAGATGATATTCTGTTATGTTGACACTGAAGATTTCTATGCGACGATAACGGTCGCGGAATAGCAGACGCAGGTCGTAAATTCATGATGCGATTCTATGAAGTCGTAACACGTGAAAGAAAGAAATATTAACAACAGAGCCACATTCAATGCAATGTTTTAGGAATAAAGGTTGATTCTAAAATCGAACTTTATTTCCCGAATAACCTAATACTTAAGGCATATTCAGCAAATTGAAAAATAGTTTAAGGCCTAATGTCTTTTTCTAATAATAATATGAGTATGTTACTTTCTCATTATGTTATCTGTATTTCGTTTGCTTAGCTTAGGCTGACATGGACATAAAAAACAATAGCAAACAAGACAAGAAAGATTACATTAATAGATCCGGTAGTTTCATATTTTCAGTGACGTGTTTAATCGCTGATATTAAACGACTAAAGAATTGGTGCTGTAACATCTTCCCAGATCGATTTTTTCTTCAGTAAATCTCTGTTCAAGTTAAGATCAATAAAAATCATTTAAAAGTGATGTTTTTCGTTGTTGCAATAATTGTTTTCTGATCACTGATCGAACTCAGGCGATCGACAAAAGAAGACTGCAGCAAAACAATCCGCCCATTCCTTGACTTCCTTTAGTACCGCTCGGCTTGCTTCATATTCAAGATACTTGCATATTAACTAACGGCTCCAGAGATATATGTTTGAGCAAAGATTTTTGTGTCCGATTTTTAAGTTAGAGCAACTCTACCTACCAGGAAGACTGGTCCAATACAGTCTTCCTAATAGATGAATAGATTAGTTTAAATAAGGAAGAGTTAGTACAATAGAAAGGAATGAAAATCTACTTACACCTGATGACGGAGCCCTCTGGGCATCGCTGATAACAGAGCATCGCGAATTCCAGGCCAGTCGCTTGTTATCTTGGGTACTTAGAATTCCAAAAACACCTGAGAATCTTTTATCTTCGAGCCGTGCCATTATTATACCACGAAATTTCCGGAGAGATATATCTTAAGAAATTAGCCAGGCAGCAGAACGTTGACCAACTTAATTAAGCTACTTGAATTTCCCGTATATTCCTAATATAGGTAAAGAGAGTTCCAATAATTTGGGCCGATATTAAATGTGAATTAAGTTTAAGCATCTAAAGACTTCTCTTGATGAAATGAGTATATTACTGAGATTGTGTTCAGTGAGACGTGTAGCTAGACGTCTGGTTGCCTCTAGCTAGGATCGAAACCCGACTGAACTGGCGTCAGTCGGAGATTCTACCCCTAAGCCGTTGGCGCACGGCAGGGATGAAGGTGGATTTAAACGTATTTATTTTTAGATGAACACAAAGTGACTGCGAGAACTCGATTCGATTTACCGAAGAGGCTTTTATTATTCGTAGCAATAGTCACTGTTTACAAACTCACACTTCCTCTCCAGAGAGCTCAACCGAATATATATATATATATATATATATATATATATATATATATATATATATATATATATATATATATATATATATATATAATTGTGTATTTGGACAGCAATCCAACTTTTTTACAAGTTTCAGTAAATACGACTGACAAGGTATTATATAATAGCCTCATCCACATGTAAAAAAAAAGACTAAAAATAATAAAAGTATTATTAAAAAACACGATAAAGCCAACACTCAATAATATCAACTACGAACACTGCCACAATATGCTGACAGTGTTTAGAAAATAAAACATTCCTAGATATAAACATAAAACAATCCATACATTCATTTAATGTAAAAAATAAAATCGCCCTTGATAATGGCTAAAAGTATAGCCGAAACCACTCGGACATACAAAACATTCGGACAATTTCTACAAAATTGATGTCCAGAAAAGAAGAAAATTATAAGAATATAAGAAGAATTAAATAAAAATCTTAACCGCAGTACCTTGCCAGTCGTATTAAATAAAACGGCACCAATCCTTCATTTATACATGTTTCATTAAAGACGCCAGCCAAGGTACTACTATTAAGCTTTTTATTTAATTTTTCTTGTGTTCGAACAAGTGTTTTCTTTTTTGGATACAGAGTGTGAAGAAACTGTCCAAATGTTCTGTAATTACGAGCGCTTTCAGCTATACTTTTAGCGATTATCAAGGATGATTTTGTTTTTGCTTTTTAATTGGGTGTATGGGTTGTGTGTTATTTTCTAGAAATGAAATAGCATCCAACATTTAAATAATGAAATCCACAAACATAACGAGACACTAAAAAAAAAACACCTTGATCGAAACCGAATATAAGGAAGCCCTGTAACACCTGAATCTTAGCATTAATGAACAACATCTTATACACAGATAAATTCTCTAGAATGTTGGTGTCATTACTGAAGGGCTGAATGATCTTTTTCCTCTCACCATTGCTCAATTGGGAAGACATAGTGGGACTGACACAAAACGATTTTAACCTCTTCTCTTTCTTGCTCAAAGGCTTTTTCAGTGATTCGTACGACAAATGGTGCCACGATGGCTAAACGTCTTATCTGAAAATTTGGAAGAAAGAAGCTCAATTAGTTTAGTGTTTTTTAGATATTAAACATTTTGTGGGATGGATAATTATGCTGTTACACCCGATATATATATATATATATATATATATATATATATATATATATATATATATATATATATATATATATATATATACATATGAAGAAATATAGTCTTAAGATGTGCTATATTTATGGGATAAAGTGCTCAATATCAGAGATAGAGCATGTGTAAATATAAAAGTGAACATAGAAGTCAACAGTTAGGGGCGACAGTCTGTTTCATGCTAGATGAAATAGAAGTCGTGGCCTGATGATTGCATCTAGCATGAAACAGACTGTCGCCTCTAAGTGTTGACTTCTATGTTCACTTTTATATTTATATATATATATATATATATATATATATATATGTGTGTGTGTGTGTGTGTGTAGCGTGTGTAACAGCATATAATTATCCATCTCACATTATTTCTGTTTCATCTTCAAGCGAATTCCAAAATTCGCTTGAAGATGAAACAGAAATAATGCTTTTAATTTAATATAATTGAATTTGAAGATTTTGGTTTCTGTTTTTGAAACATGCTAACTCCTGAGTGGTGATGAAACCATATTTTTAAATCAGTTAATTTATAATATATATATATATATATATATATATAATTTCTGGTTTCTGATAGTCGGATTTCATAAGCTAATTTAATTTATTGCCTCTCTTATCCACAACAATCCCAACCAATTTTAATTACGCATCTTTCATTGCAGAGACTTCTTTGGAAAAAGCTGCCGGAGTGGAACTTCCTCCTTACTAATGGAATACGTAAGTAACGGAGATGATTCATCGTTGTGAACGTGACATGACGGGTCCAGTTGCAAAGGTCAGGGAGCTGCTGGAACTAAGGTATGTAGCTCGTCATAACATATGCTATCGCAATAGCGAGAGAATACCGAGAGGTTTGCTACATTTCGTCTGTGTGAAAGGGGTGGTTATAATTAATTACCCGCAAGGCTACATAGATCCTTTTCAGCTCTCTCAAGACAGACAGCCTCGGCCAAGATATGGCAGCTAAACTATATTTGTCTGATCTGGCTCTTATAAAGATAGACCATTGCATGGGGAGTCAGATACTTACTGGTGTGGTACAATAAAATATTTTCCAACATCTTTAGATTGTATCGCTGAATAATTAGATTAAGAATGTAAATGAATAAAAATTTTGTCAAGGACACATGGCACAGTGGATAAAGGCCTTAGTTCGATCCAGTAACCGGACCCAAAGAGTGTGAGTTCTATACCCGGTTAAGGCAGTGGAGAACATGGAGATGGGAATTAACAGGAGATAACTGATAACTGACATTCATTAAAACATGGCACGGGGAACTAGAACAGTCTACTCCAGCGAGCGAAATAAAGGGTTCAGTTCGACGTTCCAACCACCTGAAGAAGGCAGGAGCGTACAACGGCCGAAACGTCGAAATAAATATGGCGACAAAGATGAGGACAATAGTCCGAATAATGTAAATAGTGTACATAATACCTCATCTCAGAAATATAGACAGATAATAAAAAATTTGGTAAAAAAATCTTTTGCATCAGTTTTATTTGATGGTAATGATAATATTAGCCGTTTCCTTATAAGGAAACTTTCGGCATTCATTGATCGAGCAGCTAGTACTGCTTTCAGTTGAAGTTTATAAAATCTATAAAATCTTTTTCTAAAAAAATTCAAGAAAAATCGAATTCTCAAGCCCAGTAGCTGTTATTACTCTTTCGAATATTGATCGGGAGTTTCCTTCCTAACCTTTTGTTTGAAGTAGTGTGGAAAGACAACATATTGATTATGTCATTATTTTCTCTTCTCAAGCCCAGTAGCTGTTATCACTCTTTCCAGTATAGATGGGGGTTTCCTTCCTAACCTTTTGTTTGAAGTAGTGTGGAATGTCAACATCTTGATTATGTCATTATTTTCTCTTCTCAAGTTCAGTAGCTGTTATCGCTCTTTCCAGTATTGATGGGGGTTTCCTTCCAAATCTTTTATTTGAAGTGCTGGGGAATGGAATACACAATTTAACTAAAATGCCTCTTAAGACTACAGAATGTTAGAAAAACTCTCTGGAAACCGAATAATGACACTATGATTTTATAAGAATAAAAGATTTTTCTAAATGTTCTGGGAACTTTGTTTTACCTTACTATGATAGAATATTCTTTTGGATTGCAATGTGGCGTAAGGAAAGGAACTTCATACTTTGATAACTGAATATTGATGATACGAATTTTCGAAATGAATTATTCCGTCCAAAACTGCTGGAAACTTTTGCATCAACTATATCTTTTTTATTTGTCAGTTTGTAACTATTTATTTGTTTATTTCATTATATCTGCTTGCGTTTGTGTTATTTCTTTTGGTTTATTTTTATTTACTTTTGGCAGAAATTCATGTGGGGGCGTCGAAGATTACTCGGCTGAAGGACTACAGAACAAACCAACAGCCTAAATGGGAAGCCGTAGCCTTCTTTCTTTTTTATTTTTTATCTCGTCTTGAAGTGGCGATGTCCCTTGCCTTAATGTGGCTTATCGTCGGAAATGGCGCTTGATAAGATCTCACTTACTTTCTGCAAACTATGGCATCTCGATTCGTTAATTGCTTGCATCTGGAATTAGCATCTTTTCTTTCTCTCTGTCTGTAGTCAATTTAATAGCCGTTTCGTTTTTATCCCTCCCCATATCCTTTTACCACGTGGTCTGTTTTAACCATAGATACTCACAACTACGCACATCAGCGAATGCGTGTGCATTGGAAGAGAGGTCTTTATGTAAATATTCGTCTTAATTCGTTCCACGATAATCTCTGATTAATAGCCGTTTCACATTGAATTCGTACCTGGATAGACTCAGATTAATAACCGGTAACCCTCCCCATGTCCTTTTACCACATATTCACTCTTAACAATATGGACACACAGCTACTCACATACACGAATGTATGTATGTGTGGTGGAGGGATTCTATGTAAATATCCCTCATAATTTGTGCCTTGATAGTCATGTATTAATAATAGCAGTTTTGCTCTTAATTCGACCCTGGATAATCCCGGATTAACAGCAGTCTCCTCATTTCCGCAAGCCTTAATGTGCTTTTACCACATATCCAAACTTATACATAGATGCACACAGCCACTCACATACACGAATGTTTGTTCGTATATGGGTGGGGGGCGTTATATAAGTATAATTTCGTTCCTCTATAATTCTGAATTAATAACCGTTTCGTCTCATACCTCCCCATGTTCTTTTACCACATATTCAGTCTTAGCCATAGATACACGCCATCAGTCAGATATCCTTTATTTCGCTCACTTGGGAACTAGAACAGTCTACCTCAGTGAGCGAAATGAAGGGTTCAGTTCTACATTCCAACCACCTGAAGAAGGCCGGGGCGTACAACGGCCGAGATGTCGCAATCGAGTCTCTGACTGTTTGCGACATCTGTCGAACGCTCTGCTTTGGCAGAGAGGAACCCGGACGAGGCTTTGCCGAAGGGCAAAGTTTCGTCCGGGGAGGTAGACAGTCCCTGAACCCGTTTATACGGGTTCTAAATGGGCATATTTTTGGCCGAGCCTACGGGCTCGGTAAGCCCACATTAAACCGGCCTTGTGCCACATTCGACCCACGTGGGAGGGTTGTTAAATATCGAGACGTTGTAATAAATATGGCGACAAAGATGAGGACAATAGTCCGAATAATTTAAATAGTATATATATATATATATATATATATATATATATATATATATATATATATATATAGGGTGCGATAGATAAATTATCGCCATTCTATATTTTGAATTTCGCTCATGCGGGTTGTTCGTTTTAGATTTTGTCGACTGCACAGTATCGTAGAGGCAGTTGTGCACCGTCTGAGAAAAAGCGCAGCATGATGACACAATTCACTCCGCCAGAAATTTGGAAACGATATGTTTTACTGCTTGACATTCGCGCCAGAATCTCCAATACGATCATTTCAGTATATTTGGGGGTCAATCCGAGGTCAGTTCAGAGGATTCGGAAAGAGTGCGATGATATATCTACCCAACATTATGGTGTTAGGATTTATCACGTGATAGAGAAGTTATGCCTCCATTCATCTTCCCACAGGGCCTCAGACGCAACACGGAGGCCTACATCAAGTGCCTTGAGGAGGTAGTGCTTCCCCGGATCAAGAGGGTGTCTGCTGGAAGGCCCTATGTCTGGCAACAGGATTGTGCACCATGCCACACAAGCAGGAGAACCCAGTCATGGCTCTCAGACAATTTCTGCGATCATATCCATCCTTACACCTGGCCACTTAACTCCCCAGGTGGCAGTTCCTTTGATGCTTATGTGTTGGGCGCAAGTTGAGCGAGAGACCAACAAAACTGTTTGTAACACCAAAGATGAACTGAAGGCAAGAATTATAGCAGCATTGACCAACTTAAACAAGAAAAGCAGTCCGGAAGAATTGCAGGAGATTCCAAAGTTGTCTGGGGACCGTTGTTGAAGCCCATGGCGATTTTTTGAATAAATTTTCTCTTTCCTAGTTAAAGATATTTTTGTGTAATTATGTATGTTAAAATTGAAATGCCAGTGTTATTTTCATTGTTGGGTAATTTAGACAAAATTTTATCCATTGCTCTCTCTCTCTCTCTCTCTCTCTCTCTATATATATATATATATATATATATATATATATATATATACACACACACACACATACACACACATACACACACACACATACATATATATATATATATATATATATATATATATATATATATATATATATATATATATATATATATATATATATGGCGTTTGGTTTGGTTAGGTTTCGTTTGTTTTACGGCATATCAACCTCAATGGCTTAATTAAGGCCGGCAAAATTTTTATTGATGGTATTTTTTAAAAATTTATTGCTGGTAATATTTTTTTTAAATGTATCCACGCTTTTCAAAACGTCCTGATCAGAGGCCTTGCTGCTGAATATAGTTTATCGTCATACCCAGGACGGGATATATAGCAAGACAAGAAAAAGAAACAGACCAATAGAGAGAAAGAGAGTGTGTGTGTGTGAGAGAGAGAGAGAGAGAGGGGGGAGAGAGGGAGAGAAAATCATGCTTATATATTAGAGGCACAGCGACTGAGGGAATGTGAGAGCCTATCAAAGCGAGCATTAGAGAAGAGGCTGGAGTGGGAGGCCTTATAGGGGAAGAGGCAGAGGCTTGCGTAAAAGTGCCACTGTTTAAAGAAGAGACGCTTATCGAAGCCAGTGAATCTTCGCAGAGTCGATGCAATGATAAAAGCGGACAAGGGAGATAATATGGAAATAAAGCGAAAAGATGGCGGAAGGAAATGCGAAGATAAGTAAAAGAAGAAAAGAAACGAAGAATAACGAGGAAAGAGGTTTAAGAAGAAAAAAAAGATTAAAGAAATGGAAAAAGAAAACAGTATGATAAAAAAATAGGAACATTTGAAAGACAACAGACGACAATGAGAAAACAAAGTTTCTATCGTTCTCATAGGTGTCACTGGGATAACATGGCATTGTGTAATATGGACACTGTCTTCATATATACATTAATTGACATACACTCACGTTCTGGCACGCACGCATTCACACACAAACATATACGCATATATATATGGCAGCAGGAAGAGGCATTTGAAATTTCTGGAACACGTAATGAGAAAGAAGGGCCTGGAGAATCTGATACCCACAGGTCGAATAGAGGGAAAGAGAGGCAAGGGAAAGCAACGTATGACATACCTGGCGGGCTTAAGCAACTGGATGACAGAAGGTTGTCTGGCGAATGTGGCAGAGGGTCGAAACATATTGAGAGCTAGAAGGCATAGGAGGATGTCGAGTGCCATGATCGCCTCGCTTGAAGAGAAACGGCACATAAAGGTCAAATAGACTGAAAGAGAGACAAGGGGAAGCAACGTATGACATACCTGGCGGGCTTAAGCAACTGGATGACAGAACGGGGTCTGGGGGTGTGGCAGAGGGAGGAAGCGAAACTTATTGAGAGTTACAACGGATAGGGAGAAGTGGAGAGCAATGATCGCCTCCGTCCTGAAGGGACACGGCACATAAAAAGAAAAGCTATAGTAGCAGTCGACTCGTTATCGTGCAAGATATATAGAAGCTTGTATATATCATATTCTATTTATCTCTCATTCTCTGTTTGAATGACAAAGTGGAAAATCATATGTGATGAAGTCCTTTCAAAGAACGAAACGCGTTAAAAAATTGAGCATTGCTGCACCATTTGGTCTGGTCCTCCTGCTATATATTTAAAGATGCTTAATAAGATCCAAAGGAGAATCTGCAATGTTATTTGTCCTGACCTGGCATCTCTGCTTCAATCCTTTTCCAATCGCCGTAACGTAGCTTCCGTGCGCCTTTTCTAAAAATACTTGAACCATAATTGTTTTTATGAACTTTCCTCTATGGTAACTAGACTTTATGAATTGAAGCGCACTACTAGATTGGCGGATAGGTCTCATCATATTACAGTTGAAATGGCTAGTTGTAGTCGTAAATTCTATGCTAACAGTTTATTTTCTCGAACTTCGCGTTTGTTGAATTCCCTTCTGGTTCCATACGTTCCAGCCAACTTTAATTTGCATAAATTTTAATGTAAAATCTATCGCTATCACCTGTCCTCTTGAGTAATGTCTTCCCTTTCAGCTCATCATTAATGTTTCTGTTCCTAATTCTTCAACACCCTGTAACACCTTGTGTCTTAGTGGCGTTTGACTGGCTTGGGGTGATTCCGATAAAAATATATATATATATATATATATATTTCATCAATAATTTATTTTATCGATAAAAGAACAAGGAGCAAGACTATTGTTATGATTCGATGCTGATTATAAACAGGCTTAACGCAGGAAAATGACCGAAGAGACTGTGTTGAGAATTATGTCTGAATTAGGCTTGATTTATGTAGATGACGACGCAAAACAAAACAATAAAGAAAAAAAGAAATCGATGAAATAAAAATAAAATTAAAAAAATTAAAAAAATGAACAATTTTTCTCCTCAGCATCTATCTTAAATATTTACAAGTCTACAAATTCCTGCTTTGAATATTTGCTGCCACATATGGTCTGGTGCTGCTGATATATATTTAGAGATTCTTTAAACCCAAAAATGAATCTGCAATGTTATTGGTCTTGACCTGGCGTCACTTTGCTACCGCCATAATATAGCTTGCCTGTACATTTTTATAAATACTTTCATGGTAATTGTTCTGACGAACGTTGCTCTATGGTGCCTAAACTTTATGAATTGAAGCGCACTACTAGATTGGCGGATAGGTCTCATCATATTGCAGTTGAATTGTCTAGGTGTAGCCGTAAATTCTATGCTAATAGTTTCTTTTCTCGCACTTCGCGTTTGTGGAAGTCCCTTCTGGTTCTATGTTATCCAGCCAACTTTAATTTGCAAAAATTTTAATGCAAAATCTATCGCTATCTACTATACGCCTGATTAATGTCTTCTCTTCTCATCATTAATATTTCTGTTCCTAATTCTTCCACACCTTGTGTTTTGGCTTTACTGCCTTGCATGGGGTGAGACCGATTAAAAAAATGTATATAGATAAACAAATTAAAAGTGCCAGATACTTTTGAAATTATCCTGGCTTATTTCCATCATGCTTAATGTGTAACCCGTAAGGATATTTATAGTTTCGAAATGGTAATTTCTTCTTTTTTTATTTTTCCCCTTTTTGCTTGGCGTATTGGGACCGGGGGTAAGTTTGTTTCCTAACATATCCTAAGAGAACTGAAACAATTTTTTTTTTACCAAAATTTACAAAAGATATAGATACAATAAAAATTTCAGTTGCCATTCAATTTTCAAATTCATTTCAATTCGTTTCATGATTCCGAATGTTGTGTAGTTCTAGCAGATTCATTCATAATGGAACTGAATTTACAAGGAATTTAAATGCAATGTCAATCGTTATCTACTGTCTTCTTAATTCTTATTTCTTTTATTATCCTCTCTTCTTAATAGTGGTTTTTTTCATATTCTCTAACACTCAGTAACCCCTTGCATCCTAGTGGCTTTATTGCCTTTGATTTTCAAAAATTAAATGCAATGTCAATCGTTATCTTCTGTCTTCTTAATTCTTGTTCTTTTATTGTCCTGTCTACTTAATAATAGTTTTTCTCATATTCTTTAACACTCAGTAACCCCTTGCGTCCTAGTGGCTCTATTGCCTTTGATTTTCAAAAATTAAAAGCAATGTCAATCGTTATCTTCTGTCATCTTAATTCTTGTTCTTTTATTATCCTCTCTTCTTAATAGTAGTTTCTCTTATATTCGCAAACACATAGTAATCTCTTGCATCCTAGTGGCTTTATTGCCTTTGATTTAAAAAAATTAAATGCAATGTCAATCGTTATCTACTATCTTCTTAATTCTTATTTCTTTTATTATCCTCTCTTCTTAATAGTAGTTTTTCTCATATTCTCTAACACTCAGTAACCACTTGCGTCCTACTGGCTTTATTGCATTTGATTTTCAAAAATTAAATGCAATGTCAATCGTTATCTTCTGTCTTCTTAATTCTTGTTCTTTTATTATCCTCTCTTCTTAATAGTAGTTTTTCTTATATTCGCAAACACATAGTAATCTCTTGCATCCTAGTGGCTTTATTCCCTTTGCATGGGGTGAAATTATTAAACAAATTACACCTTTGTTTCAATTACCCAACATCGTTTTGAGAAATAGATAATTGTATATCTTATTCTATCTATTTGTCTATCTTGATTTTTTTATCAGTTCACCCCAAACAAAGAGACAATGCTATTAAAATACTGAAAGTGAAAGTGAAGGGGCTCTAGAAGCAACGCGAAAGCCAATCCTAAACAGGAAAGAAGGGATAAACCTCAACGCCTTCTCAAAGACTGGGGAGGAGTTCGAACCGGGCGATAGGCGAACCTGTGTACTCCTTTTATGGAAATAAATAAATACTAAATAAAATTTCAGAGTTTAGGCGGAGACGTTAAAAGTGTAAAGTTGAAGTAGGCTCTGGAAGCAACCGGAAACCCAAACCTAAACAGGAAACGTGATAAACCTCTACTCCCACTCATAAGACTGAGGAGGTGTGCGAACTGGGCGATAGGTAAACCTATTTATTCATCAATTAACCTGTCTGTCTAGCTAGCTAGCTAGCTCACTATTTTTGGTAATTTAATGACAAAATGGAAAAACTTTTCTGATGAAGTCCTTTCAAAGGATATAACGCGTTAGTTTTTATCATTTTCGCATTCTATTACACAACATTATATATATATATATATATATATATATATATATATATATATATATATAAACTTATATGCAAAGATTCGCTAAAAAATGAACAGACATGACGAGAAAAATGACTAAAATTTTATGTAAACAAAGATTGATCGGCAAAATCTTTGAAAAACTAAAGAATTTTTTTTTAATGTACAAGTTATTTTCTTTTAATACTTCTTGGAATCTTCGAAATTTGGGTTAAAATCCTTGTTTTTCTGCGTGGAAAAATCGTTGATATTGAAATTCTTGCAAAAATTCCATAATTATAGGATCTTTCCATTTGTTAGCACTGACAATTATTTCATTAATTTTCGAGAAATGTATATTTATATCGGTTAGTGATTATGGTAGTTATAAGAATTTCTCGGAGAATTTAAATCATCATCTGTTTTAAATAAACAGGACCCCCAAGTATAGAAAAAAAATTTTGTATGGTAAAATGAAATAAAAAGTTAACGAAGACATTATTTCATTAGAAAAGCTTTTAATTGCATTTATGCATAAAATATATTATGGACGCAATTTGTATGATGAAAAACAAAATTTCGATGAATAATAAATTGCCCTCATTTTTTTAAAATTTTAATTAGAATTTATAAACTTTTAAATGGTTTAAAATCCTGAATTAATTGATAGCGTTCAAGTGATTTTGTCATTAAATACAAATGATATTTACTAATTATGAATGGAAAATGTTTCTACATTTCAGCGACTCACATTATTTTTAAAAGTATTTTGAATTGTTTTTGTGTGTTTCAACGTGGCGATTTTTGTAAATACAGATTTCCATACGCAATATTGTCAAAACATAGGAGCCATAACTTTAGTAAATTAAAAATGTATTGGTAATTTTCTAAGAGTTCCTATACAAGCGTCTTCCTAAATAAGATTATAAAGCTAAAGTACATAAATTAAATACAAGTTTAGAATGTTTAAAATATTTTAACGTTTTTCGTAATAGTGGGTAAATAAATAAAAAAAATGATATAAAAAACACGCTTGCGTTGTATCCGTCATGTAAATTTATTACAATTACTCCCCCTTATATAAATTAAGCAAACATCAGGCAGTCGATAAATGTGTCACTACTCCATAAAAACACACAGTCCCGTGTTAAAAAAATGATTTTTAGCGATGATCTAATGAATTTGAATGAACATTAATTAAACTTTAAATCAGCTGATTTTTATTAAATACTTTCAGATAATTATATTTTATTTTTGAAAGATTTTTTAATAAAGAGAATTATGCTGTGTTGACATATTTGTCAATATGTCCGATTTTAGCGATTTTACTGATAGTCAAAACCAAAAAAAATCATTCCAATCAATTTAAATTCGGTTTGAAATACAGCAAAATATTTTACTTATTGGAAATATTACATTTTATCTATTAGCCTGGAATTAAAACTAAAATAAAAGCTTCAAGGCATATTTTTCATTTTTATAATGCATTTTAAAACTTATGTATCGCTTTCTGTGAGGAGAAGTACCTACTTATATATTATATTTTGACAATCTCTCTATATTTGGTAACTGGATGACAAAAATGAAAACTATATATGATGAAGTCATTTCAAGGGACGAAACGCGTTACAGTTTTGGTTCCATTTTGTTATTCAATTACCCAACATTGTTTTGATATATAGAACCTGTTATACTATATTCTCTCTCTCCTCATCTATCTATCTATCTATCTATCTATCTATTTATCAGACCGTAACCTCATTCAGTCATTTGCTTTCTCTTTCTTAATCTGTTCAACTCTGCCTCCTTTCCTGCCTATCTATCTATCTATCTATCTATCTATCTATCTATCTATCTATCTATCTATCAGCCCGTAACCTCTTTCAGTCTGTTGCTTTCTCTCTCTTAATCTGTTCAACTCTGCCTCCTTTCCTGCTTATCTATCTATCTATCTATCTATCTATCTATCTATCTATCTATCTATCTATCTATCTATGTGAGTCTGTTCACATCTATATATCTATCTATCTATTTATCTATCTATCTATGTGAGTCTGTTCACATCTATCTATGTGAGTCTGTTCACATCTATCTATCTATCTATCTATCTCTCTGTCTCTGTCTCTCTCTCTCTCTCTCTCTCTCTATATATATATATATATATATATATATATATATATATATATATATATATATATAGATATATATAGATATATACATATATATCAATCCGTTCCCATCCGTCAATTTAGTTCCATTTCTATAGGTTTCTATGCCTATGTATCTGTTTGTCTGTCTGCCTTTCCAACTAATATTCTTTCAATATCGTAATAATGAAAGCACTCAACGAAATCTGTCGGATTACAACGACTTATAAAACATCTGAAAGGCTTTGTTTTCCGTCCGATAATCACAAGACAAGATGCTAATACCCACCATTAGAGAATGTGTAATAAAATGAGAAAGACTGGGCCGCGGGGAAGCGACGTTCGGTGGCGCGCAAAAAAGAAAGAGATAACAAATCATTCACTCTTAACTCGGAAACACATGCAAACTTAATAAGCATGGTGAGTAGTTTAATATACACGTAGAAAGAAGAAGAAGAAGAAGAAGAAGAAGAAGAAGAAGAAGAAGAAGAAGTAAAAAAAACAGTCTTCTCCGTTTATGCAAAACGCATTTGGACAAAGAGGACGTTGGTGGTGTATCTCTTTAGTTTAGGAAATTGGCCGGCGGTGGGTTTGACGGAGACGAACGTATGTAACAAGTTCTTTTCCTAAATCGTTGTATCACTCAAATCTATCTTCATTTAGCTGTGTTCTTTCAAATAATAAAATCTTAATATAAGAAAGAAAAAAACACAAATAAAATAAATACGAACCGAAAAGAAGAAACCAAACGAAAGATGATTGCTATATTAGATTCCACAGAAAGTTAAGGTCGTTTTTATATAAGAGCAGAAGTATAAAATAATAATAATTACTAGCCAAATCCCCATCTTATAAAAATTTCTCTGAATAATAATTTAAAATATTTCAGCAGACGATGTTATTTTATTTATGGTAACTGGATTTTTGGTGATTACTCCGTTTCCATTGCTCGATACTAAGCAAAAAATGGCAAAATATTGCGGTCGTCTTTAGTTCTTGGCCTTTTGGTGGGGATAAAAATGTAGTATATGCCCTCGCGCGGACAAAGGACATTTCATCTCTCAGTTGCGTCTGTGTCTTCGGACAGAGCGCAACTAAATTGAGTCTGTGTTTTCGGACAGGGCCCAACTTAATTGTGTCTGTGTCTTCGAACATAAGCGCAACTCAATTGCGTCTGTGTCTTCGGACAGAGCGGAATTCAATTGTGTCTGTGTCTTCGGACAGGGCGCAACTCAATTGCGGCTGTGTCTTCGGACAGAGCGGAATTCAATTGTGTCTGTGTCTTCGGACAGGGCGCAACTCAATTGCGTCTGTGTCTTCGGACAGAGCGGAATTCAATTGTGTCTGTGTCTTCGGACAGGGCGCAACTCAATTGCGTCTGTGTCTTCGGACAGAGCGGAATTCAATTGTGTCTGTGTCTTCGGACAGGGCGCAACTCAATTGCGTCTGTGTCTTCGGACAGAGCGGAATTCAATTGTGTCTGTGTCTTCGGACAGGGCGCAACTCAATTGCGTCTGTTTTTCGGATATAAGCGCAACACAATTGCGTCTGTGTTTTTGGAGGGGGCGCAATTCAATTGTGTCTGTGTCTTCGGACAGAGCGCAACTCAATTGCGTCTGTGTCTTCGGACAGAGCGCAACTCAATTGCGTCTGTGTCTTCGGACAGAGCGCAACTCAATTGCGTCTGTGTCTTCGGACAGGGCGCAACTCAATTGCGTCTGTGTTTTCGGACAGGGCGCAATTCAATTGTGTCTGTGTCTTCAGACAGAGCCCAACTGAAATTGCGTCTGTGTCTTCGTACAGAGCGCAACTCAAATGTATCTGTGTCTTCGGACAGGGCGCAATTCAATTGCGTCTGTGTCTTCGGACAGTGCGCAATTCAATTGCGTCTGTGTCTTCCGACAGTGCGCAATTCAATTGCGTCTGTGTCTTCGGACAGAGCGCAATTCAATTGCGTCTGTGTCTTCGGACAGTGCGCAATTCAATTGCGTCTGTGTCTTCGGACAGTGCGCAATTCAATTGCGTCTGCGTCTTCGAACAGTGCGCAATTCAATTGCGTCTGCGTCTTCGGACAGTGCGCAATTCAATTGCGTCTGTGTCTTCGGACAGTGCGCAATTCAATTGCGTCTGTGTCTTCGGACAGTGCGCAATTCAATTGCGTCTGTGTCTTCGGACAGTGCTCAATTCAATTGCGTCTGTGTCTTCGGACAGTGCGCAATTCAATTGCGTCTGTGTCTTCGGACAGTGCGGAATTCAATTGCGTCTGTGTCTTCGGAGAGTGCGCAATTCAATTGCGTCTGTGTCTTCGGACAGTGCGCAATTCAATTTCGTCTGTGTCTTCGGACAGTGCGCAATTCAATTGCCTCTGTGTCTTCGGACAGTGCGCAATTCAATTGCGTCTGTGTCTTCGGACAGTGCGGAATTCATATGCGTCTGTGTCTTCGGACAGAGCGCAATTCAATTGCGTCTGTGTCTTCGGACAGTGCGCAATTCAATTGCGTCTGTGTCTTCGGACAGAGCGCAATTCAATTGCGTCTGTGTCTTCGGACAGTGCGCAATTCAATTGCGTCTGTGTCTTCGGACAGTGCGCAATTCAATTGCGTCTGTGTCTTCGGTGAGTGCGCAATTCAATTGCGTCTGTGTCTTCGGACAGTGCGCAATTCAATTGCGTCTGTGTCTTCGGACAGTGCGCAATTCAATTGCGTCTGTGTCTTCGGACAGTGCGCAATTCAATTGCGTCTGTGTCTTCGGACAGTGCGCAATTCAATTGCGTCTGTGTCTTCGGACAGTGCGCAATTCAATTGCGTCTGTGTCTTCGGACAGTGCGGAATTCAATTGCGTCTGTGTCTTCGGACAGAGCGCAACTCAATTGCGTCTGTGTCTTCGGACAGAGCGCAACTCAATTGCGTCTGTGTCTTCGGACAGAGCGCAACTCAATTGCGTCTGTGTCTTCGGACAGGGCGCAACTCAATTGCGTCTGTGTTTTCGGACAGGGCGCAATTCAATTGTGTCTGTGTCTTCAGACAGGGCGCAACTCAATTGCGTCTGTGTCTTCGGACAGAGCCCAACTGAAATTGCGTCTGTGTCTTCGGACAGAGCGCAACTCAAATGTATCTGTGTCTTCGGACAGGGCGCAATTCAATTGCGTCTGTGTCTTCGGACAGTGCGCAATTCAATTGCGTCTGTGTCTTCGAACAGTGCGCAATTCAATTGCGTCTGCGTCTTCGGACAGTGCGCAATTCAATTGCGTCTGTGTCTTCGGACAGTGCGCAATTCAATTGCGTCTGTGTCTTCGGACAGTGCGCAATTCAATTGCGTCTGTGTCTTCGGACAGTGCGCAATTCAATTGCGTCTGTGTCTTCGGACAGTGCTCAATTCAATTGCGTCTGTGTCTTCGGACAGTGCGCAATTCAATTGCCTCTGTGTCTTCGGACAGTGCGCAATTCAATTTCGTCTGTGTCTTCGGACAGTGCGCAATTCAATTGTCTCTGTGTCTTCGGACAGTGCGCAATTCAATTGCGTCTGAGTCTTCGGAAAGTGCGGAATTCAATTGCGTCTGTGTCTTCGGACGGAGCGCAATTCAATTGCGTCTGTGTCTTCGGACAGTGCGCAATTCAATTGCGTCTGTGTCTTCGGACAGAGCGCAATTCAATTGCGTCTGTGTCTTCGGACAGTGCGCAATTCAATTGCGTCTGTGTCTTCGGACAGTGCGCAATTCAGTTGCGTCTGTGTCTTCGGTGAGTGCGCAATTCAATTGCGTCTGTGTCTTCGGACAGTGCGCAATTCAATTGCGTCTGTGTCTTCGGACAGTGCGCAATTCAATTGCGTCTGTGTCTTCGGACAGTGCGCAATTCAATTGCGTCTGTGTCTTCGGACAGTGCGCAATTCAATTGCGTCTGTGTCTTCGGACAGTGCGGAATTCAATTGCGTCTGTGTCTTCGGACAGTGCGGAATTCAATTGCGTCTGTGTCTTCGGACAGTGCGCAATTCAACTGCGTCTGTGTCTTCGGACAGTGCGCAATTCAATTGCGTCTGTGCCTTGGACAGTGCGCAATTCAACTGCGTCTGTGTCTTCGGACAGTGCGGAATTCAATTGCGTCTGTGTCTTCGGACAGAGCGCAATTCAATTGCGTCTGTGTCTTCGGACAGTGCGCAATTCAACTGCGTCTGTGTCTTCGGACAGTGCGCAATTCAATTGCGTCTGTGTCTTCGGACAGTGCGGAATTCAATTGCGTCTGTGTCTTCGGACAGAGCGCAATTCAATTGCGTCTGTGTCTTCGGACAATGCGCAATTCAATTGCGTCTGTGTCTTCGGACAGTGCGCAATTCAATTCCGTCTGTGTCTTCGGACAGAGCGCAATTCAATTGCGTCTGTGTCTTCGGACAGTGCGCAATTCAATTGCGTCTGTGTCTTCGGACAGTGCGCAATTCAATTGCCTCTGTGTCTTCGGACAGTGCGCAATTCAATTTCGTCTGTGTCTTCGGACAGTGCGCAATTCAATTGCCTCTGTGTCTTCGGACAGTGCGCAATTCAATTGCGTCTGAGTCTTCGGAAAGTGCGGAATTCAATTGCGTCTGTGTCTTCGGACGGAGCGCAATTCAATTGCGTCTGTGTCTTCGGACAGTGCGCAATTCAATTGCGTCTGTGTCTTCGGACAGAGCGCAATTCAATTGCGTCTGTGTCTTCGGACAGTGCGCAATTCAATTGCGTCTGTGTCTTCGGACAGTGCGCAATTCAGTTGCGTCTGTGTCTTCGGTGAGTGCGCAATTCAATTGCGTCTGTGTCTTCGGACAGTGCGCAATTCAATTGCGTCTGTGTCTTCGGACAGTGCGCAATTCAATTGCGTCTGTGTCTTCGGACAGTGCGCAATTCAATTGCGTCTGTGTCTTCGGACAGTGCGCAATTCAATTGCGTCTGTGTCTTCGGACAGTGCGCAATTCAATTGCGTCTGTGTCTTCGGAGAGTGCGGAATTCAATTGCGTCTGTGTCTTCGGACAGTGCGCAATTCAACTGCGTCTGTGTCTTCGGACAGTGCGCAATTCAATTGCGTCTGTGCCTTGGACAGTGCGCAATTCAACTGCGTCTGTGTCTTCGGACAGTGCGGAATTCAATTGCGTCTGTGTCTTCGGACAGTGCGCAATTCAATTGCGTCTGTGTCTTCGGACAGAGCGCAATTCAATTGCGTCTGTGTCTTCGGACAGTGCGCAATTCAATTGCGTCTGTGTCTTCGGACAGTGCGCAATTCAATTGCGTCTGTGTCTTCGGACAGTGCGCAATTCAATTGCCTCTGTGTCTTCGGACAGTGCGTAATTCAATTGCGTCTGTGTCTTCGGACAGTGCGCAATTCAATTGCGTCTGTGTCTTCGGACAGAGCGCAATTCAATTGCGTCTGTGTCTTCGGACAGTGCGCAATTCAATTGCGTCTGTGTCTTCGGACAGTGCGCAATTCAATTGCGTCTGTGTCTTCTGACAGTGCGCAATTCAATTGCCTCTGTGTCTTCGGACAGTGCGCAATTCAATTGCGTCTGTGTCTTCGGACAGTGCGCAATTCAATTGCGTCTGTGTCTTCGGACAGTGCGCAATTCAATTGCGTCTGTGTCTTCGGACAGTGCGCAATTCAATTGCGTCTGTGTCTTCGGACAGTGCGCAATTCAATTGCGTCTGTGTCTTCGAAAAAAGCGCAACACAATTGCTTCTGTGGCTTCGGACATAATCGGAACTCAATTGCGGCTGTGTCTTTGGACAGAACGCAATTGCGTCTGTTTCTTCGGACAGAGCGGAACTCAATTGCGTCTGTGCCTGCGGACAGCGTGATATTCAATTGCGTCTGTGTCTTCGGACAGGGAGCAACTGAATTGCCTGTGTCTTCGGAGAGGGCGCAACACAATTGCGTCTATTTCTTCGGACAGCGCGCAACTCAATTATTGATTAACTACATCCAGCGGCAAGGCCAGTAATTTTTTGGATTCCGGTCTTTATTTGAGCGTCTTGTGTAAGATGATAAACTACGTCCAGCATCGAGGCCACTGATCTGTTGTATTCCGGTCCATATTTGAGCGTCTTATGTGAGATGATAAATTACGACCAGCAGTAAGTCCACTGATCTGTTGGATTCCGGTTCATATTTAAACGTCTTGTGTAAGATGATAAACTACGTCCAGCAGCAAGGCCGCTGATCTCTTAGATTCCGGTCCATATTTGAGCGTCTTCTCTAAGACGATTAACTACGTCAAGCATCAATGCCTGTTATCTATTGGATCCCGGTCCATAATTGTGCGTCTTGTGTGAGATGATTAACTACGTCCAGTACCAATGCCTCTGATCTATTGGATTACGGTCAATATTTGTGCGTCTTGTGTAAGATGATTAACTACGTCCAGCACCAATGCCTCTGATCTATTGGATTACGATCCATATTTGAGCGTGTTCTCTAAGATGATTAACTACGTCCAGCACCACTGCATGTGTCCTACTGGATTCCGGTCTATAATTGGCCGTCTTCTGTAAGATGATTAACTACGTCCAGCACCAATGCCTCTGATCTATTTGATTACGGTCCATATTGGAACGTCTTCTCTAAGATGATTAACTACGTACAGCACCAATGCCTCTGATCTATTGGATCCCGGTCCATATTTGAACGTCTTGTGTAAGATGATTAACTACGTCCAGCACCAATGCCTCTGATCTATTGGATTACGATCCATATTTGAGCGTCTTCTCTAAGATGATTAACTACGTCCAGCACCAATGCCTCTTATCTATTGGATTACGGTCCATATTTGAGCGTCTTCCCTAAGATGATTAACTACGTCCAGCACCAATGCCTCTGATCTATTGGATCCCGGTCCATATTTGAGCGTCTTTTGTAAGATGATTAACTACGTCCAGCACCAATGCCTCTGATCTATTGGATTCCGGTCCATATTTGAGCGTCTTGTGTACGATAGTTAACTACGTCCAGCACCAATGCCTCTGGTCTATTGGATTACGGTCCATATTTGAGCGTTTTGTCTAATTATGATTAACTACGTCCAGCACCACTGCATGTGACCTATTGGATTCCGGTCCATATTTGGGCGTCTTGTGTAAGATGATTAACTACGTCCAGCACCAATGCCTCTGATCTATTGGATTACGGTCCATATTTGAGCGTCTTCTCTAAGACGATTAACTACGTCAAGCATCAATGCCTGTTATCTATTGGATCCCGGTCCATAATTGTGCGTCTTGTGTGAGATGATTAACTACGTCCAGTACCAATGCCTCTGATCTATTGGATTACGGTCCATATTTGTGCGTCTTGTGTAAGATGATTAACTACGTCCAGCACCAATGCCTCTGATCTATTGGACCCCGGTCCATATTTGTGCGACTTGTATAAGATGATTAACTACGTCCAGCACCAATGCCTCTGATCTATTGGATTCCGGTCCATATTTGTGCGTCTTGTGTAAGAGAATTAACTACGTCCAGCACCAATGCCACTGATCTATTGGATTACGGTCCATATTTGAGCGTCTTCTCTAAGATGATTAACTACGTCCAGCACCAATGCCTCAGATCTATTGGATCCCGGTCCATATTTGTGCGTCTTGTGTAAGATGATTAACTACGTCCACCACCAATGCCTCTGATCTATTGGATTATGGTCCATATTGGAACGTCTTCTCTAAGATGATTAACTACGTCCAGCACCAATGCCTCTGAACAATTGGATTACGATCCATATTTGAGCGTGTTCTCTAAGATGATTAACTACGTCCAGCACCACTGCATGTGTCCTACTGGATTCCGGTCTATAATTGGCCGTCTTGTGTAAGACGATTAACTACGTCCAGCACCAATGCCTCTGATCTAGTTGATTACGGTCCATATTGGAACGTCTTCTCTAAGATGATTAACTACGTCCAGCACCAATGCCTCTGATCTATTGGATTACGGTCCATATTTGAGCGTCTTGTGTAAGATGATTAACTACGTCCAGCACCAATGCCTCTGATCTATTGGATTACGATCCATATTTGAGCATCTACTCTAAGATGATTAACTACGTCCAGCACCAATGCCTCTGATCTATTGGATCCCGGTCCATAATTGGGCGTCTTGTGTAAGATGATTAACTACGTCCACTACCAATGCCTCTGATCTATTGGATTACGGTCCATATTTGAGCGTCTTCTCTAAGATGATTAACTACGTCCAGCACCAATGTCTCTGATCTATTGGATTACGGTCCATATTTGAGCGTCTTCTCTAAGATGATTAACTACGTCCAGCACCAATGCCTCTGATCTATTGGATTACGGTCCATATTTGAGCGTCTTCTCTAAGTTGATTAACTACGTCCAGCACAAATGCCTCTGATCTATTGGATCCCGGTCCATATTTGAGCGTCTTGTGTAAGATGAGAAACTACGTCGAGCAGCATGGCCGCTGATCTCTTTTCAACTCAATTGCGTCTGTGTCTTCGGACAGAGCGCAATTCAATTGCGTCTGTGTCTTCGAACAGAACGCAACTTAATTTCGTCTGTTTCTTCGGACAGAGGGTAACTCAATTGCGTCTGTGTCTTCGGACATAAGCGCAACTCAAATGCGTCTGTATCTTCGGACAGAGCGTACCTCAATTGCCCCTGTGTCTTCGGACAGAGCGCAATTCAATTGCCCCTGTGTCTTCGGACAGAGCGCAATTCAATTACTTCTGTGTCTTCGGACATAAGCGCAACTCAATTGCGTCTGTGTCTTCGGACAGAGCAACTCAATTGCGTCTCTTTCTTCGGACAGAGCGCAACTCAATTGCGACTCTGCCTACTAAAGAGTGCGTATTGGTAGTTATTCCGATGCCAAAACAGCCGATTGTTTCTGGGGCCGTGTTATTTTTCAACCTTCCCCGGGTGCACGCGCTTGGGCTCCCCACATAAAACTGTCTCACAAATCGTGCTAGCCTGGGACAGAAAGAAAATGCCATCGCTTCTCGTCCCTTTTGGTTTGGATCAGAGTGTAGTATCTGTCCTATGACAGATAAACTTCATTTCATCTCTCAGTTGTGTCTCTATCTTCGGACAGAGAGCAACTGAAAATATTATTGAAAGGCGAGCGGTCTCGATAACCTGCTGCCCGCGGCATTACCACCCTCATTTCACTAGAGAAGCGGGGTCTATAGTTATACCGATGCAGGCCCAACCGATGGATTCTGAAGTTGTCCTGTTTTTAAACTTGGCCCGTGTGGACGCGCTCGGGCTCCCAACATAAAATTGACTTTCTCTCTAACCGTGCTAGCGTGGGACAGAAAGAAAATGCAATCGCTTCTCGGTCCGTTTGGTTTGGATCAGAGTGTAGTATCTGCCCTCGGGTGGATAAACTATATTTCATTTCTCAGTTGCGTCTCTGTCTGCAGACAGAGCGCAACTGAAAATATTCATTAGAGATGACTGATCTCAGGAAACAGCTACCCGCGGCACTAGCCCCGTCATTTCATTAAAGATGGGTGATCGGTAGTAATGCCGATGGCAGCGCCACCGACGTTTGTGGGATATGGGCTATTTTGGGACCTGTCAAGGTTGTATGCACTCGGGCTTCCCACATTAAACTGACATTCTGTCACATCCAGCCAGCTTGGTGCGACAAGAAAAGACAATCGCTTCTCGGCCTTTTGGCTGAGAGGTGTCTTATCATCTCTCAGTTGCGTCTCTGTCCTTGGACAGAGTGCGCTCAGGGGATTCTCTGTCAAAGGACAGGGGGGGCAACTGAGAAAATCATACTGAAGTGGTGCCCCGCCCTGGGGCACAGGTGCCCGAGGCCGCGCCCTCTCATTGCGCATGAGGAAGGGATCGGTGCACGCACTGAGGCCAGCGCAACCGATGGTTGCGGGGGATGGGGGAATTTTTGTCCCTTGCCCGAGTGTAGGCCTTTGTCAAATTGTAAATAAATATATTGCTACACGGCGAATTCCTGTACTGAACACTGAACGTAACATTTAATTTTTATTTTAAATTTAATGCCATCTCCATCCAGGACGTGGATGATCTTGGTCCTCATCTAAAAAACCTTTCTTTATTATCTGTTAAGTGCCGCGACTTTTTGGTAAAGCTAGTACTGGTTTGAATTCAGAATATTCCTTTCAAAACGGATATGGTCATGGTTCTCCACAGCTTTCTTTATTTATTATTTGTGATTTGTCATGACTTACTGGGAAAGATAGTGAAAAGCTATTTAGTTGCCTTCTCCATAGATTACGATTTAGAGTATTCGTTCACCGTTCAGGACTTAGGCGATCATGACTCTCCACAGCTGCCGTTTCTTTATTGTTTGTGAATAGTCATTATTTCGTGGAGTGAAGTGGTTTCTTGTTGCCTGCTTTCTGGTTTCGGAGTATTCTTTTTCCTTTCAGGACATATGTGATCATGGCTCTCCACAGCTTCCGTTTCTTTATTGTCTGTGCATAGTCATGATTTCTTCATGATTTTATTTGAGTGCATTCTTGTTGCCTTCTCTCTGTTGTCCTCATCTTTATTGCCATATTCACGACGTTTCGGCTGCTGTACGCTCCGGCCTGCTTCAGGATCTGTCTATATTTCTGATATGAGGTATTATAACTATTTACACTGTTTACATTGTTCGGTCGGTTGTCCTCACCTTTATTGCTATATACACGATGTTTCGGACGTTTCTTCTACTACTATGTACCTTACCGTTGCCTTTTCTATAAATATTTTCATGGTAATTCTTGTGATGAACTTTCCTTTTTGGTACCTAGACTGTATGATTTTAAACGCAGTACTAGATTGGTGGCAAGGTCCCATCATTTTACAGTCGAAATGGCTATATGCTACAGTAAGGTCTATGCTCACAGTTATTTTCTATCGCACTTCTCGCTTGTGGAACTCTCTGTCGGCTTCTTGCTTCCCAGTTTAACTTTGATCTTCAAAAGTTTAAATACAATGTCAATCGTTATCTTCTTAATTCTTTCACTTTTATTGTCTTCTCTCTTTAATAGTATATTTTTCACATAGTCTCTAACACCAAGGAAGCTCTTGCATTTTAGTGACTTTATTAACTTGCTTGGGGGCGAAATGATTTTTATAAAGCTTTAGGCAACCAGAGAGTTTCTGTCTTCTTAATTCTTGTTTTTATTGTTCTCACTCATTAATAATGATTTTTCTTGTTGTTTCACAATCTGTAACCCTTGTGTCTTAGTGGTTTCATTACCTTGATTGGGGTGGGGGAATGATTAAAAATATTCGAAGCATAAAGCTATAGTACACAACTGGTCGTGGGGAGAATATTAGTAACTGAAGAATATATAGCGACGCAAGCAATTTTTCGCCTAGTTCATATCTTTTCCGGTTGTCAACCATTAAAATTTGGCAGCGTCTTATTTAAAACGTTTTTCATACCTCTAGTTACATATAACAAATTCACCGTCGGGACATTTAATGTTAGAAGACTAGTCAAATCCGAAAAGCTGGAATTATTGGCTCGGGATGTTGATAATCAACACACAGGGTGTTTCACAACTGTCGAATTGTCAGCGACCTCTCAGATGAGGAGAGCTCGTTAAGCGTAAGAAGCTTAATGAGGAGGAACAGTATTTCCATCAGCATGGTGCTCTTCCTCACACTGCTAATGCTATCATCGAATGGCTCTGTTAAAAGTTTGTGGGGGCGTCTCATCAGCCGCAAAGCTGAAGTGGAATGTGCACTTCACTCGCATGATCTGACAACCCCCCCCCCCCCCGATTTCTTCCTCTCGAGGTTTCTCGAGGGCAAACCGAAAATTCGATTTTTCTATATACGCAATACGGGTAAAAAAATCAAAATAATCCAGAAACTTTATTTTTCAATTTGCTAATGATGTAATTGGAAAATACTTGTATTTTAAACATATTTAACTGTTTATAGCTATAGCATAACATGCAAATAAACCAAAATTGCAATATTGCATATACAATTAGAAACTTACATCTGCAAGTTAGAACAGGAAAACATGGCAACACTGACGCGTTGAAGGATACCATCGATGAGAATATGCAGGCGATCACCTTGGACGAATTTTCACGAAGTTTAATGCTTTTTGTGATCCTGCAAGCTGTGACATAGCTTCCGATGATCCTCTGCATTGTCGAATTGACCAGTACTGTATGGGCCTGGTATATAGTCATTAAGCTGGTTGGGTTTCGGTATACAGGATGTCTTACAGTTGCTGAAAAAAAAACCAGTTGCCTCTCAGATGCGGATAGATCGGGGAGCGCGAGGACTTTGATGTGCAGGAACAGTGGCTCCAGCAGGATGGGGCTCCTCCTCACACTGCTAATGTTACCACGGCAAGGTTCCGTGAAAAGTTTGGGAGGTGTCTCATCAGCGGCCAAACCAAAGTGGAATGTGCACCTCCCTCGCCTGATCTCTTTTTTTTCTGGGGATTCCTCATGGATAATATCTACCAGAGCATGCCGCAAACCATTTCTGCATTGAAGTCAGCCATCACTGAGAAGATTCAAACGATCACCCAGGAGTACTTTGCAAGCGTTATCAACAACTTTGCATTCAATGGTGTCTTCACCTGAACGGTGGACATCTAGAGCATGTATTCTAGGGCTCCTCTTGATATTTTTGGTTCATGCTTGAGACTAAATGGTTGCAGATCCTGAAATGCTGTCCTTTTACCTTTCAATAAATGTAATTTCCATTCCTCTATCATTTGTGGTCCTTGATGTCAAGTGATGCTTTTTATTCTTTCTTTCTTCATGAATACATTTTTTTAATCAATTCATTTTTTGACCAATTTATTTATTTTTTCCCATGTGTAAATGACATACACCACTATCTTGCCAGGAGGCTATACAGGGAGAAACAAAATTGTTAAACATAGCAGCGGCCTCTCAGATCTTCCCTGTGGACTTTATTCTTTTTCTCTTTTCAGATTATTGCTGGGAAATAGTTAACCTTTTGACCTATTCAACCAAATATAGCGACAACATGCCTCGGACGATGGAACAGAAGATCATTTGTGTGCGGACATATCACGAAACTAAGTCGTTCAAGATTGTTCTAAGCAGAATAGAGAAGGAAGTTTAATTGCAACCCATTTCCAAACCGGAGTCAGATTTTCATGTTGATCAAGAACACTGAAAATCATGGCACCTGTGAAGATTATAAGACAACGGGTTCTTCACCAGGAGGAATGTGCAAGCGTTATTTACAGCTTTGCATTCAACTGAACGGTGGACACCTGGAGCATGTATTCTTGATATTTTTGCTACATGTTCATCTACTGCAAGGAAAGTTAGTCCTCTTTGTCTCGCCAAAAAGGTTTTTTTCTCGTCGGAGTTCATCTTTCAAATCTACAAATTTATCATTCGTCCTTGCATTGAATACTGTTGCCAAATATGGTCTAGTGCCCCCCCACTGTTCATCTTGAGGTCCTCGACAAAATCCAGTGTGATAGGTCCTGATCTGGCCTCTCGTCCACAGTTACGTTCTCACAGACGTGATGTGGCCCCCTTCTGTCTTTTCAAATATTTTCATGGCAGCTGCTCTGACGAGCTACTTTCACTGCTACCCCAACTGCATGAATTTAAGCGTGCTACTAGTTTGGTATCTCTCTCCCACCCTCTCACTGTCAAAACAGTTAAATGTAAGCGCCGCTTCTACTCCATTGGCTTCTTCTCTCGCACTTCCCATCAGTGGAACTCCCTTCCTCTTACTTGCTTCCCTGATAGCTATAATCTTCTGATGACTTGATCATTATGCCTGTTCCTCTCTATCTCCTTTCCTCAAACATCCCTCTTTACTCTTGCTCTCATTCTGTAATCCCTTGCGTGCTAGTGGCACTCCCGCCATGCTTGGGGGGATGTTTTAAAAAAAACGTAAAATTAACTACAATACCTATTTATAGTAAAAAAATACCAACAATACATTTTATCTGTAATCGAAGGTATATAATTACGTTCAAAATATTTAGATTACGGCCTTAACCCATTACCTGTCATGAGCCCCATTTGGGGATCTGTTAAAATTAAACTCACTACATATTATTCCTTGTATTTACATTGAATTGCTTACATACATTGCATTTGCAGAGGTATATTTTACAACACTTAGCCTTTAAAGTTTTTATTATTAGCCGTAAGAAGACACTTTCTGTCGTAATTTTACATTTCACGGGTAGAAAAATAATGACTATTTTGAAAAGTATTTTTTTATTATTTCTAATCAATATTATTTTTTGATGTTTTATACACATATATATTTGATGTTCTAGTTTCTATAAAAACGACAATGGTAACTACTGAAATTAAACATAAGGAATAAATAAACTCCTAAGACACCTGTCTGGACCAAAAATGCGCATTAAAAAATTTGGCAGTTAATGGGTTAAATAACCCATAGTGTTGTTGATATGCCGCTAAACAAAGTCAACCAAACTTCTCCTTGATAGATGTAACTGTAAGTTCTTTGCTAACAGTTTCTTTTCTCGCACTTCTCGCATTGTGGAACACCCTTCTGGTCCCATGCTTTCCAGTCAATTTTAATCTACAAAAATTTTAATGAAATGTCAATTGCTGTCTACTGTCCTCCTAATTGATGTTTTCTCATTTTGCTCATCATTAATGTTTCTGTTCCTAATTCTTCCACACCCTGTAACTCCTTGTGTTTTAGTAGCTTTATGTCTTGCTTGTGATGGTACCGATTAAAAAAGGTATACAAATAAACAAATTAAAATTAAAAATTTCAGATACTTTTAAAAATATCCTGGCTTATTTTCATCATGCTTAATATGTGACCTGCAAGAATATTTATACTTTCGAAATATCCTCGTCGCCACTGTTATGGTCCAATATCCTCGTCGCCACTGTTATGGTCCAATATCCTCTTCGCCACTGTTATGGTCCAATATCTTCGTCGCCACTGTTATGGTCCAATATCCTCGTCGCCACTGTTATGGTCCAAGGTTAGGACCAAGGAAGAACAACACGAACACAAGAGTAGAAATAACAAAGATATATTAAACAGAATAATAATACAAGATGTGGAAGGTGTTAGTATGACTGTCAGTCTGGTTTAGAGTGAACTACTATTGGCTCGACTCGATTCCGTCTCGTCCCTCTCTCTTGAGAGGCGCAGTATCTATAGTGTCAGGAAGAGTTCACTCTGTCGTTATAGTTAAGGTCCGATAACAGAAATGGTTATTTTTCTTTCTTTTGCTCGGATTTTTGAGATCGGGGGTGAGTTGATTTCCTAACATATCCTAAGAGACCTGAAACATATTATTTCTCTTTTTTTACCAAAATTTACAAAAGATATAGATTCAATAAAAATTTCAGTTTCCAGTCAAATTTCAAATACATTTTAATTGGATTCATGATTCCCAATGTTCTATAGTTCTAGCAGAGTTCTTCATCATGGAACTGAAATTGCAAGGAATATAAAAATTTAAATGCAATGTCAGTCGTTATCTTCTGTCTTCTTAATTCTTGTTCTTTTATTGACCATTAAGTCATTGCTAGTTAGTCTAATATCCATTTGGTATTATGTCATAGTTTATCTTCTCCAAGATGAAATTCCTTCACCACAGCTGAAGATGTTCATCTCAACCGAATATAAAGATTAAAGATAGAGATTAAAAATAAAGTTTTTTTTTAGTATTGAACGTGGAGTGGTTTCCTGTTAACTCTCCCACGGTGATTGTAAGTTTGAATTTAGTTAAAGTTAATAAGGCTATTTTTTCTTCTTTTCATCTTTACTTGACTTTGTTGGACCGGGATTGGGCTGCCTTCCCAATCTATCCTAGGCGACCTGGAACTGTGTATGTTTTTTTTTCCTGGGGGTTACGAAATTTAGAAAGTACAAAATTTACATGCATAAAATAGCAAGGCTGATCAGTCTGACAAGGTTAAAATGTCAGCTGATGTCCAAAACGACCCCAACTCCATTGTTATGTGGGGCAGAAGATGGCTTGTTAATAATTGTAACGCCTCTAACACTAATCTTTGCTCCATTAATCATCTGAGAGACCCTATGGCTGATGCTAACCTCTAGGAAAGTGACTTGTTGCGCCTTCTCGGTCTAACGTTCTCAACTGACATGAAGTGGAAAGACTATATTGAATCCATTGCTAGGTCAGCTGCTAAGAAAGTCGGTTCACTGTGTCGTCACAGACAATTTTCTTTCTCCGAAATCTATCGTACATATCTATAAGTCTGTCATTCATCGATTCTAAGAAAATTGATGCAACACATGTTCCGGTTCCCCTGTTATTCACTTTGAGCTCCTTGATAACATCCAAAGAAGAATCAGCAATATTATTCGTCCTGATCTGGCAGCCCGGCTTCAGTCACTTTCCCCACCGCAGTAAGGTTGCCACTCTGTGCATTTTTTTATAAATATTTTCTTGGTAATTGTTCGGATGAGCTCTTTACTATGCTACCTAGACTTTATGAATTTAATCGCAGTACTAGGCCGGCGCCGAGATCTCACCAATTAACAGTTTCTTTTATAGAACTTCTCGCTTTTAGAACTCCCTTCCGGGTCCATGCTCTCCAGCCAACTTTTAAAAATTTTAATGAAATGTCAATTGTTACCTACTGTCCAGCTGATTACTCTCTTCTCTTTCTGCTCATTATTAATGTTTCTGTTCCTAATTCTTCCACACCCTGTAACTCATTCTGTTTTAGTAACTGTACTAGTGTGTTAGTAGCTTTACTGCGTTTCTTGGAGTAAGACCGATTAAAAAGGCATAGAAATAAACAAATTAAAATTAAAAGTGCCAGAGACTTTTGAAAACATCCTGATTTATTTGCATCATGCTTAATATATGACCTGCAAGAATATTTATAGTTTCGAAATGGTTACTTTCTTCTTTTATTTTTCTTTCTTTTGCTCGGATTTTTTAGACTGGGTGTGAGTTGGTTTTCTAACATATCCTAAGAAACCTGAAATAATTATTTCTCTTTTTTTACCAAAATTTACAAAAGATATAGATTCAATAACGTCAAATTTCAAATATAGGGTGACCCCAAAAAAGCGGGAACTTTTTAATAATCCATTAAAACCAAAAGTGACGGAAGAAAAATATTTAATTCATAGTAATTTAAACCTTAAAAAAAATTCCCGTTTTTTGGGGTCACCCTATACATTTTAATTGGATTCATGATTCCGAATGTTGTATAGTTCTAGCAGATTCATTCATAATGGAACTGAATTTACAAGGAATTTAAAAATTTAAATGCAATTTCAATCGTAAACTTCTGTCTTCTTAATTCTTGTTTTGTTTTTTTATTGACTTCTCTTCTTCATAGTAGATTTTCTTATATTCTCTAACACATAGTAATCTCTTCCATCCTAGTGGCTTTATTGCCTTGCAGGGTGTGAAATGATTAAAAAAAATATATCTTGTTTCAATTACCCAACATTGTTTTGAGAAACGGATAATTGTATATCTTTTTCTACCTATCTACCACTGAATCCATTGCTAGGTCAGCTGCAAAGAAAGTCAGCTGTGTCGTGCGAGACAGTTTTTCTCTCCAGAATCTATCGTAAATATCTATAAGTCTATCATTCATCCATTCTTAGAATATTGCTAACATACGTGGTCGCGTCTCCCTCTTATTTATCTTGAGCTCCTTGATAAGATCTAAAGAAGAATGAGTAATAGCATTAATGCTAATATGGCGGCTCGGTTCCAGTTACTTACCAAAATTTACAAAAAGATATAGATATCACTATAGTCCTATTTGTCAACGCCCGCAGATTAGTTTATTTAAGAAGGGGATGATCCACTACGTAGACATTCATTTCAGATGAGTTATCATATATGTAACCAGTTCTGATCTTATCAGGATTACATTTTAGTTCTGGTACCTGCTTCTTAATGTAAAGGTTGTAGAATGTAACGACCTTCGCTTTATGAGAAACAAATTAATTATAAATATTATAAAAATTACAAAATATTAGGTCGTTGCTTAAACTCGTTCGTTTTTTATCATTTACCTTCATACCGATGCATCGACGATAGAAGTCATGAGTTTAAACTGACGTTCCCCAGTTGTTAATGTTAAATTGATACATAAACTTGCCCGTTTTTCTATCATTTATTTTAATACTTATTATTTATGAATAATTATGATGAATCAATCAAAATTGTATCCCCTTTCATTGATTACGAACTCCTGCCAACGATCCACTAACCGATCAATGCCTCGAAGGTAGAAACCAGGACGTTTTGACTCGAAAAATCCATCAAGTCACGTTTTAAGCTCTACATCATTGTTGAACGAAGCACCCCTCAAATTGTTAGAAATTGACCGGTAGTCTGAAGGAGATAATTCAGGAAAATGTGGTGGGTTGTAGTCAACCTTCCGCCACGACACGCTTAATCTTTTTACCATCTCAAGTTTTCCTTTTTGTTTTATTTTAGGGTCTTCAAAGATGTCCTAAAAATAAATCGAAACTGACTGGTTCAGTTTTGTATCCTCCCTTATATCTGGGTCATGTTTAGATTGACAAAATACAAACAGATAACATTTTCACTCCTCGTCTCAATTTAAACTAACGTTCCCCAGTTGTTAATGTTACGTTTTTTATCATTTATGTTAATACTTATTATCTGTGAATAGTTCTGATGAATCAATCAATAATGTATTCCCTTTCATTGTTTACGAACTCCTGCCAACGATCCACATCATTGTTGAACGAAACACCCCTCAAATTATTAGAAAGTGACCTAAAAATGTGGTAGTCTGAAGGAGCTAAATCAGGAGAATATGGTGGATGTTACAGAACTGATTATATCAAAGCAGAAACAAAAAAAATTATTTCTCTATTCAAGAGGTTCTTAGATATAGATAAGCAGACCAAGTAAAAATTTATTTTTGATGGCTAAAACCTGATTCATCCATATTTTTATGTAATTTCTCTGCAACAAGATTTCCACATACTCTATGCGTCCATGTGTTTTGGGGATTGCTTGTTTAAATCAATTTTTTTTTTCTCTTGATGCTACTTGCTTCTAAAATGAGTGCTTAGTATTTTTTAAATGAGTTTTTTAATGAGTCTTTAATTGAAAGTTTTGTCGTGTTAGCGATGTGAAGCGAGCATTATAATGTTGAAAAATCACACTATGTATCCGATCAGGTTTTTTCAACTGAATTACCTCATTGAGCCAGTTCTTTTGTTCAGAATACTGCTTAATATTGAGCGTTTTATTTTTCTAGGCTTTATCCATTGTGCTATTGAGTGAAAATGACAAGTGACAGTAACATCAGAGCTTTTTATCTTCTGAGCCAATTCCCTCGGGGTCTTGCCCAGTTCTTCTTTAATCAGGGCCTGAAATTGTTTCTCATCAAACTGAACATATTGTTGCATATATTCGTTCGTTTTTGCCATTTATTTTAATACTTATTATTTATTAATAATTCTTTTGAGTCACTCAAGAATATATTTACCATCATTGTTTATAGCCTCCTGCTAACCATCCATTTACTATTCAATATCTCGACGATAGAAACCGCTAGGAGTTCTCCTCGAAAAATTCATCAAGCCACGCTTTAAACCCCATATTGTTGAACGAAAAACACATCATATTTATTAGAAAGCGACAGAAAAAAGGTATTAGTTTGAAGTGATAAATGTTAAATACAGTTAGAAATGAATACTGAAAACACATTAGCTATAAACTTCAGGCAATTTAAAGACTAGTATTGACC
>OZ038503.1:77548732-77566317 GCA_964036315.1 Acanthosepion esculentum | reverse complement strand
CTCACCTATCATCCAGCCCGAACTCCTTCTATATCTATTGAACAGATGTAAGCTGTAGAGGTCTATCCCTTTTTTCCTGTTCCGGATATGGTGTACTGGTTGTCATTCTTTCTTCTCCCAGGGTCAATGTGATTTAACTGTCTTAACTTTTAGGGTATCCGAATAACTAAATGCTGTCACTTTCCGTTGTGAGAATTTTTTGTTGGCAAGTTTGCTGGATGCTGCTTTCGGCTGGTCGTTAGGAGCCCGAACTCTTTGACTCGCTGCTCTGATCAACGGTCGCATAATATCGGCGTATTTGTAGCGCTATGTTTCGCATGGGTAGGTGTACCTGCACGTATTTCTATCCTGTTCCCAGGTATAATCTGGCTAATTAGTATTACCATTGAGATATGGTAATACTAATTAGCCAAAAAAAAAAAAAAACGCATATTCCAATAGAAGTTAATGACACTTGTTTACAACCTCTTTCTCTTTTTTCTCTCTTTTTCTTTTTCTCTTTTTTCAATATAGATTTCTCTCCATCCCACTTCATAATCAAGATATAACTTCCGTTAACAGATTTAAAGTGTCAATGTCTAGATTTCAGCGAATATTTAAATTTGAAACAATAGAAATGTTACATCTAACTCAACGCTGTCTCTCTACCTCCCTACACTGCCCCCACCTACTAATCTCTATTAGCTACCCCCTTTTTCTCTTTTACGCTCCCTCTTACTAGAACTGCAGTATAATTGCTGACAGTATAGAAAAGGTACTTTCTCTCCATCTATCTGCGAACATCATTGTCTTCGGTGACTTTAATGTTCATCACAACACGTGGCTTAAACTTTGTAAAAGAACTGATGTTGCCGGTAGTCAGACATTAAATTTTTCCATTGCCCAATCCCTCAATATTCTCGAATATCATGGCCGGTAGATGGAAATAAATATACAGTTTAATAAATAAATAAAAATAACGTCTACTCAAATATGGGTGTCCATTAAAATAACGTTTAAGCAATAAATATAAAAATATGTCGGATTAATAAATGAAGATTCCATTCATAAAATTATCTTTGTTTACATTCGGATACGAAACTGAGCAAATGAGCAGGGAATTGTCTCTCGAGGTCCCAGACTATTCTTTCATGTGCTTCCGTCTTTCTTTAATAAACTCTCTTTTTCCTTTATCGCTCCTCCTCTTCCCAGGACCACAGTATATATTACACATAATTGCTAACAGTATAGAAAAGCCACTTTCTCTCCATCTATATCTTTGTCTTCGGTGACTTTAATGCTCACCACATTCTAAAGGTACCGATGTTGCCGGTAGTCAGACATTAAATTTTTCCATTGCCCGATCCCTTACTCAAATTGTGGACTTTCCTACACGTTTCCTTAGCAAAACGGAACAACAGAAAACAGACGGCAAAATACGTAATGTAGAGAACTACATTACTTATTTCTGCCCTCCTCTCTTCGTCCTTGCCGATCTTCGCAAGAATATCCCCTTGATAATTCTGACAAACTCTGGTAGATATTGATATTTCTTTCTAATTCTCTTTTAAACAGGAAATCCCCATTCCAGAAGACTTCTTTCCGTTACCAGCAAGGTAATTGAGACTTTCTCCGTGTTTTTCTCCGTGACACCCCTTGAACTGACATCTTTAAACTCCCAGTTGAAATTACGCCATTGAGGGGTTTTTTTCTTGGGTCAAAGCCGGCATGGACGCTTTCATCCCTTCTTGGAAATACCAGGTGAAACGTCAATCCTCTCCATACTTCACACCAACATGCTTGGCCTCAGCGCACACAGGAACCACTATTTTCGGTTATACCAGCGTGACGCCTCTCATAACAACAGGTGCCTATTCGTTGTTTCTCGCAATAAATGTAAGGAAGAGTAAAGTGCTCGTTTGCCGAGAGAATGAGACACCCCATAGCCTCTAACAACTTTGGCTTTCGCGATTACGGGCAGTTCTGTGATAGGGCATTAAATAAGTGCAAAGTCTCTATTCACCCCCTCTATATAATGTGTTATCATCCACTCCTGATAAAGCCGAATGATTGGCTTGTATTTTCTCCTCAAACTCTACTCTTGACTCTTCCGAAATATCCCTGCTTAAGTTCCCTCTTAGAACTGAGTCTCTGTTGAGTGATATGCATATAATCCCTTCCATGGTTTCTGCTATCATCTCTAACATAGATTCCACAAAGCATGTGGACTCGATGGTATCCCTGTAATAATAATTAAGAAGTGCGTTCCCGAACTGGCTCCTGTTCTCTCTAAACTGTATAATAAATGCCCCCTGCTTTCCTACCTGTTGAAAGTCACCATCTGTTGTTCCAGTTATTAAGAATTCTAGTGAGTCGTCCGAAACTTCCAAATATCGGCTTATTAGACTTCTACCTATTTTACAGAAAATCCTATAGACCCTAATCAATGCTGAATTGGCTCATCATCTCTCACCGCATACCCTTTTCAGACAAGCAATATGGCTTTCGTTTCTCTAGGTCAACTGCTGATGTACTGATGATAATTGCGGAAAGACTTTATCATGCTCAAGATAAAAAAAAGAATATATAGAATCCATTGTTAGGTTAGCCGCTAAGAAAGTTGGTTCATAATGTAGGGCTCTCCAGAATCTATCTTACATATCTATAAGGCTACCATTCGTCCGTGCTTAGAGTATTGCTGCCACATATGGCCCGGTGACCCTGCCATTTACCTTGAGATCATTGATGAGACCCAAAGAAGAATCTGCAATGTTACTGATCCTGATCTGTTGGTTCGGCTTCAGTCACTTTCGCACCGCTGTAAGGTTGCCTCGCTATGTCTTTTCTATAAATACTTTCATGGAAATTCTTCGAACGAGCTTTCGCTATGGTACCTAGACTTTATGAATTTAAGCGCAGTACTAGAGATCTCATCAATTTACAGTCGAGCTGGCTAGATTTAAATGTAAGTTCTATGCTAAGAGTTTCTTCTCTCGCATTTTTCGCTTGTGGAACTCCCTTACGGTTCCATGCATTCCAGCGAACTATAATCTGCCAAAATTTGTATGCGCTGTCAATCGCTACCTACTGTCCATCTGATTACGCTCTTCTCTTTCTGTTCATCATTAATCTTTCTGTGCCTAATCCTTCCACGCCCTGTAACCCTTTGTGTTTTAGTGACTTTATTGTCTTTGCTTGAGGTGATTTCGATTAAAAAAAAACTCGGAGAGGTGAATTACTAAAGGGAATTAAATAAAGGATACAGTTCGAAATTCCAACGTATATCACCTGAAGAAGGTCGAGGCGTACAACGGCCGAAACGTCGTGAATATGGCAACAGTCTGAACGATGTAAATAATGTAAGTAGGTCAAGTCATATATCATTTCAATTTTGTCTGTCAACTTCATTGTTTTTTCTTCAATATTCGATCACATTTCAGTGCGTTTTTTTTATGTACCTCGTTATTTTTCTGTTTATTTATTCAATGTTCTATCACATTTCAGACATTCTCCTTTTTTCTTTTTTCAGCCCAGGCAAGGCGGGAATGCCGCTAGTACGCAGGGGGTTACAGAGAGTGAAAGTGAGAGAGAAAAAAACTGTGTATAGGCTGGACTGAGGAAAGGATAATAGATGAACGGGATTCAAGGCGGCAGAAGATGGCGATTGACTTTGCATTTAATCTTTTGAAGATTTTAGTTATCGGGGAAGCATGCAAACGGAAGGTTGTTCCACTCTCGGGAAATGCGAGAAAAATCTTTTGGGGTAGAAGTGATGGCTAAATTTACCTATTTCAGTAGTAAATGGGTGGGATCTAGATGTCAGTTTAGTAGAACGCTTAATCCATGTAGTCGGGACACCACGGGGGAAAAAAAGCTCGTCAGATCAATTGCCATCAAAATATTTGTAGAAAAAACAAAGACAAGTCATGTTACGTCGGTGTGAAAGTGACTGAAGTCGAGATATTGTACCTCGGATTTTTCTGTTTATTTATTCAATATCACATTTCCGACATTCTTTATTTGGTTGTAACTCGAGTTTTTTTTCTTTTATATTCTATCACATTACATTTTTTTGTATGTACCTCGTTTTTTTCTGTTTATTTATTCAATATTTTATCACATTTCTGACATTTTACTTTTTGTTTGTACCTCGGTTTTTATTTTTTCGTTTGCTCGTTTTTTTTTTCTGCTTTTCCATTCTCGCTTCTTCATTCTTTCTTCACCGTTATCCGTGATTTCTTCATAGCCTCTACTTTTCCACGAGTTATTGCTAGCTAACCTTCCGTTTCGCTTGTTTTCTTCGCCAACGTCGCCCAATTGATTGAATCTGCTTCATCCACCATTTTCCCTAAACTCAGTTATGCTTTATCGCCATTTTACTGATTTGTGATTTTCAGCCATTTTCGTTAAAATGATTGTTTGCTTTTTCCCGATATTCATGCAATATTTAAACGAATTTTCTGCAGTAATAGTTAACGAGCTTGCCAAACGGAGTATTGCTACTTTGTAGATATCCAAAGGCGCAATGAAATAGCGTAAGATGCTTTCCAAAAGCTAAGCAAAATATTTAAAAAAAAGAAAATCTCCTTAGAAACAAACAAAAGACTACATAACTTTATTATTATTATTGTTTTTATTTTCTTTGATATCTGGCGTTTACACATTTCTTTCCGGGTCCCGCCCAGGGACCTAAGGTTAGAAATTGTATCATGACACTTTCCACTGCAAAAAAAAAAATTACATAGATAAAGACCTTCGTAAAGTGTGGGCTGTACTTGTCAGAATAAATTTTTTATCTCTTTGAGGCATGGACTTCCAGGGATCCCTTCAATTAGTCTAATGAAATCTTTTACAACCAGTCCAAGGGCTCCAACTACAACAGGGATTGTTGATGTTCCCATGTGCCACATTTTTGAGATTTCTATTTCAAGGTCCTTGTATTTTGACAGTTTTTCGAATATCTTCAAAGATACATTGCAGTTTGCAGGGACTGCCATATCAATAAGGAAGCATTTTTTTGTTTGTGATCTTTAATAACAATGTCTGGGCGGTTGGCTTTGATTGTTCTGTCAGTATGTATTGTGTAGTCCCATAGAATTGTAACAGGTCCTATCTCCGTAACCGGGTCTGGGTGGTGTTCGTACCAGTTTCTTTCAGTTTCCTTCCCGTAGAAGTTGCAAATTTTCCAGTGCAGATATTGGCCTACTCTGTCATGCCGGTTTTTATATTCAGTGGGTGCCATTATCGTGCAACCTGGTACAAGATGATCAATTGTTTCTGGATATTTATCACAGAATCTGCATTTGGGGCTAACATTATTATTATTATTGCTATTATTATTATTATTATTATTTAATAAATTCACCTCAAGCAAAGCGATAACGCCACTAAAACGCAAGGGGGCTACTGGGAGTGAAAAAGAAAGACAAATACTTTAAAAGGAACCAGAAATCCAATCCTAACCATTTATTCCTGTTCAAAAGACCGGAGAGAAATGTGTACCGGGTGATAGTCAAAATATAATATTTGTCCTACTATTATAAGCAGTGAATGGGGCACAATTTCCACACAGACGAAGGGGAAAATTGAGACAACAAAATTGCTCTATAGAAGGATTTGAGAATACCATGATTGGAACATATAAGCAACGAGAAGGTTTTAAGTAAAATGGCGGGAACAGGACAGCTAGATTCATAGACAATTGAAATTTCTGGGATACATAATGACCAAGGGGCGGACTTGGTTTGGTTTACGACATATCAACCTCAGTGGGTTATTTAATGCTTTTTTAAGATTTTTATTGCTGTTAATATTTTTTCAAAAATCTATTGCTGGAAATAATTTTTTTTTCTAAAAAAGTATTGCTGGTAATATTTTTTTTCAAAAAGTATTGCTGGCAATATTTTCTTTCCAAAAAAAGTATTGCTGGTAATAATTTTGTTTTAATGTATTGCTGGTATTATTTTATTAAATTTTATTGCTAGTAATTTTTTTCTTTTTTAAAAATGTACAGCTGGTAATAATTTTTACAACAAAGTATTCAAGGTATTAAAACCTATTTTTACACTTTCATAGTGGTTTGACACCTTTTGTGGGAGGTTAACTATTTGCCCTTAGCTGGGACCTTGATAGGTGCTACCAGCCCGTGTCAGTATGGAACTGAGAACACCAGCAATTAAGAGGTGTTTTCACGATCCTCAAACCCTTGCTGTCGGATGTAGTTTATCGTCTTACCCAAGACGAATGGTGAACTTTGACACTGACAGGATATACTGAAGGCAAGAAGAGCAGGGGGAAACATTTTGCAACCCACTTAGCGAGCATGTGTAAATGGATGACAGAACAGTAGGAGGAGTATAAAAACATTATTCAGAGCAACAAAGAATAGAAAGTTGTGGAGAGGCATGATAGCCCACGTCATGAACGAAGACGTCACATAGTAGTAGAAGAAATTATATGTTCCCTGGTAGCCTAAAGCATTTTTTAAAATCATTTCACCCCCAAGCAAGGCAATAAAGTCACTAAAACGCGGGAGATTCATGAGTGGTAAAGGATATGAGAAAAATATACTATTAAAGGGAGAAGACAATAAAAGAAGAAGGATTAAGAAGACAGAAGATAACGATGGACATTGCATTTAAACTTTTGAAGATCAAAGTTGAACTGGGAAAGAAGAAGCCGGCAGAGAGTTCTACAAGCGAGAAGTGCGATAGAAAAAACCTGTTAGCATAAAACTTACGGTTACATATAGATATTTCGACTGAAAATGATGGGACCTTGCCGCCAATCTAGTACTGCGCTTAATTTCATAAAGTCTTGATACCAAAAAGAAGAGTTCATCAGAAAATTACCATGACAGTATTTCTAGAAAAGGCAAAAGTAAGGCACATTAAGGCGGTGAGAAATTGACTGCATACAGCGAATACATTATTTTACGCATTGGAGTGGGCAGTTCAAAGTAGTGTAATGGTTAACGAGCTGCTCTAGCAGACCATTATTTCTGTGTAAGTTCGATCTTCACTGATTACTTTTTGTTTTCTTACTGACGTTTCTGTTCCTCTATTAACGAATTTTTGCTTTCTCTCCTCCTGTCTATATCTCTCTCTCTTTTCTCACCCATTTCCTTGTTATCTCTCTCACACACACACTCTCTCTCTCTCTCTCTCCGTGTTATATTCTCCTCCCATTTAGCCATTTCTCCCCTTTCCTCACACTTACCCATCAATTCTCTGTCTTTTCTTTCTACCAATCTTTTCCTCTCTCTTTTCTCTCTTTCTTCTTTCTGTCGAGAGTTTCTCTCTCTTTATCTTTCCGTTCTCTCTTTTCTATCTTCGCACTTTCTTTTATCCCCCTCTCTTTCCTTTACTGTCTTTTCTTTTCCCTCTCTTTTTGTCTATCTTTTCTCTCTTTCTCTTTTCTCTCTATCTTTTGTTATCTTTTTTACCCACTCTTATCTTTCTCACTCCATTTCCTCTCGCTTCGCTTCTTACCTAATCTCTCTCTCCCTCCCTCTCCCTCTTTATATCCCTTTCGCTCTGTTTTTTTTTTTGCACCCCTTCACTGCTTTTTTTTCCTATTTTCTCTCTAGTACTATTTTTATTATATCTCTACGCTCTCTCTTTCCCCTTTTCTTCTTTCCACAAACCGTTTCTCTCTATCTATCTATCTATCTATCTATCTTTTTTCTTTCCACTTTCTTTTATCCTTCTCTCTTTTTTCTTTATTGTCTTTTCTGTTTTTGCTTTCTCCTTTCTCTCAATATTTTTGTTCTCTTTTTTACTCACATTTGCTTCTCTTTCTCTCATTTTATACTCGTTTCTCTTCTCGCCTAATCTCTCTCTTCTGTTTCCTTTCACCTCCTTTTCGCTGCTTTTTATACTTTTTTCTATCAACGACTATTTATATTATATCTTTTCGTTCTCTTCTTTCTTTCTTTCTTTCTTTCTTTCTTTCTTTCTTTGACCAATCCGTTCCCCTCTCTCTTTTCTTTCCACGCTTTTATCCTTCACTCTTTTTTCTTTACTGTTTTTTTCTTTACCTTCACTTTTGTCTATCCCCCCTCTCTCTCTCTCTCTCTCTCTCTCTCTCTCTCTCTCTCTCTCTCTCTCTCTCTCTCTCTCTCTCTCTCTAGATCATTTTGTTCGCTTTTTTTTAGTCACGCGCGCTTTCATTAATGTTCTCTTTACTCTACATTCTCTCTGTCTTTATACTCACTTCTCTCTCTCTCTCTCTCTCTCTCTCTCTCTCGTTTCACTTCTTACCTAATCTCTCTTTCTCCACTCACTGTTTTTCTGTCGCTCTCTTTTCATCGCATTTTCTCTTTCTTTTATTTCTATCACTCTTTCTCATTATATGCCAACTCTTTCTCTCTCTTCTCTCTCTATCTCTCTCCATTCACCCGATCTTTTCTATCACCCTATCGCTCTTCCTTTTCTCTATCTTTTTCACTTTCTTTTCTCTCTCTCTCTCCCTATATATATATATATATATATATATATATATATATATATATATATATATCGCCCTATATGTCGATCGTCCTTTTTCACAGCTTCGTCCCCCGAACCGTCCTCCCCGCTTCATTCATTCTTTATCTGTCTTCTTTTCAAAATCTTGACGCGTTCGTTCTCTATTCATCAATCTCTCAGTCAATTCAAATTCTTTACGAGACATCTCGCTAAACCTCCTGACCCTGCAAACAAAATCTCTCGTGACTGACAAGTAATTTTAACGACTTATCACCTCTTTTCAAATAAAACCTATTAAAAATTACATATATACCATGCCAGAGAGACCGATAAAAACAAGCGATATGAAAGAATAAACAACAGACATCGAGAGAGGACACTGATAGTTTGGCGATATACTTTAAGCGAACGCCATTCCTATCAAAACGCCTGACCCGAAGATAATGCAGATGGTAATGGTGACAATAACCCTTTTTTATTTATTTACAGTGGTGTTCACACTGTACAAGTTCCTGGGGATAGAGTGTTACATGATAAGAGGTACTGCTCATGCGAATATGTGTGTTTGGTTTGGTTGGGTTTATTTTGTTTTACAGCATATCAACCTCAATGAGTTATTTAATGCCGACAACATTTTTAGGATAGATTCGTATAAATAGAATATGTATTCTTTGGTTTAGATTGGTTTGGTTTATTTTGTTTTACGGTATATCAACCACAATGGGTTATTTAATGCCGACAACATTTTTAGGATAGATTCGTATAAATAGAATATGTATTCTTTGGTTTAGATTGGTTTGGTTTATTTTGTTTTACGGTATATCAACCTCAATGGGTTATTTAATGCCGACAACATTTTTAGGATAGATTCGTATAAATAGAATATGTATTCTTTGGTTTAGATTGGTTTGGTTTATTTCGTTTTACGGCATATCAACTTCAAAGGGTTATTTAATGCTGACAATTTTTTTTATTGCTGGTAATATTTTGTTTTGTCAAAAATCTGTTTTTGGTAATAATTTTCCTTCAAAATTGTATTGCTGGTAATAATGTTTTTTTTTTTAAGTATTGCTGGTAATAACTATTTGCTCATAGCTGGGACCGTAACAGGTGGTACCACCCCGGGTCAGGGTGGACCTCGGAACACCAGCAATTAAGAGGTGGTTCCACCCTCCTCAAAACCTCCTGATCTCGAGGCAAAAAACGAAATGAATTTATTTAAACAAAGTAACTAATAATAACAAAAACAAAATGTCCTTAGCAACTGAAAGAATTTAGAGAACACTATTTTCATACTGTTAACTGGAAATTACGTCAATTACTGTCACGTGTGGAGATATTGTTTTTATTGCTGTGTTGACGGATTCAACTATTTTCTTTTGATTTCACGATACTGTTGCGTACGTTTGTTTGGGAGAGTAGTAATTCTGTTAAGAAAGGTGAAATAGGGAAAAAAACTAGGCGTAGATTAATATTTGGGTAATATTCAATATCGGCACTCTCGAGGATTTTCCTTCTGAGTGAGTTATTTTCTTTTTTTATGAGTGTAGCATGTATGACTAGTGCATTAGCTAAATTGTTTTTTGTGGGGTCTCTTTTGTGCTCCTAAATGCGTTTTTTTAAATTTCTACTTGTTTCTCCAATATATTGGGAGGAACAGTTTTGGCAATTTATTTTATAAATGCCTGCTTCAGAAATATTATTGCTATTAGTGTTTGAGGATCTGAGTATATACATAATGGTTTTGGAAGTGTTTGTGACTATTTTAAGAATATTTAGATTGGAGAGGTTGTTCTGGATAGTGGACGTGACAGAATTGGTCGGTAGTATTATGCATCTGTTTTCATGTAATTTATTATTGCGGATTATGTTATTAGTTTTGTTTCGGTTGTATTTTTTGTATGCCTTTCTTCTTGCGTTGTGGATGAAGTGATATGGGTATTGTAGGTTTTTGAATGTCTTTTCTTTGTATGTTTATTTTTTAAGTAAATATTGGGGACTGCAGATTCTTAACGCTCTTAGATAGAAACGTACAATAATTCCAAATTTAATTTTAGAAGAGTGGTTTGAGTAGAAACTGATCAGATCATTTTTGCTTGTAGCCTTTCTGTAAACGTGAAAATTGAGTTCGTTATTATTTCTATGGACCAAAATGTCCAGGAACGGAAGAGTGTAATTGGTTTCAGTTTCGAAAGTGAAGTTTATTGTAGGTTCAACGTTGTTAAGTTTGGAGAGAAGATCCATTAAATTGGTGTTTTTGGATAAATTAATGAGTCGTCTATGTATCTGAAATATGAAGAGTTTGTAGGGAGAATATTTTTAATTCAATATATAAAAATAATAAAGAAGGAAACTTTAATTATTCATTTCGATTATAATTTATTTCGTGAACGCCGGAATGTTCATCACTTCAGATCGAAATCTCCTTAGTAACAATTACTAAAATTTACTTAATAACAATTTACTAAAGAGAATTCGATCTGAAGAGATGAACATTCCGGTGTTCACGAAATAAATTTTAATCGAAATGAATAATTCAATTTCCTTCTTTATTATCATTATATATATATATATATATATATATATATATATATATATATATATATATATATATATATATATTAATGTATATTTGGGGACCAACCGTACTTTTAAACATGTTTAATTAAATATGGCAGACAAGGAAGATTTAATTCATTTTTTTTATTTAGTTTTAAAGCATCCTTACTTTTTTTTCCGTTTTCTAGAAGTAAGGTAGTACAAAAATTTTCCATAATTTTCATGGTCCCAAGCGCTTTCGGCCACTTCTATAGCCATTTTCAAGCGGCTTTATTTTTGATGTTGTTAGTTTTGCCTTATGTTTTGCATGTTTAAGATGTATTTTATTCTTGGGTTATTTTGAATAAGAGCGTTTATTCCGAGACTTCGCATTTTGAATGCGGCTTTTATTCGCGTGAGCATCTTTCTAATTGTAAAATAAATTTAACATTCCATTCCCACTGTTAAATAAGGTGATGTTGATAATAGGAGGGGGTGTTTAATATCCAGGGCCTCTCTAATAGCTATATATTTTCGGTAATGGGATTTATATAGAATTTTGGTGTTTTCGACCAGAATTTATATGTGTGTGTGTTAAAGAAAGGGTTCAGTTTGAGATTTCATGAAAGGTTCCAGAATTGGTAGATACTGAAGATGGTCAGAGGGTACAACGGCCGAAAGGTAGTGATGATGAGGACGAAGATGACGTTTTTCTTATTTAAATCTTCATTCAAAATATTAGCTTTTATGTGTGCTGACACTCGTACTAATGGCGCCATTGAAAAAAGTCTCAACTACTTTGCAAACACGGATCAGACTTATTATTGGGCAATATTCCGTTCATTAATATTAATCATCTTCTATTTGTTTTATACGTTGCAGCTTTGAATATCGCACTTGATTCGACACTAAATCACTTTGATCACGTCCACAACGTCAGCAAATTCATCTTCAGCGTAGAAATCTTTTTTTTTTTTACCTAATAACCTTACAGGAATAATATTGATCGAGTAGGGCTGATAAAAGGTGGAGTGTCATCACTCGCTGGTTTCCATCTTGATTTTATTCCTTTTTTTTTCTCTCTCTACCTCGTTTGACGTTGTTGATGGCCTTGTCATGTTTCTTGCCTGCTTTTTGTAATTGTCTTTTTCCCGCGCTGTTTTACGCTTTTATTTTCAAAACAGATTAAGCTTAGTGCTTGTGCTGCACGGAAAGGTCATTGTTAGCGCCTCCTGATGGCGAGAAGGAAAAACAATAAAAACCACTAAATGTAACCAGCGTATATTAATAGTAACTTCCGTTTTATGTTGCCATTTTCATTCATGATATATTCATTTCCCATCTATTTCATTTATTAGGTCGTATAAATCTTCGACCGTTATTGATATTCTAATTACCTTTATCTATTCCTCTCTTATTATTGTGGCTTTTATTTTCTATATTTCAGATAGATAGAGTGAGAGTGCGAAGGTGTGACTGGCTGAAAAAGAATATATATATAGAAAAGGCATAGATAGATAGATAGATAGATAGATAGATAGAGAGAGAGAGAGAGGAATAATAGGATATATATATATATATATATAGATAGATAGATAGATAGATAGATAGATAGACAGATAGATAGATAGATAGATAGATAGATAGATAGATAGATAGATAGATATAGAGAGAGAGAGTCAGTGAGTAACTGGCTGAAAAAGAATAGTGAGAGGGAGAAGGCCCAAATAGATAGATAGATAGATAGATAGATAGATAGATAGATAGATAGATAGATTTGGACTAGTATGATAGACAGACATGAAGAGACTGCGAGAGATGGATTGATATATATAGGCTCACTAGGATGGCTAGATAGATATTAACAGACTAAGATGGGTAATGAGCAGATAGATATGAACTGTCTGAGATAGATAGATAGATAGATAGATAGATAGATAGATAGATAGATAGATAAATAGATAGATAGTCAGTGCTTTATGTATTCGATATTTTATGTGAATGTCGAATTTTCCAAGCCCTCTTTCCTCATTATGTGTCCAAGAAATGTCACTTGTCTCGTTTTTGCCACCGTTTTCCTTAAACCTTCCCCATTACTAACATACACCGTCCATGTTATTCTCGGCCTCCTTCTGCAAAACAACATCTCAATTGGGTTCCGCCATCTCTTCATATGCGAGAGAAATATTCATCATTCACTGCCATATAGAAAGAATGATATTACATACAAGTTCAACAAAGTTTTTTGGTTTGTTTGTTTCTAACGAAATTTCCTTGTTTCTTAATACTTTGCTTACATTCTGGAAAGCATATTTTGCTATTCCAATGTGTGTTCGGATTTCGGCAAAATCATAGGGCCGACAGTCACGCACAGTAAGCTTTTCAGTGGCTGGATAGTATATGGTTCGGCATGTTTACATGCGGGTTTGAATTCAGAGTTGTCCTTCTCATAGACGGTGCCAAATATGGCTAGCAATCTCTGCCATGTTATGATAGAAGAAAATAATCGTCAAAAGGGAATAATTTTTTACACCTTATTCTTTCTATATTTCTGGGATTAGGTATTGTAATTATTTACACTATTTACATGGCCCGGACTGTTGTCCTCATCTTAATTGTCATATCCACGATGTTTCGGCCGATGTACGCTCCGGCCTTCTTCGGAATATGTCTATATTTCTGAGATGAGGCATTGTAACTATTTACATTGTTCGGACTGTGGTCCTCATCTTAATTGCCATATTCACGACGCCTCGGTCGCCATACGCTCCCGCCTTCTTCGGGATTTGTCTATATTTCTGGGTTGATGTATTTTAATTATTTTACACTATTTACATGGCCCGGACTACTGTCCTCATCTTAATTGTCATATCCACCTCGTTTCAGCCGATATACGCTCCGGTCGTCTTCAGGATCTCTTTATATTTCTGAGATGAGGTATTGTAACTATTTACACTATTTATATTATTCTCACTCTGTCGAGAAAGATGAGGACAACAGTCCGAACAATGTAAATAGTGTAACTAATATTTTATTTGTTAAAAAAATCAAAACATTATTACGGGTGTTTCATTAAGTCGGATCAAAGTCAGCAGTAAATAAATCAGTGTTATTTGTGAAAATTTATTTATTTCTCTGTTGGATCATATTATTTAAGTGATGGCAATTATGTGTGAAAAATAATATCGCCCAAATGTCCGCCAAATCTGAAAGAAAAAGAAAAAAATCATTAGACGTTTAAACTTAATTCACATTTAAAATCGGTCCAAGTTATTGTAACACCCTTTACATATATTAGGAATATACGGGAAATGCAAGTAGCTTAATTAAGTTGGTCAGCGTTCTGCTGCCTGGCTAATTTCTTAAAGACATATCTCTCCGGAAATTTCGTGGTATAATAATGGCACGGCTCGAAGATAAAAGATTCTCAGGTGTGTTTGGAATTCTAAGTACCCAAGATAACAAGCACTCTTGAAACTTTAAAACATGTTTGTTTGAGTGTTGAACTTTCTATCGTTGAAAGTGCCAAAGACTTAAGTTGTTAAATCTGAAAGAAAATAGAAAAAAACTCATTAGCCGCTTAAACTTAATTCACATTTAAAATCGGTCCAAGTTATTGGAACAGCCTTTACTACTAAATGAAAAGCAATTGCAATTCAAATGAAAGAAATACTAGTCAAAATACATAATGGTTGACAATGCTTCAAATTCAAGATAAGATTAATACCGAGAAATGTTTTGGAAGACTTGTCGTTTAGGCGTTGGCGGACCCCGCAATCCCCACTTCCAGATTTCACAGTCATTAAGTAATATTCATACATTTTTTTTTTTTTTCATGTCGCTTTCATTGGAAAGAAGACATAAAAAATCTTTTCTCATTTTAATTTTGAATTAATTTTTTCTTCCTCCCTGTCTGTTTCTTGCACTCAAATACTCTCTCTCTCTCTCTCTCTCTCTCTCTCTCTCTCTCTCTCTCTCTGTGTGTCTCTCTCACACACACAAACACACATTCTTTCTTACTCTCTCTCGCTCTCTCTCCCTATCTATCAATCTATCTATCTATCTATCTGTCTTTCTTTCTTTCTTTCTTTCTCTCACTCGCTTTCTCTCTCTCTCTCTCTCTCTCTCTCTCTCACACACACACACACACACACACACACACTCTTTTCTTTTTTATCATTTCTAATATGATGATTTTCTAAGCGTAACTTAGATGTGACACAACGCCGAAAGTATGGGGCACCCAGTAAGGATCGAACTCACGACTCAGTGAAAACATAGCCACTGCGCTCGCAGTACGTATTATATTAAAAGACGCCGATGAATTTCAGCCCCGTCTCATTCTCCGACCAGTGAAATCGGATCGCTGCACCTTGTTCCTCTTGGATGTACACTGCTAGCGAAGCGGCCCTGTTGGCACTGTAACAGCAGCAAGAAAAGTGGCGCCATTAGGCTCAAACTTTGATCAGGTGACGTCAATATTGCCAACTATAAGGCCGCATGCGCAGAAGACAGTGTAGCAAACCCAAAGATATGTTATGACGAACCTGCGGATAATTTTTTATTTACTCTCGTATTTGTGTGTATGCATTTACATGTGTGAATCTGGATACGAGTGTTTCTCTGTGTGTGTCAGCATGTCTACTTATCTGTGTACTCCATGTGTGTGTGTGTGTGTGTGTGTGTGTGTGTGTGTGTGTGTGTGTGTGCTCATTGGTTTGTGTTTTAGTATGTGTCTGTGCGCGCGTGAATGTGTTCTGTGTGAGTATGTGTATGTTTCCCTCTGTGTGTGTGTGTGTGTGTGTTTCTGCGCGAGTTTGTGTGTGTGTTTCTGCGCGTGTGTGTGTGCTTACGCGTCTATGTATGTATGTATGTTTTCCCTCTCTGTCTGTGTATGTATCTGTGTGTTCATGTGTGTGCATCTATCTGTGTCTGTATCTGTATGTGTTTGTGTGTGTGTTTGTGTGTGTGTGTGGAATCGTTTGACGTTTGACAAATGCTAATTTTCGGATTATCGAGTCACTTTTAACGCAGAAAAATAGACAACGAACATGTGAAATATTCGCGAAAATAGCGTAAATTGGTTGAAAATAAAAAATAAAAGGAAAAACTTCAGTTCTGAAAAGGAACGAGAAAAGGGGAATTGTATTAATGTGAATGAAAAATGCATTTAAATTGCAAAGAATATTAAATATTTTTTCCTTTCTTTTTTTCCCTTTCCTCGGTGAATTGCGTGGTGCGTTTTTTGTCGAGAAATCCGTTTTAGAGATTCAGCCCGCGTCAGCAATGAGTTTGGCTTCTCCCGGTAAACGACTTTAAATGACGAATAGTTCACAGGTTTGTTTCCATGTAGCAGATTGATGCGACGACATAGTTTTCCTTAAAATCTCTTCGTCTGAATTCACAATTTCTTCTTCTTCTTCTTCTGCTGCTGCTGCTTCGTTTTCTTCTTCTTTTTCGCTTGCATCTTCTGCTTCTTCTTCTTCTTCCGCTGCTGCTGCTTCGTTTTCTTCTTTTTCGATTGCTTCTTCTTCTGCTTCACCTTCTTCTTCTTCTTCTTTTTCTTCTTCTTCTTCCGCTGCTGCTGCTGCTGCTTCGTTTTCTTCTTCTTTTTCGCTTGCTTCTTCTCCTGCTTCTTCTTCTGCTGCTGCTGCTTCGTTTTCTTCTTTTTCGCTTGCTTCTTCTTCTGCTTCACCTTCTTCTTCTTTTTCTTCTTCTTCTTCCGATGCTGCTGCTGCTTCGTTTTCTTCTTCTTTTTCGCTTGCTTCTTCTTCTGCTGCACCTTCTTCTTCTTCTTTTTCTTCTTCTTCTTCTTCCGCTGCTGCTGCTGTTTCGTTTTCTTCTTCTTTTTCGCTTCCTTCTTCTCCTGCTTCTTCTTCTGCTGCTGCTGCTGCTGCTGCTTCGTTTTCTTCTTTTTCGCCTTCTTCTCCTCTGCTTCACCTTCTTCTTCTTTTTCTTCTTCTTCTTCCGCTGCTGCTGTTTCGTTTTCTTCTTTTTTGCTTGCTTCTTCTCCTTCTCCTGAAGAAAAAGAATCTTCTTCTTCTTCTTCTTCTTCTTCTTCTTCTTCTTTTGTGCTGCTTCGTTTTCTTCTTCTTTTTCCCTTGCTTCTTCTTCTTCTTCTTTTTCTTCTTCTTCTTCACATGCTTCTTCTTCTTCTCCTCATCCCCCCTTCCTCCTCCAACAGCAACAACCAACACTACCACCACCAACACCACTACGACCACTTCCCGAAGAGTGCAATTTCCAGAAACGAAAAGACAGTGTTTAGCAATATTTAACAATATTTTGACAATATGTCTTATGTAACATGAAGAAGTTTCAGATAAAAAAATAGTGAGGCTTACGGACCCATCACGTCGAAATACTCGGTTACCGTACGACCAACAAAGTTAAGCAACGTCGAGCCTGGTTAGTACCTAAATGGGTGACCGCTTGGGAATACCAACTGCTGTAAGCTTGGATGTACGGGTGGTGCAATGAATAATCTTAACGGAATTGTTAATCGGAGGGTCGAGTTCCAATTTCAGTCGGGTTCGTTATTTTCACTTACGCGCAAATACCCTTGGGGAAAATATGAATCAACCTCTTCTCCCCCGCCTA
>OZ038503.1:77501232-77543732 GCA_964036315.1 Acanthosepion esculentum | reverse complement strand
GCATTTACTTAAATACTTCTATCTATAAAAAGAATGTCAATCATAAAAATGTCTTTATATATATATATATAAATATATATATAATTTGAAGAAGGCAGACATACATGGGAAAATTGTTGGCATTTTATATTTTTAATTTCCTGTATGCGCACTGTTTGTTTTTGTCGACAGCACAGTATAGTAGGGTCAGTTGGGCACCGTCTGTGAGAAAAAAGAGCACCAGGACACAATTCACTAGGTCATAAAGTGTGGCATGCTATATTGCTTGGCATTCACGTTGGAATTATATATGACTCAAGAAATATCAATACCATACAGAATAGATAAAATATAGAGGAAATCTTAATTTCATTTTACCTTACCTGTACCGTGGAAAGTTGATGGTGGAAGTGGAAGCTTGTGAGGAACGGGCAGAGATGTTAGTGTTTGGAAGGGGAGTCCTCTTCAATAAAATGATCAGATAACTGTTTGAATAAGCTTTCTTCATTTTCTCTTTTCTGGCTATCAGCACCACTCGATTCTCCATTGGGCATACTGCAATTCTGCCTCACTAAACCTTTGTCCTATGTTTGGGTTTTGTTGTGGTAGGATCCACCTAATTTGCATAGTGGAGTACCGACCATATAAATATGGTTGGTACCGGGAAGAGGGGGGAACGAATCAAGAGATTCAACCAGAGACTCTGCCCGACTGCGACTCAGTCAACACATTCTCCAGGAACGGTCTTCCCAGGAATATACAAAAGTCTATATGTAAATATTGTGTACACTTTCTTGTTTCAATACATTTTGTTCTAAGTACATTTTGTGTTGCATTATTATTCCATGCATTAGTCAAGTTTCAACAGGTTTCCACAACATTTTAAAAGTATATATATATATATATATATATATATATATATATATATATATATATATATATATATTATAAATTAATAGATTTAAAATATGGTTTTAAAACCATATTTTAAATCTATTAATTTATAATATTAATGCTCTGTAAATTTAAATTTACATAGAGCACTATTGTGTAAAAATAAAAATATCTATAAGAACACCGGATTTTATATCTTACTGTTCTTTCCTTTTTATTTATTTATATATATATATATATATATATATATATATATATATATATATAATAAAATAGGCAGCATATATTTTATATTACAAAGAGTTAATCATACCTTGAATTAATTAGCAATATTAATGCAATTATTGGCGAAATCTCATCATTCAGTGGATTATTAGTAGTATAATGCTTATAATTATGTCTACTAGCGAAGGGATTTCGCCAATAATTGCATTAATATTGCTAATTAATTCAAGGTATGATTAATTCTTTGTAAGATATATATATATATATATATATATATATATATATATATATATATATATATATATATATATATATATATATATATACAGTGTAACCCGGATATAAGAGAGTTGTTATATGTATGTATGTATGTATGTATCTATGTATATTAATTGTATTCACTCCAAGCAAGGCAGTAAAGCCACTAAGGTGTGAGAACAAAAGAAAAGTAATGAGGTGGGTTGACATTGCATTTAAATTTTTTAATATTAAAGTTAACTGAAAAGCACGGAACAGGAAGGAAGTTCCACAAGTTTCAGCATAGAACTTACGGTTACATCTCACCAAGTATTTTCTTTTCTGTACATGTGTAAAAAATGGTCTATATATCCGAGCGCTTTCGGCTATTCTGTTATTTTTAACTTAATATGTAGATTTAATATATGTCTATCTATATTATATATTAAACAATAGACGGACAAAACAATAATGACAGTCTGTTTTTGCTTACATGGAAGATTTCCAAACAACGTCAAAACCGTGCATACGAGACGCTGGAAACGAAAATCGCACCGCATCTCATGACGTCACACATGACCACGCGAGAGTGAAAACGAGAAGTATTAAGTATGCCATTGGTATAAACCAACCTGAACAAAATAAACTATGAAATCTCCAGAAATATTCTTAAATACCTATAATTGATAACAGATGCCATTGGTTAAATTCCGTGTATTGTTTAATATATTGTAATGTAATTGTCATCTTTGATAATGGCTTATGTAAGCTGAAAGCTTAGATAGGATTAAAAAATATGTATCAATATTGGGATTTTATTTCTTCTTTTAATGATAATGTTATTAAGCTTATCAGACGATATGAAAGGAATTTACATAAAATAAATACACAAAACTTTATATATATATATGTGTGTGTGTGTGTGTGTGTGTGTGTGTGTGTGTGTGTGTGTGTGTGTGCACTTAGGCAGCAAATATTGTTTTAGGCATGTCTGATTGAATAAATTACAAATATTATGTTTGCTTATTTTCGTCATAATCTTTCATATTCACGAATATTTTCCGTATATTAATACTATACTATTACAGAGCGGAAAAATATTCGTGAATATGAAAGGATTATGATAAAAATAAGCAGACATAATGTTTGTAATTTATTCGATCAGATAGATAGATAGATAGGGTAAGGTTAAGTCAAGTGCTATACGTAATATATACTAGGACAATAATGTCTCATTGGATTCATGACTGACTCGACAGAAGATTTTCCAGCAGTAAGTTACAACCCCGAGTGGCAACCGTCTATTTTTAGTTCTATGTCCACTTTTAGGTTTAAACAAACTCTATCTTAGATACAGACCACTTTTAAACATAAATACACCATACATTAAAACTATATTTTTTCATACTTATTTCCCCTTCTATTCCCTTCTAACGGTAGGATATCTGACTGTTACCAAATCGGTCAGGTTTTGATCCCGGCTTTCAACAATAGGACGTCTATCCACACTGAAGAGCTGCGATACAGCGAAACAGTCTGTCTGTGGATGACATTATATATATATATATATATATATATATATATATATATATATATATATATATATATATATATAACGGTTGCGGGGGTTCGGTAAATTTTTGTTCCTAGCCGGGATTACATGCTCGGGCTCCCCTCGTTAAACCGACCTCGGGCTGACCTCATTAAATCTGACCTCGTGAGTGGTTGAGTAAATACAATATATATATATATATATATATATATATATATATATATATATATAATTATTTATTCGAAAATTATAACATAAATATGTTATAAAATCACTACAAAAATAGCCATTTTATTTCAACACTTCTGGTGTCTTATCAAGTAATGGTGTTGAATTATACACACACAACATATATATATATATATATATATGTGTGTGTGTGTGTGTGTGTGTGTGTGTGTGTGTGTGCGTGCGTGTGTGTGTGTATTATACGTTAAAATTAGCAAAATAATTGTCGCACTTACTCCATTTTATAATATATATATTAAAAATCCACATTTCAAACACATTTTAAATATTTTGATATTAGATCTTTTTCATCATAAGTTACCTAAGATCGCCTGATGATGGAACAATTTTAAGTTCTGAAACATAGAAATTTTCATATAGCGATGTAAAATATTTTATATATATATATATATATATATATATATATATATATATATAGGTTGTTCGGAAAGTCGCTATGCACTTATCTTTTGTATTAATAGCCATGTTTCAATATAGAATACAGGAGAAGAATATGAATGAAAATGATAAACAATGTGGAAAGTGATGCCCTTTAGCATCAATACATTCCTGGATCCATTTTATTTTGTTTCGGAACGTCTCCATCAGTTGCTCGCCATTTTGTTTTTTATGGAAAGTGTTTTAAATTTTTGACTGTCGGCCTTATGAATAGTTCCAAGACTTATATCTTGCTGCTGCCCTAAATTTAGTAAGGATTCTCTTGGATTCTGCTGCATATTGTCAGGAATATTTTACAGTTTCCCCTCTGATAACGTTGCTGGCTTTCCACAAAGTTTGGCGTCATCCACTAATCCTGTTTCCCGAACAGTATCAACAAGTTTACGAACTGCATTGCAATGTATGGAGTATCTGAAAATTGAGCAGCAAAATGCTGTCACACCAAATCTGTGTATCTAACATCTTCTGGAAATAAGCGTTCTACGAGAAATACATGTTCTTCAGCTGTTAAAAGCATATGCATATACATAAATATATATATATATATATATATATATATATATATATATATATATATATATATATATATATATATATATATACAGGAGTTTGACAAAATAATTGGAACAGGTGCAAATTCCACTCCTATATTTCAAAAACCTATTATATTAAGAACTTTAACTAAAATTTCGTAATTGCAGTTTATATCTATTGTAAATACGTTTATTTATCTAATTTACTGTCTTTGATTTATTTATTTTTAGAATTTAGTTAAATTTAAGCTAAATGCTTGATCTCTCCGAGTTCGAAAAAGGGCAAATTGTTGGAGCTCGCATGGCAGGAGGCTCAATCACTAAGCTTGCTGAACTGTTTGGTTTTTCAAGAGCTACCATATCAAGAACTATGACGCAATTCAAGAAACAGGGCAAAACCTCTAGAAACTGTAGCAATTCGGGCCGGACTTGCAAACTTACTGACAAGGACCGACATGCATTGAAACGCAATGTGGCAAAAAATCATCGGACTAATACAGCCAAAGTGACTGCTGAGTTGAATAATCATCTGAATAGTCCAGTTTCTACTAAAACTGTTCGTCGTGAGCTCCATAAGGCTGGATATCATGGAAGAGCCGCGTAAGGAAACCTCTTTTCTCCACTCGCAACATTCAGAAGAGGTTGAAGTGATGCATAGATCACAATGCCTGGTCTGCAGACCAATGGAAGCAAGTCATATTCTCAGACGAGTCCAATTTTTCTCTTTTCCCAACTTCAGGGTGAGTTTATGTGTGGAGGCAGCCCAAAGAAACTTACAACCCTGCGTGCTTTCTTCCATGGAGGTGGATCAGTGATAGTTTGGGCCCCCATATCATGGAAATATCTCGGTGCAATAGTTGCCCTACATGGTAGAATCAACAGCAGAGATTACCTGAACATTTTGGGAGATCATGTTCATCCAATGACCCAGACTTTATTCCCTGATGGTGACTGCATCTTCCAAGAGGATAATGCTCCAATACATACTGTTCAAGTGATTAAGAAATGGTATGAATAGCATGAAAGTGAGCTAGAACACATGGAGTGGTCTCCCCAATCACCAGACATCAATATTATTGAACATTTGTGGTGCATTTTGGAGCGACAAGTTAGGAGCCGCTATCCCCCACCGTCGTGTCTTAAAGAGCTGGGGCAGGTGTTAAGGAAATAATGGCTGAAATTTCCTCTGGATGAAGTCAGGAAGCTGTATGATTCCATTCTTAGACGCATTAAAGCTGTATGTGAGGCTAAAGGAGGACCAACTCCATATTTAATAAATTCCAATTATTTTTTCCAACCCCTATATATATATATATATATATATATATATATGTGTGTGTGTGTGTGCGTGTGTGTGTGTGTGTGTGTGTGTGTGTTTCATTAAAGATAACTGACTGACTTTTATTCAGTTTTCCTTGCGTTCCGGTAAGTTTTTTTCTGGACACAAAAAACAGTTTGAATAATATATATATATATATATATATATATATATATATATATATATATATATATATATATCCTAGTGCTTTAGGCTAGTCTCGTCCTCGTTATCAAGGATGTTTTGTTTACTTTCATTTTTAACTGGATATGTATGTTTTTATATGTGTATCTATAGTGATGGTGATGTGTTTTTTTTTCAAAACACGGTCAGCACTTTTTGGCCGTGTTCATAGTTGATATTATTGAGTTTTGGCTTTTTCGTTTTTATTATTAATGCTTCCAACATTATTTTAGATGTTGATCAGGCTATTATACTCGTATTTTCTACTAATATGTTGTAGGGAAAGTTTGGTATGATTTCTGTATGTGTTTAAATGGGTCCTAACTGAGCTATGGTCAGAGAGATATAGCGTGAGTCTTCCTGATTGGTATGTAGCAGTATGTCCAGTATAATATAATTTTGATCATGAACGCATTTCCTGAGATGACATATAAAGTTCTAAATAATATTGATCCTCTGTAATTTGGATTTTTCAGATGAGTTGTGTTTGACGATGAGGTTAGCTGTATTAAATTATTTATAGTAGATAATATATTAATTTTCTTGTTGTCATTATATCTATCTATCTCTCTCTCTCTCTCTCTCTCTATATATATATATATATATATATATATATATAATTCCAAGGTTTGAATGAGCAGCTTTGAATAGTGTCTGCCCAAAAGTAGCCTTCTGGCATAAAAGTGCTCTATGCCATAAAAATGAGAGAGCATAAACAGGTAGGCAATGACTGGCCACAACTTTAAGTTTCCTGTGTTTGCACACAATCTTCAGGTAGCCAGTAAGCAGTATTAAGGTGATTACCTTATATACCACCGGACGAGTACAATTTGACAAGCAAATCAAACTCGCATATTGGGGAGAGTAGATCATCGAACCAAGATAAATCTGAAATGACAAAAAAACTTCAGCATGGAAATGCTTGCCAGTATAGCAAAATGCGCCTCAATAAGAAGAAAAACTGGTGTCATTAAGCATTAAGCCAAAAATGTACTTAACAAGACCGGACACTCAATATATATATATATATATATAATGATTAATAATTATTTATTTTTTCAGTTTGTACTCTATGTGTATTGTGTGTGTGTGTGCATGTATCTGAATAAAGAAATATATTTGCATAAAACTACGGTTGATTTAAATAAAAAATTTTAAAAAGTTAAATAAATGAAATATAGTGCGCATCAAGAGAGAAAACATCATAAAAGGAACAGAAATGTCTTACTTTGTCAGAATAAAAGTAAGAATTCTTAGACGATGATATAATGGCGGACAGACAGCTACAGCGAAACGATAAATTGGCGAAATAATTGCGATTGATAATAATGCTCACAATAACAAAGATAGAGATTGCATGGAAGAAATTATTTCAGTACGATTTACGCTCCACCAATTGCTGACGCGTGGGCTATTGAAATTGTGACAGTCCATGTCGCGTGTTTCCAAGCATATTATCACACTGACGCACATGCGCGCTGTTTATCTAATCGCCATGTTTTTGCGATCTTTTTGCGTGTTCCCAAGTCTTAGTTTTCCCCGCTTCTCGTGGCCGGTGGGCGAGAATCATTAAAGCCTCGCGTGATTCTTGTTGAAAATTGTCTGACGACCGATTGGGTTGGCGAGAACAGACCGACGTAGCTTCACAGGTTTCATTCTTTCTTTATTCCTGATTATTGTTCATCGATAAAGCTTTATTTTCATTTATTGGTCATTTACTTTTTATCTGTTGACAGCTTTTGTTAACATGGATAGCGAAAGGAAAAAAAGACGATGAGGTGAGGAACGGAGAAGACAAAGACGAGGGAATTAAATTAGAGAACAAAGAGAAAATATATAAGGAACAATGAAGAAGAAATAAAATATTTAAAGAAATGTTTGAAGATGAATGAAAGAAGAATAGAGTAACAAAAAGAATTACATAAGTTGTTCCTGTTGTAAAACAACGAAAAATATAGAAAGAAAGGAAGAAAAAGAAAAAATAGATGAAAAAAGAACCACAAAGTAATGGAAAATGTAATAAAAAGTTCCTGTTGGAAAAGGCAAAAAAAGAAAGAAAGAAAGAAAGAATGAATGATTGAATGAAAAAGGAAGGATGTAAAGAAAGAAAGAAAAAGATGAAAAAGAAGAAAAGAAGAAACACAAAGTAGTGAAAAAATTAAATAAAATCTTGGAAATGGCAAAAGAAAGAAAAGAAAGAAATTAATGAAAAGAAAAGGATAAAGAAAGAAGAAGGAAGAAAGAAAATAATGAAAAGAAAAGGAGAAAGAAAGAAAGAAAGAACAAAAAGAAAGAAAGAAAGAATATAATGAAGAGATAAGAATAAAGAATGGAATATAAAAAGAAAGAAAAAAGAACAAATCATAGAAAGAAAGAGAAAATAATGAAAAGAAAAGGGTAAAGAAAGAAAGAAACTAAAGAAAGAACAAAAAGAAAGAAAGAAAGAATATAATGAAAAGAAAAGGATAAAGAAAGAAATAAAGAACAAAAAGAAAAAAAGAAATAATGAAAGAAAGAAAGAAAAATATAATGAAAAGAAAAGAATAAAGAATGGAATATAAAAAGAAAGAAAAAAGAATAAATCAAAGAAAGAAAGAGAAAGAGAAAATAATGAAAATAAAAGGATAAAGAAAGAAAGAAAGAAAGAAGCAAAGAACAAAAAATAAAGGAAGAACAAAAGAAAGAACTGTGAAAAGAAAGCGAAGTGAAAAGAAATAAATGTGCTGAAGTCAGTGGACGCCATATTTTTATTCTTCAAATAAAATCTGATCTTTTCTTAAACTTCAAGTTACAATTATTTCGTGTTTGACTCAATGAGGATAATTTTTCAGTGAAAACCGTCTACCAGGAAATAAAAGCAACCAATTCACTTTAATACACATGCGTTTTTCTATAATGGAAATATTCAATTGCAAAAAGAAAGGCAATATAAACACTTACTTTCTATTTTTATTGAATCATTTCTTAAGGTAGCGAACAGTTCCATAATGTTGCATATTTTAGATTTCATTACCAAAGTTTTATGTCAAATCATGAACCAATTTGTGGCATTAGAAGATACGGGCACCTTTATCGTCTTGTAAAGTCAGTTAAAAAGCAAAAGATGTAATATTTAAAGACACTATTGAAATTAACTACTCCGCTGTTAAAAAAAAACCCAAAAAAAACAGGGACGAATTCTTTTTTGAACACCAGTTGCTGGAAGCTTGGATGTGTGAAGAGCCGAGTTCAAATTCCAGTTGGGTTCATTTTATTCACTTATACCTGAGAAAGTTACGAATCCACTTCTTCTCCCCCAGCTATGGGTTAATTAGTAAGAATCTTATCACTATACCATTATTATCTCAAAAAATTCATACAATCTAAAAATATTTTTTTTTGTTTTAAATAAACTTTAAAAGGTTTATAACCCATAAAAAACGGAATCACTCAATCGAATCTTTTTTAACAAAAATTACAAAAAAGGCTATTTAATAAATAAGCATTTCTTGGATCATAATTAATAAAAATAAAAAGCAGATAAAAGTATATATAATACAATAATACTGTTGGGGGCACAGATTATGTGATAAAATGCTTTAAATTTGTATTGGTTATTGAAAACCACACTAAAACTACTGCATTATATAATATACTAGCATCATGGCCCGGCGTTGCCCGTGCTTGATTAAAAAATCGTACGACTCATACAGCAATCGCTATCACTTGACTTAAAATATTTTTGCGCTTCCTTGCCTTTAAAGAAGTGCCCTTTACCGTGCTGATGTTGCTACATGCCTTACTTCTTGCCTATCTCACACTGCGAATTTTTTCTAAGCTCTATACTAAACATTAAATCTGTTACGAAAAAAGAACTAAACAAAATGAACACAAAACGATCAGCTTTAAAGAAAGAACTCGTAACTGGCAAAACCGAATGAAAAAAGAATGTTAACAACAAATACTTTTTCACACCCAACCCAGTTCTGCGGAATCAGAATCAACCTTGAGTTTAAGCAAGCGAATGAGCCAATTGGAGTAAAGTGCCATGCAGATTTAAATTTTTCCCACTTGTGACGAATGCAGCTATCGATCTTTTTTTGCATGCTAGTTAACATTCGTGTCAGTCAGCTGTTGGCTCTCACGATGGCCAATAGAATCTTCCTGCCTATTCGTGGCAGCCAGTTATAGGCTCTCACACTGGCCAGTAGAAAATGGCCGCAAACTACATGAAAACTGCCATAGAAGCATGAAAAAATCGATTATTTCCACTATCGAAGGGAGTTGGGAAATGTCGGTCTTGGCCTTCTCACTAACTTGGAGCATGTAAGTGCATGTAAATTTTGGTGCAAATCCGTCGAAAATTGCGACCGTGTATTCGTTACACACACACACACATCCTGCCTTTTATAGATAGACATTACATCATAATATAGCTAAATTGTTCAGGGTAACTACCGTTTGATGCAAATGAATGTCTTATTTGGTGGCACAATGATTTAGTAATAATGTGTTTGTGTCTTGCTTCTTATCCATGCACATTTTGCATTTGCAAGATATACAGTTGTTGGTTATGGAATTATTATCACTTTATTTTCAAAATCAATTAACTGCAAATATTTCTGTTGTAACCTAGAGATGGTTACTGAATAGAATAATCACATGAAGGTTCATAATAAGCGCTAATACCTTAGGACAAGAACAACACATACAAGATTTGCCAACGGAGCGCAGAAGTAGTCAACTGCTAGAAGTAAGCCAATGAATTTCCAACTGCAGGATACCTACCAACCGCCCCACGCAGTCAAATGTGGAACAAGGCCAAAATTAATGTGAGGCATCCAATCCCGTAGCCTCGGCCAAAAATTCCCCGTAGACCACGTATAAAACGGCGTCGGGTAACGGTTTCCCGAGACAAGACTCTGCCCTTTTATGGGGATCTTCTCTTTGACCAGCACAGCTGGAGACGAATCTTCAACTGCAGGATATCTACCAACCGCCTCACGCTGTCAAATGAGACACAAGGCCGGATTTAATGTGGGGTATCCGAGCCCGAAGGCTTGGCCAAAAATTCCACGTTGACCCCTTATAAAATGGGGTCGGGTAGCTGTTTCCCCAGAAGAGACTCTGCCCTTCGACATAGACTTGTTTGGGGATCCTCTCTACCCGGAGGAAGTGAGTTTGACCAGCACAGCTGGAGACGAATCTCCAACTGCAGACCCATTATCGTCCATAGGTATGCTACAATAATTGCAATTATAAATTTCATAAGGCTGTATTATATGGCTTTCATTGATCACTGGAATTAAATTTCAAAGCGCTATTTTTTAACCTAAACGTAATATTTAAACTCGTTCCTCAGAAAATGGTAAGTATTTGAAAAAACATATTTTGTGTCATTATTTATCATGTCACGCCCCAGCTTTCACACTGCGTGAAATATCACAGTTCCAGAACTGACCTGCCCTTATGCAGAAATAACTGGTGCTTTATCAAGACGGATTATATATAAGGGTGTTTCATTAAGACGGATCAAAGTCAGCAGTAAATAAATCAGAGTGTATTGGTAAAAATGCATTTATTTCTGTATTGAATCATGTTATTTAAGTCATGGCGATAATGTGTGAAAAATAATATCGCCCAAATGTCCGCCAAGACTTCAGCGGCACACCTCCACTCGACGGACAACATTTTTGATGACGTCTCTGCATAGTTGCTCCTCGATGTCACCAATATGCCTTATTATCTCATCCTCCAGCTGTTGAATTGATAGACCTTACTTTTGGGTTGACCCCAAATGTAAAAATCTAAAGGCGTCAAGTTGCACGATCGTGGTGGCCAGTTGACTTCGCTGTTTCAAGAGATGATGCAACCTGGGAACTTCTCACTGCATTTCTGTTTGTACGTCCATTTTCGTAATAGGCTTCGATAACTTTAACACGTTGTTTGATTGTTAACCATTCCATGGTTGAAATTGCCAACGACTTAAGTTGTTAAATCTGAAAGAAAAAGAAAAAAAATCATTAAACTTAAATCGGTCCGAGTTATTGGAACACTCTTTATATTCATATGGGTGATGTGAGTTTGGTTAATACCTTGGAATTGTTAATCGGTGAGCAGATTTCCAATTCCTGCAGGGTCCGTTATATTCACTTACGCACAATTACCCTTGGGAAAAGTATGAATGCACATATTCTCCCCCAGCTATGGGTTAATTAGTAAGACTTTTATCAGTAAATCATTATTATCTAAAAAAAAAATTCTAAGAATCTAAAAATGTTTTTTGGCTTTAAATAACCTGCAATGGGTTAATAATTTGTAAAAAAAAATGAATCAATCCCCAAAATTACTACAATCAAGAAACTTGTTTACTTTAAGAAAATAATAGCTCACGACGTAAAATGTAAACAGAAAATTTAAAATTTCTTTTCATAGTTGTGGTGATCATGGCTCTCCACAATTTCCTGTTCTTTTTTGCTCTTAATATAATTTGTCATTTTTTATCTATACTAATCCCTGTTCTTCTAATCATTTACAAAATCTTGCTAGGTATGTTAGGCGTTGTTTTCCGCTGTCACTCTTGCCTTCAGCGTGCCAAATTTTCTTAACCCTCTTTCCTCATTAGGTGCCCTAGAAATGTAAACTGTCTCTTTCTGGTTCTTCGTATAAATCTACAACCTGAAAATGTTTTCTGACTTTAAATAACCTGCAATCAGTTAATAATTGTAAAAAAAAAATGAATGAATGAATAAAAAAATACTACAATCAAGAAACAGCAAATTTAAAATTTCTTTTCAAGGTTGTGGTGATCATGGCTCTCCACAATTTCCTGTTCTCTTTTGCTCTTAATATAATTTGTCATTTTTCGATCTATCCTAATCCCTGTTCTTCCAGTCATTTACAAAATCTCGCTAGTTAGGTTATGCGTTGTCTTAAGCTGTCTCTCTTACCTTCAGCGTGCCAAATTTTCTAAGCCCTCTTTCCTCATTGGGTGCCCTAAAAATGTAAACTGTTTCTTTCTGGTTCTTTGTATAAATGTCCTTTTTTTGTTTTCATTTTCTCTAAAACTTCGTCATTGCTCACATGTTCAGTCCATAGTATCCTCAGCATCCTTCTGTAGAACCGCATTTCCATAGCACTAGGAATAATTAATGCATAGATTCATCTTAACACTGGATATATATTTTCTGTGCCATATCTTCCCTTTTAGCGTAAAATTTATTTTTGAAGGTTGTGGAGATCATGGCTCTCCACAATTTCCTGTTCTTTTTTGCTCTTAATATAATTTGTCATTTTTCGATCTATCCTAATCCCTGTTCTGCCAGTAATTTACAAAAGCTCGCTAGTTAGATTATGCGTTGTCTTAAGCTGTCACTCTTACCTTTTCAGGGTGCAAAATCTTCTGTTATTAACTTGATATTAACAATTGACATAAATCTATAAGTGTACCCATACAAATATAAAGCGTGTTCCAATAATAGCAAGTTAATAGCAGAAATGTCCACTCAGCCCCTTTGCGATCTCTCTTCATGCCGTCAAGAATGTTATAAAATGATCATGGGCACGTGGCTGAATTGTTAGAACCATGCAACCGGGGTTTGTATATCACTCCATCGTCGATTTACCAGAGAGGGGATTTCTTGATGTTATCTTCCTGGGGAGGTGCTCCCACTATGCGGCACCGTTGAAAAGTATCTGGAAACCAAAACACCAATCCTTGTTAGTGAAATTGGGTAGATGGAACTGTTTTGAGGCCGCCCTCAATTTTTGTACTGGCACGAAATAACGAATCATTCTAACGGAGAATTTACTGCCTTTGTTCAAACCGTTGATCACGCCAGATAATTCGCTCTCTCCAAGAAACTCTAAGCAGTGTCCGTTCAGGATAGTTGCAGTATATTCCAAAGGTGGGCTCAGTGTCCTTTGGAAAACGAGTAACCGACCATTATTATTATCATTTAAAGAAAATATAAATCACTTCTTATCACGTTCTTACACTTTCTGTCATTTCAGTCCATTTCCCGACAAAAGACATATTTTCTTTTCTGCCAACGACTTGCTATCAGGAATTTGATTCGAATTGTTTTTACCGCTTACAAAAAATATTTTGGATCGTAAAACGACTTTCTCTTTTTGCGATTGAATATGGCATTAACAATATTTGAGTATAACAAGCAATTTTACAGATACAGGCTTTATTATTTAACCACCATATTTAGTTAGACAGGATGAATTCTTACGTTTCCCAAAGGGTATTTGCGTATAAGTGAATGCAACAAAGTAATTACTCGCACAATACAACGTTGTTTGAATAGAAATCGATTGTATGGAAATAGACCACAAAAAAACCCTCTTCATAAACCATGTGACGTTGTTGCTCAGTTGAATTTTGCCAAAACGTTTTGGACAAAGAAAATTGCTTTTGGTAACAAGTAATATGAAGTGATGAAACAAAAATTGAGCTTTTTGGACATAATGATGTACAGAAGATTCGGCGCAAGAAACGTAAGGCTTTCCTCCCAAACAGTGGCAACATTAAAACATGGAGGCAGCCTGATTTTGGGGGGTTGTTTTAGCTCAAGGGGGATGGGCTGGAAAATTAATTGCAATAAGAGGAATGATGAAATCTGCTGACTATATCATAATTCTGGATAAAAATCTACAACTATCAGCGCAAAATCTTCATCTAGGTCGGCGATTTATTTTCCAGCAAGATAATACCAAACATACGTCTAAATCTGTGACTGCGTCGCTTCAGAAAAAGATTACAGTTCTGCTATGGCCTTCAATGTGTCCTGACTTGAATCCTATTGGAAATCTATGGTAAGAATTGAAAGTGCGAATAAATCGTCGGTTACGAAAAATCTTCAGGAATTAGAACGTGTAACTATTGAAGAATGGAAGAAAATCCCAGAAAAGAATTGTTCAAATTTAATAGCAGAAAAAATTAGAAAATGACTGCAGCAAGTTGAGAGGCCATGCTATTGATATTGTAAAAATTGTTCATTTTTTTTATTTTTCATACTGTACAAATAATTCTGTCTTTTCCTATTTTGCATAGTTCGCTTCTCAAATTCGTTGTATTTAATCTATTGTTCTGAAAATTGAGTTTAAGATTCCTTTTTGTGCTTATTAACATATAAACCTGGCATCATACGGGCATTTGTTCTGGGAAATAGATAAAAATATTAAAAATTGATGGGTGTACGAATAATTTCGTCGTTGAATATATATATATATATATATATATATATATATATATATATATATATATATATATATATATATATAATAAAAAGACTTAAACACTAATATTCCATGGTCATAAACATTGAGTTCTACCTGGATCATATCCTCTTGGAATTATTTTTATACATATATGTATGTGTATATATAATTGCATATGTATGTGTATATTTACCACTAATATTGTCTATATATATATATATATATATATAGATAGATAGATAGATAGATAGATAAACAGATAGACATATATATATATATATATATATATATATATATATATACAGAAATATAGTCTTAAAGTGTGCTATATTTATGGGGTAAAGTGCTCAATATCAGAGATAGAGCGTGTGTAAATATAAAAGTGGACATGGAAGTCAGCACTTAGAGGCGACAGTCTGTTTCATGCTAGTGCAATCGTCAGGCGACTCTGACGATTGCACTAGCATGACGATTGCACTAGCATGAAACAGACTGTCGCCTCTAAGTGCTGACTTCCATGTCCACTTTTATATTATATATATATATATATATATATATATATATATATATATATATATATATATATATATATATATATATATATATATATAACTTTCTTCATCTATCTTGCTATCGATCGATCTGTTTATATATTCCTGAGCCTGGTTGTATCTGTTTTACCCTGTCTATCCGCGTTTATCCATATCTATCTATCTATCTATCTATCTCGGTCTATTCATTATCTATCTATCTTCACCATCTTGATGTTAACGTAACACTAACAATGGTGACACTCTATGCACCATGTGATGTTCTTTGCTGGAATTGTTACAAATATTATACTGAATAGTCTAGAAGACTTCACCGATAAAATAATTAGGTAAATTACTTATACTTACAAGAATCAATCAATTTAAAACGATATATTCATAGAGTACGAATAATTTTGTCTTTACCTATTTTGCATAATTAGCCTGCCAAATTCATTGTATTTAACCTGTTCTGAAAATTGACTTTTACACTCCCTCTTTTTGTGCTTATTAGCGTATAAACCTGGTCCCTTATGGGCATTAGAATCTGAGAAATGGATAAAAATATTCAAAATTGATGGGTGTACGAATAGTTTCGTCGTTGACAATATATCTAAACATTAAACTATAGAGAAATAACTTAGACACGTAGATACACATTATGATGCACTTAAGCAAACTTTACTTTCACGAGGCCTTTCTGAAAATTAAGTTGTCATAACTCTTTTACTTATATATGGCCACCCTAATTTAAACATGCCGCGGAAGTTTTACTAAAGTTTCAAACGTACCGGAAAACAAAAAAAAATATGTTGAAAAATATCGGCTTAGATTCTTACGACGATAACTGAGCCGTGCTAAAAATGATCTGCGGAAAGAGAACAATCTGCCCCCTCTTGAGTTTAGCCGGAATGACAAGCACCTGATGAAGGCTGGAAGCCAAAACTGCTGAAACGTTGTGATAACAGCAGCGATTACGAAAGTAGACAGAGGTGTATTATTGGATCTTTTTTAATCATATCACTCCATGCAAAGCAATAAAGCCGCTAAGACATAGGAAGGGGGTTCTTCGTCATGCGCCGTGTCTCCTCAGGACGTAGACGATCATGGTTCTCCTCAATTTCCTGGCCTTCGTAACTCTTAATATATTTTGTCATTGTGTTATTTCTTCTAAACCCTATTTCGCCATCAATTTACTCAAGCTCACTAAGTAAATTATGCGATGTTTTACTCTGTCCCTCTTGCCTTCGATCTGTTTTCAATACTTTCTTCTTCTTCTTCTTCTTCTTCTTCTTCTATATGCTCTGACCCTTCAGGACGTTGGTGATCACGACCCTCCTTGTTCCGCCATCAATTTACTCAATCTCACTAAGTTATGCGTTGTTTTCCTCTGTCCCTCTTGCCTGATGTCTATCCTGTGAGTATCAGATTTGCCAAGCACTCTTTTCTCATTATGTGCTCTAGAAATGTAAACTGTCTCTTCCTGATGTTGATTATATGTGTCCTTTTTGTTTCCATTTTCTCTAAAATCTCCTCGTTGCTCACATGTTCAGTCCATGGTATCCTCCGCATTTTTCTATAGAACCACATTTCTGTTGCTTCAAGTCTCTCCTTTATGTGAGGATATTGTCCAGCATTCACGGCCATACAAAAGGACAGATATCACGTAAAAGTTCAGTGCTCTTTTCTTAAGGAGTGGGAAATAATGAAGCAGAGAGCAATTAACACTTCACTTGAATTCCTGATGATCAAAGTTGGCTGGAAAACAGTGAACCGAAAGAATGCCCCACAAGCGAGAAGTGCAAGAGAAGAAACTGTTAGCATAGAACTTACGGTTACATCTCGCAAATTCAACTGTGAATTGATGAGACCTTGCCGCCAATCTAGTACTGCGCTTAAATTCAAAGTCTGCGTAGTACAGCCGAGAATTCATCCGAATTATTACCATGAAAGTATTTACATTGTTCGAACTGTTGTCCTCATCTTCGTTGCCATATTCACAACGTTTCGGCCGTTGTACGCTCCGGCTTTCTTCAGGTGACTGGAATTTCGAACTGGACCTTTTATTTCGTCTACCGTCTCGTACACCGGTCGAAACGTCGTGAATATGGCAACAAATGTAAGGACAGCAGTCTGAACAATGTAAATAGTGTAAACAATTACAATACCTCATCTCAGAAATATAGACAGATCCTGAAGAAGGCTGGAGCGTACAACTGTCGAAACGCCGTGAATATGACAACGAAAATGAGGAGAATAGTCTGAGAATGTAAATAGTGTAAATAATTACAATACCTCATCTCGGAAATATAGACAGAATTAGCAGGAAAGTATTTATAGAAAAGGCAACATTACGACAATGAGAAAATGACTGAAGCCGAGATGCCAGGTCAAGATCAATAATAGTGAAGATTCTTCTTTTGATTTTATCAAAAATCCCTAAATGTATAGCAGGATCACCGGGCTATATGTGACAGCAATATTTAAAACATGGACGAATGGTAGACTTATAAATATATAAGATAGATTCTGGTGAGAAAGACTGTCTAGCAGAATACACTGAACCAACTTCCAGACCTAGCAATTGATTCAATATAATCATCCCACTTCCTGTCAGAGAGAATGCCAGCCCAAGAAGGCACAGTGAATCATTTTCATGGAGGTTAGCATCAGCCATCTTAATAGGAAAGCAGAAAGAGGTCTCTCAGATTTGTTTTTTAGTTGCTCCGACAAAATACATGCGCCGGAAAACCTGGGGTGAACGATTATGAAAGAATCCTTGACTTGACATTAAATTGCATCATGCTGCACGCGAGAGAAATGTTTATGGTCAAGATGAGTGGCGGTGGGACTAATAATCTGTATTTACATAATTCCCCAAGAGTATTATGCCCAAAATGAGATACGCAACCGTAATCGGTTTTTGAACACTGCTCGCTGATGTTACCTTGTGAGATAATAACCAGTATCCGACCGCGGTATTATTTAAAAGCGAGGCCTGTTTAAATAGTTGTGTTGTCTCTTTTACATATGATTACCACTAACCCGTGTCATTATTGCAATCTGTTGAAGAAATGTGATGACGACGATAAAAAAAAAATCGAATCGGCAAAAGGACACGAAAAAACAGAAGAGAAGAAAAAAATATGATAGAGAGGGAGGAATCTCTGCCGTCCGTTTTACTCGGTTTTGTTTGATTAATGTCGACTATTATCTCGGCATATAATCTGACGCGTTTTCTGGCACAGTTCCTTCGTATTTTTGATTCTCAATTAACAGCAGAGCAGTGTGGATCATGGGTCTCGCCTGATAAGCGATCTTTCAGGAATGTAGCATGCAAAAAACAACAGAATCTTCCTTCTTTTTCTGTTCTTTTCTTTTTGTAAAGAAACACTTGTAAGCTATCGATACGCATGTTGTATAATGGTTAACGGGTCGGAACGAGAACTCGCTCAGCTGAGTTCTCGTTACATTCTCTTTCGCGCCTATACAATTGGCAATGATATGATTCCACCTTTTCTCCTTCCTGCTACGGGTTAAAGAGCAGGGTAGACGGGGCTGGCTATCCGTGATGGACAACCAGCCTCGGAGACGGACGACTCTGAATCCAAAAACCGAATGCAGTCCCTGGTGTATCCCATCCTTTACAGCTATCGACAAGCTCATGAATCCTTGACAAAATCCAAAGAAGGGTCTGCAATGTAATCGATCCCGACCTGGCATCTCGGCTCCAGTCGCTTTTTCACCGACATGACGTGTCTTTCCTCTGCCTTTTCATGACAACTCTTCTGATGAGCTTTTTGTCCCGGTGTTCCGACTCTAGGAATTTAAGCGTGCTACTGGATTGGCAACTAGGTCTCAACGTTTTACTGTTGAAATAACTAAATGCAGTTGCCACTTCTACTGTAACAATTTCTTTTCTCGCACTTCTCACCTGTGAAACTCCCTTTCGATTTCTTGCTTACCTGATAACTAAAATGTTCAAACATTTAAATACAAAGCCAATCACCATCTTCTCTCTTCTTAAACCCTGTTCATTTATAGTCCTTTCCCTGTAGTTTCTTTGCGTCTTAGTGGCATTATCACCTTGCTTGGGCTGAAACGATTAAAAAACAAAACAAAAATAATCAATGATTATAAAGTCGACTGCATCGATGTGTTGTTATTATTATTATTTTATTATTATTATTTGTATATGTTGTGTTTTCTGCTTTGTATACTGTAGATCCCGTTTCAAACTATGGTCCTTAAGCCCCACAGGAGTATTGTCAGTTATTGATAGCACTTTTCTTAGCACTTTTCTTAGTATATGTTTCTAGTAAGGAGATCTTTTGGACATCTTGCACGTTGATGTTACCTGGGGCACTGTTAATAAAATTGTCCATTCCTTTTCTCGCGAGACCCAGAGCTCCGATTACTATTGGTACAGTCTCAGTCTTCATTCCCCACATCCTGTTAATCTCGATCTCCAGGTCCTTATATTTGAACAATTTCCTGATAATTTTAATGGAAGTATTTCTCTCAGATGGTACTGCTATGTCAATAAGCATACACTACCTGAATTCCTTGACTTTTATGTTAATGTCAGGTCTGTTGGCTTTTATTTAACTTTCAGTTTGAATTGGCATGTTTCAGAGGATAGTTACATCGTTATTTTCGGTAACTGTATCTGGTTGCTGCTCATACCATCTCTCAATGGTTTCGATTTTGTGCTTCTTCCACATTTTCCAGTACACACATGTCGCTACCTTGTTATGTCTTTGGGTATATTCATTTTTTACTAGTTCCACATATTCTTAGATAATATGGTCAAAATGTCATCATATTTTTCCGCAGATCCTGCATTTCGGGTTAGTTCCATCTTCTTCTTCTTCTTCTTCTTCTTCTTCTTATTATTATTATTATTATTATTATTATTATTATTATTATATCCTTTGATTTCTGGTGTGTACACATTACTTTCCGGGTCCCGCCGAGAGACATAAGATCAGAAATGGCATCATGGCATTTTTCACTGAGCAATTAAAAAAGACACATATTTTACATAGGCAAAGACCTTCGTATGGTGTGGGCTGTACACGTGAGAAAAGGTTTTGTATTTCTTTAAGGCATGGACTACCAGGAATCCCTTCAATGAGTCTATTAGAATCTTTTCCAATCAATCCGAGGGATCCAACTACAACAAGGATTGTTGATGTCATGCGCCACAGTCTTGAGATTTCAAGACCTTGTATTTTGATAACCTTTTGAAGATCTTCAAAGATACATTGCAGTTTGCAGAGACTGCAATATCAATAAGGACGCCATTTTTCTGCGGTCTCTAATAACGATGTCTGGGCGATTAGCTTTGATTATTATTATTATTATTATTATTATTATTATTATTATTATTATTATTATTTCCTTTGATTTCTGGTGTGAACTCATTTATTTCCGGGTTTCAACCAGAGATCTAAGGTCATAAATGGCATCAGGAAATATTCCACTGAGCAATCTTTGAGAAAAAAACAATAAAAAAAACTTAGACAACACACATTTTGCATAGATAAAGCCCTTTATAAGGTGTGGCTCTACTTGTGAATACAATTTTCGTATTACTTTAAGTCCTGGGTTACTATTCAAGCCTGTTCTATTATTATTATTATTATTATCAATATCATTATCATTATTATTATTATTATTATTATTATTATTATTAAAAACATCTCTTCTTTCCGATAATGTGTTTCAAATTCTATCTATCTATCTATCTATTGTTATATAACCGAACTGGAATTGCACAGTCTTCTCTTCCCGTTTTCAGTTTACGTAGAGTGGAGACCTATTCTCTACAATACAAAATCTTTTTTACATATGCAACATCACTAATTCATCGCTATTTCCATGGCAAATGTTCAAATGAGCTTCATTAGTTTCACCAGCTCAGACGTTTAAAACTAGGACACGCTGTACTACCTCCACTGAATGAAATCATCTTCATTTCCCCCGTATTCCAGCTTTAAGGCCGAAAGTATGGGGAACCCATTGAGGATCGGACTCACTACTCGCAATTGATCTAGCGTGATAAGCTTGCTAACTATTACACCACGTCAAAGTGCCCACAGTAAAATGGAGTATAATTACGAGACGGGATGTGACAGAAGGCCGGTTTAAACTAGGAACGCCTAGCGCGTGCACCTGGGCTAAGGTCAACAATTACCCAGTGGCTGCAACCAACGTTGAGCTGTCGTCGATATTCCACCGAACCCCCTCTTTGGTGCAATGAGAGAGATGCTGCCGCAGGGTTGGAATCTCCGGAACCAAGTACTCTGCATTAAACAAAGTGATAATGCTACTAAGACGCTAGAGGCTACTAGAAGTGAAAGAGAAGGAAAAGCATTTAGAAGGCGTCGGAAACCGAATCTTAAACAGAGAACAAGGGAAAAACCTCTACTTATGTTCAAAAGACCGGGAAAGGTCATGAGCCGGACGATAAGCAAACTTATCTACTCTGATTGAGGAAAATAAAAACTAAAAATAAATAGTAAATAAAATTTAGGCGGAGTTTAGGCGGAGAAGTTAGAAGTATAGATTTGAAGTTGAGTTTAGAAGGAACCGGAATCTTAAAGAGAACACAAGGGATAAACCTCTACTCCTGTTCAAAAGACCGGGAAGTATAGACGTATTTTCGACAAGAAGTTTTCTAAATTGCAAATATGGACAGGCATGCTGTTGCAAATGTTGAGAAATGTTAGATGCACCATTCAAATGAAAACTCAACATTCTAAACAACGCAGTTGTGGTGTGACTAACATATATATTATTTTTCTATTGGAGATTGGTTTTCTGAAACAGGCTAATTAGTGGGGAGGAGTCATTATTTCTTCTTATGTGCCGTGTCCTTTCAGGACGTAGGCGATCATGGCTCTCCAATAATATTGCAGGTCTCAATAAGTTTCGTCCCTCTGCCACCTCCCCCAGACCACATTCTGTCATCCACTTGCTTAAGTCCGCCAGGTATGTTATGCGTTGCTTTTCTTCTCTTTCCCTCTATTCGACTTGTGAGTATCAGATTCTCCAAGCCCTCCTTTCTCATTACGTGTCCCAGAAACTTCATCTTCCTCTTCCTGATGTTAAGTATAAGCCTCCTCCTTGTTTGTATCCTCTCCAAGACCTCATCCTTGCTCACATGCTCGGTCCATGATAGCCCCAGCATCCTTCTTTAGAGGCATACTCCGTTACCTCAAGTCTCTTCTTCATCTTTGAGGAGACCGTCCAACATTAGCTGCCATAAAGATGTACAGAAGTCACGTAACAGTTCAGTATTCTTTTCTTTGTTACCAAAGAAATCCTCCAGTCTCGCAATATTCTGCCCAGCTTTTCGAATACGAAATTATAGTCCTCTGTCAAAACATTTCCCAGATATTTAAACTTCCGCATATGCTTGGTTTTAGTGTCCCTGACCTGCAAATCGCATTCCGGTTTCATCCATTTACTGTTGACCTTAGATTCTGGATTCTTGTATTTATGCTTAGTCCCTTCTTCTCACTCCCCTTCGCTAGCTTTTGTGGGAGATTTGGTCATTTCTTTTCCGTGTCTGCTATCAGTACTGTGTCATCTGCGTATTTTATGTCGTTAAGATTGTGGCCGCCAGTGCTGAATCCCGATAGCATTTCCAAATGATTAAATTGGATGTATTGAATTTAGTATAGTACTAGCAGCATGGCCCGAGGTTGCCCGTGCTTGATTCAAAAATCGTACGACTAATACATCAATCGCTATCACTTGACTTAAAATATGTTTGCCTTTCCTTGCCTTTAAAGGAGTGCCCTTTGCCGTGCTGATGTGGCTATATGCCTTACTTCTTGCCTATTTCACACTGCGAATTTTTTCTAAGCTCTATACTAAACATTAAATCTGTTACGAAAAAAGAACTAAACAAAATGAACACAAAACGATCAGCTTTAAAAAAGGACTCGTAACTGGAAAAAAATGAATGAAAAAAGAAGGTTAACAACAAATACTTTTTCACACCCAACCCAGTTCTGCGGAATCAGAAACAACGTTGAGTTTAAGCAAGCGAATGAGCCAATTGGAGTAAAGTGCCATGCAGATTTAAATTTTTCCCACTTGTGACGAATGCAGCTATCGATTTTTTTGCATGCTAGTTAACATTCGTGTCAGTCAACTGTTGGCTCTCACGCTGGCCAATACAATCTTCCTGTCTCTTCGTTGCAGCCAGCTATAGGCTCTCACCCTGGCCAGTAAAAAATGGCCGCAAACTACATGAAAACTGCCGTAGAAGCAATAAAAAATCGATTATTTCCACTATCGATCGGAGTTGGGATATGCAATGTCGGTTTCGGCCGTGTCACTACCTTGGAGCATGTGCATGTAAATTTTGGTGCAAATCCGTCAAGAATTGCGGCTGTGCATTCGTTACACACACACACACACACACACACACATCCTTAACGTTAATTTTATTTTTTTTACTAGGATCTGTGGTGGATATATTAGTCTTAAGGGGTTTCCCTTTTTCACACAAATGGACTCAACCGAGGTATACATATACTACCACCAGTGAATACCCGGAGTACGTTAAGACAGTCGAGAAGTCAGTACGCTGAGTAGTATCAGAATAGTATTAGAGGAGGGTAACACAAGAGTCACCGTCAAAGCGCCAAGAATCAGTAAGGAGTCATACCGCAATACTTCAATACCAAGACTGTATATATATTATTGCTACTAACCCGCATTCCTGGATCTACTAACCCGTATTACCAGTTTGTATTATTACGTTAATACATTATTTTTCCTTATCCATTCCTGGCGTTTGTTATTCATTGATATCGGATTTCATCTCGGAATCCACAACAATTAGCATTTATAAGTTTTTATTTTAGGATATTTTCGTCCTGTTTATAATCAGAGTGTATTTGATTGCAATATAAAAGATTAATATGTTTAGGATTATTTGAGGAAGTATTATATTCTATTTGCTTTGTATTAAAATTTCTAATAGAAATTCTTATTTGTCAACAATAAAATTAGGGAAGATATTTTATTCATAACGGTTTGTTTTATATTGTTAAGTTCACTGTAAAAAATCTGTTTTTTGCACGGTTTATGTGTTTTTTTTTTCTTATTGCTATTTTATACTCCCTCAGTTTCGAAATAGTTGTACAAAAAAAATGTTCATGAAAAAAAATGATAAAAAAAACACCAAAAAGAACAAAAAATCTTATTTATTCCCATACTCAACAGTAAATGAGTAATATTAGTGAATTGTCATATAAATAAGTGTGAAATATATCGAAACTGATATACATAAACAGTTAAATTAATAACAAAAATAACTGGGGAAGGTTTACTTTAACAAAAGCAGTTTTTGTTGCAACTCGTCAGAAATAGAAATGGATACTTCAAGTTTTCCTTCTCTTTCAAGCTTCTCTTTAGACATGTGCCGGAGTTTATAGCTGTTATCGCCGTCAACTAAAATAACTTGTTTCATTGCTAACTGCAAACTTAGAAAAGTATTATTAAGCTTCGACTTCTAAAGTTTATTGAAGCTTTCTTCCTCTGCTTCAATGAGCTGGTCAGCATTATTTGGAGCTTGCTGGTGCTGAATTGATTGAATTGCATTAAAATAACCCGGATCAAGGACATTGAGATCAGGACTATTTGGAGGCTGACAAACTAATTCAATTTGCAAACCCAGACGTTCTTCAGCTACGTTTAATTCATCTGCAACCTGTTTTATTGCACAACGCTTCAGGACACGATCTATGGATCTTCCCAGCAGTGCTTGCAATACAGTACTATGTTCATTATTTGTCAATTCGTGCTTCTTGCAATTTCGTTTAGCATTTCTGCCAATTGGCTTCTCTTCTCCCATCATAATCTCTTGCCAGCAGGTGGTCTGAAAACAAATACAATTTTAATGTGGTGAAAAAGTGATATCATTTGCGCTTCAAATAATTCTACCTAAATAAGCTAATAACATCAATGCTAACCTGTTAATGTAAACAGCAAACAATTCGACTAAGAATTAGTATATTCCACATAAGATTTCTGGCTATGGAACAACTATTTCGGAACGGAGGGAGTTTGGATATTCACTATTATAAAGTGTGCGCGGATTTATGCTAGTAGTTTTCACGTCACAAGTAAAAGACTTTGAAGATGACATTGGGCTAATGTCCCAAAAATGCAGGAATAAAATGGATACACATCAACATGTTAATTTTCTTTCTTCATTTAATAGGAACACAAAGAAACTTGTCCGTAAATATGGAAACATATCTTAATGAAAACATACTACAATAATATATATATATATATATATATATATATATATATATATATATATATATATATATATATATATATATATATATATATATATATTATGTTTAACGTTCTTTTTATAGATACAAGTATTTAAGCAAATGCTCTGTTTTATAATAAACAGTATTGAATACTTGTATCTATAAAAAGAACGTTAAACATAATATATAAATGTCTTTAAATAAATTGTCGGGCTATGTCCAATTCTAAAATATATATATATATATATATATATATATATATATATATATATATATATATATATATACGTGTGTGTATGTGTATGTGTACCGTGTCGGTACCTCATATATATATATATATATATATATATAATATATATATATATATATATATATAAGAATTTAAATAATTAAAATGATTTCTTCCTACATAAATTTCGGTTCCATTTAAAAGATAGTGGTCTAATCTGATTTAAAAGAAGAATTATTTATACTTATATATAAGGTTTTTGGGATTTTTTTTAAAGCATTAACACATTTTTTCGTTATTCATCGACCTCATCAAACCGCTATTGTATACGAAAAATTGAAACAAGAAATTTAAAAATCTCTTTAAAATCCAGTCTTTGTCCTTGAGATGTGTTTTCAAGCCTATTAATGAATTTGAGGATTAAATTACTTATTATTCTAAAAGTAATGCTTGACTTTTACTTAAATCGGAATGAAAATAACGTTTTATTTGCACTCGGTAGCCTGTGTGGTCAAAATACAAACTAAAAACTGTAATTCCAATTCTGTCAAAAACGGCGCTCGAAGAAGTAAAAATAAAACCAGAAAACATACGACAGACCAGCAGTGCGTCATCAAAGATTTCTTATTTACGTTTAAAAAAAATGTATATCCAATAATTTAGAATCTATTTGTTATTCTATACGGTTTTATACTCAGTACAGGGAATGCATTTGAAGGAATGAAGACAAAAATATAGCGTAAATGTAATTTGAATTAGTTTAATATAAAAAGAAACATGTTCTAAGCGTAAATATTAGAAAGAATTACGGTACAAAAAATCATTTTATGTATTATGTTATGTGAATGAAATAGTTTCCTTGTAATTATGAAATATTTCTTTTTGTCGAGGGGAATGAATTACACAGCGAAAATAAGAAAAAGATTTGTTCTTAGAATAATAAAAACTTAAAAGAAATGTTGTAGGAATATACTCAATAAATACAAAGAACTGATACACCCACCGTATGAATGATACACATTCAGTATACAAAGAACTGATATAATCTCAGTATATAAAGAACTGATACACACACCATATCCGATGAATATACACCCTCAATAAACAATGAACTGATATACCCTCAGTATACAAAGAATTAATACACCCTCAGTATATAAAGAATTGATACACCCTCAGTGTACAAAGAACTAATACACCCTCCGTATACAATGAACTGATACATCCTCAATATACAAAGAACTCATATACCCTCAGTATACAAAGAACTGATATACCCTCACTATACATAGAATTGATACAACCTCAGTATACAATGAAATGATACACCCTCAATATTCAAAGAACTGATATACCCTCAGTATACAAAGAATTGATATACCCTCAGCATACAATGAACTGATATACCCTCAGTATACAAAGAATTGATACACCCTGAGTATACACCCTCAGTATACCAAGAACTGATACACCCTCAGTATACAAAGAATTGATACACCCTGAGTATACACACTCAGTATACAAAGAACTAATACACCCTCCGTAAACAATGAACTGATACACCCTCAATATCCAAAGAACTGATACATCCTCAGTATACAAAGAACTGATACACCCTGAGTATACAAAGAATTGATACACCCTCAGTATACAAAGAACTGATACACCTCTATTAATCAGTAGTAATATAATTATCTATGCTGTTGGTCTCGTGGAGGGAGGGGGCTTGTTTGCCAGCTTCAGACTAACTTTTATTGTTCTTGTGTAAAACGAACCCTAATATTTTTCAAGTTGCCGTTTTAGTTAATATTTTAATGACCACCACGGAAAATATTACAAAAAGAACAAATTACGTTTAATTACTAAAATAAGTATTCGTTCTTGTACACAAATAAAGGCGGGAAAACAGAGACACTCGATAAAAAATAAAATCACTCGTACCGACTGATCAGTGCTTTCAATACATACAAAATGACTGAACAGGAAATATGAAATTCGATTAATATTATTTACATTATTTACGTTGTTCGGACTGTTGTCCTCATCTTTATTATCATATTCACAACGTTTCGGTCATTGTACGCTTCGGCCTTCTTCAGGGGATTGGAATTCCGAACTGAAACCTGTATTTCGTCCACCGGCGTAGATTGTTCTAGTAGCAAACATGTCCTCATGAATGTCCTTGGCAACAGTCCGAACAATGTAAATTCATCACAGAAACAGAGACAGACTCTGAAGATGGTCGAGCCTACAACGGACGAAACATTGTGAATATGGAAACAAAGATGAGGTTAACAGTCTGAATAATGTAAAGGGGGTCTTCATCACTGAAATATAGATAGATCCTGAAGTAGGCCGGAGCGTACAACGGATGAAACGTCGTGAATATGTTAACAAAGATGAGGACAACAGTCTGAACAATGTAAATAGTGTAAATAATTAAAACACCTCATCTCAGAAATATAGACAGATCCTGAAGAAGGTCGGAGCCAACAACGGCCAAAACGTCATGAATATGGCAACAAAGATGAGGACAATATTCTGTGCAATGTAAATAGTGTACAATACCTCGTCGTAGAAATATAGACAAATCCTGAAGAAGGTCGACCCTACAGCGGCGGAAACAAGATGAGTATAACAGTTCGAACAAAGTAAATAATTAAAATACCTCATCTCAGAAATATAGACATATATAGATAAATATTCTTCTGATATTGAATAGTTATTAATCAAAGCGAGGTGTCAGAATGATTTCCTTTTGGTAAATCCATACCAAAAATAGTGTATACTTTATTTTTTTCTTCCAATCTGAAAATAAATACAGTACAATCCCTTCTATCCGGAATCCCTCATATCCGGCATCCTCCATATCCGGAATCCCTCATATCCGGAGTCCCTCATATCCGGAATCCCGCATATCCGGACATGATTTTGATGTGTATATTTGAACTATTTGGATGATATGCAACAGATTTGAAATGTCTGTTTTTTCAGGAAATTTACTTTGGATAATTGCTTATGCTTATTTCACCCTAATGGTTTGTATTGGCACAAAAGATGATGGGAATAAGAAAAAAAGAACAACTTTGGAGTTATCACAAAAAGTGGAAATTTTAAACAGACTAGAAGTTGGTAAAAGTTCATTGTAACTAATCACTGAGTTCAACATAGGAAAGTCAACATTGTATGATATAAAATCTTCCAAAGAAACCTTTCTCCAGCGTTCACAGTGTCACAATGAACGAGGAAATAAAAAACATGATTGTGATGAAACTTGCACTGAAGTTGAAAAAGCTATTGAAAAGGTTGTCAGTTTTATGGAAAGAAAGCCAGCATTCAGCTATGACGATTGCAATAACGCACGCAGAGTTAAAAAGTGTGTTTCGTTGAAAAAATTTCAAGAACAAAAGAAAAACTAAATGCAGAAAAAATTGAGAATGACATTAGAAGAGAAAGAATCATCATGCAACAGTGATTAAAAAATCCTCGTTACATTATTTGTTTTGCATACGTGGCAGACTTAATTTAATGAATTTTCATTAACATTACATAATTTATTTCTTTTTCCTTAAAATCAATTCCGTTATATTTCACTCGCCATTAGCTTGTTTTGTTTACTATAAAACATCGAAAATAAATGTTAAAACTGATTTCAATTTTTATTTTATTTTAATCTAAATATAACCCCTCATATCCGGACTTTGTAACCAATTCCTCATATACGGAATACCTTATTGATCTGGTTGTCAGGGATTCTACTATAACATGTTTTATTAAATTATGCAGGTTTTAATTTTTTTTAAATGCTGAATTATTTTTTGGTAAGATACGGGACGAATTTACAGTATATTCACTGAAAAAAAATTGTACGACCACGCCCGCAAATTAAAGACACACGATATATGGAAAAGGTGGGAGAACATACCAAACAAATATTTTCTCAAAGTGTTTTTTAAAAATAACCTATTTAATAAAATAAATAATTAATTAATTAGTAAGTACTGAAAATTTTGGTTGAATGGGATAATTTCGTGATTTTTGGCAAATAGTTAAAAACAAGTGGTAGCGATTTTTTCCATTCATTTCAGAAAAATGCATCCATTTTGGTACGACCTCACATATATAAAGACATGCTGACACGAAGCATTTCATCAAGTTTGTCTCCTTTTTTTCGCTAATTGGCTGATACATAACAGAAAATGATGAATCAGCAAATTTGATATGATTCAGCCAGAATATCTTAACCAAAACAATAAAATTAATAAAAAAAATAGACTTCAAGATTAAATCTCACGGTTTTCTTGCGAGATGTCAATAAAATACCATGCTCCAAAAATTAGCACACTAAAAAAAAATAGCAACAGAAAAATGTTATAAATAAAATTAAAAATCCCAAGATATTTAAGTTTGGAGAAGAAAATTTCAAATAATGAAGAAGAAAGAAAGAAACAAGCAAACAAGGAAGGAATGTGTGAATGAATGAAAGTAAGAAAAAATGAATGAAAGAAAGAAAAAATAAACGAATGAAAGAAAGAAAGAAAGAAAGAAGCACGGAAGGAATGAGTGAATGAAAGAAAGTAAGAAAAAATGAATGAAAGAAAAAATAAACGAATGAAAGAAAGAAAGAAGGGCGGAAGGAATGAGTGAATGAATGAAAGTAAGAAAAATGAATGAAAGAAAGAAAAAATAAACGAATGAAAGAAAGAAAGAAAGAAGGGCGGAAGGAATGAGTGAATGAATGAAAGTAAGAAAAATGAATGAAAGAAAGAAAAAATAAACGAATGAAAGAAAGAAAGAAAGAAGGCCGGAAGGAATGAGTGAATGAATGAAAGTAAGAAAAATGAATGAAAGAAAGAAAAAATAAACGAATGAAAGAAAGAAAGAAGGGCGGAAGGAATGAGTGAATGAAAGAAAGTAAGAAAAATGAATGAAAGAAAGAAAATACATGAAAGAAAGAAAGTAAAAAAATAATAACATTTTTTTCAAAAACGAAAAAGAAAACAAAAACAGACAATAAATTCCTCTCTTCACACTTTTTTCAGGTTATAAGTCATAGAATTACTGTCGTAAAAGGTTTTGTAGATAACCCCCATATATTCGATTTTCGCAGTCGAATTTTTACGAGGATGTTTCTTTTAATTTTTTCCTTCCTTCTAAATCTTCCTCTCCTTCTCACATGCGACCAAAATAAGATCAGGTCTCCCCCACGCTGACCCCCCCCCCGATTCTGTCTGCTCCCCACGTCCTAAGCAAAAATAAAACGTGACAAAAATTTCTTCTTATCGGATTTATCTATGACAAGTTAAGTTCAAGTGAGGCTGACTGCAAAACTGATAAGTCGCCATAAATTGATTGATATTTGTCTTCGGCACAGTGACTGCCCTGTGTAAATGTACAGCTGCATATATATATATATATATATATATATATATATATGCGCACGTAGATAGACATGAAAACGCTCAGTAGGAACTGATACATAAATAAATATACAAGAACGGATAGATAGATAGATAGATAGATAGATAGATAGATAGATAGATAGATAGATAGATAGATTGATTGATTGCCGTAAAATAGATAGATAGATAGATAGATAGATAGATAGATTGCCATAAAATAGATAGCTAGATTGCCATAAGATAGATAGATAGATAGATAGATAGATAGATAGATAGATAGATAGATAGATTCTGTCTATATTTCTGAGATGAGGTATATGTACAGTATTTACATTAGTCGGACTATTGTCCTCATCTTTGTCGCCATATTTGTCACAACGTTTCGGCCGTTGTACGCTCCGGCCTTCTTCAGGTGGTTGGAATTTCGAACTGGACCCTTTATTTCGATCACTGAGGTAGACTGTTCTAGTTCCACGAGCTTTCTGGTGTTCTCGAAGCCTTACCTTGAGGGGGCGGCCTGTCTCTCCTTTATATTCCTTTCCGCAGATGCACGGGATAGCGTACACACAGTCTTTAGTCCTGTTCTCCTCTATGGGGGGTCTCACTCGAGAGAGATATCTGCGAAGAGTTGTCACGCTTTTGAAGGTTGTCCTGGTGTTATATGGACCGCAGATCCTTTGTATTTTCTCTGATAACCCCTTCAGATAAGGCAGGCAGACTGTTTTCTGAGTGTTGTTGTCCTCCACCTCCTCCTCCTCCTCCTCTTGTACCCGCCTATCCCAGTTTTGGGGGGCTGCTGCCATGTACCCAGGGTAGTTGTTACGTTGTAGGGTACTACTTATACTGACCAATTCCTTATCTAACGTCTCTGGGTCGCCACTTATGACTTTTGCTCGGTGTTGTAAGCAACGGACGATCCCTTTCTTTACGGTGATGGATGGTGGGAGTTGAAATTGAGGTACTGTCCGGTGAATGTCGGTTTACGGTATACGGATGTCTTGAACCCATGCTCTGTTCGAGATATTAGTACATCCAGGAATGGGAGTGTGTTGTTACTCTCTTTCTCCATTGTGAACTGTATCGAAGGTCTTATTGAGTTCACATGGTCCAGTAGCACCTGGACATCTTCCTGGTGTGGCCAGAGTATGAAGGTGTCATCTACGTACCATAACCATATATTTGGCAGCTGCGGAAAGGAATATAAAGGAGAGACAGGCCGCCCCCTCAAGGTAAGGCTTCAAGAACACCAGAAAGCTGTAACGCGAGAAGTAGAAAAATCAGGCGTGGCTGACCACATATGGAGAGAGAAGGGAGATCACCGTCCCCTGTGGGATCATGTTGAGATCATAGACAGGGAACACCATTGTAAAATTCGTAAACTTAAGGAATCAGCACATATGCTAGGCCACAAAAATCTCCTGAGTCGGCCAAGCATAGAAATAAATACAATATGGGAACCAGTAATAAGGAGTGCCAGAGAAAAGCAATGATAACAAAAAGTTGCAATATGAGATCTGGTAAAAACATGAGATGATAACAGCAAAATTGCAATATGAGTACTGGTAAAAAAATGGTTGCTGAAAAACGTTAGGTTTATAATACACAGAAATTCATACCCAGATGTCCTCAAGGACACATGGCACAGTGGATAAAGGCGTTGGTTAGATCCAGTGACAGACCCAAAGAGTGTGAGTTCAATACCCGGTGGAGAACTTTCAGAGGCTAAATTAGCAGGAGATAACTGATAACTGACATCCATCAAACATGGCTCGTGGAACTAAAAGAGTCTACCCCAGTGATCGAAATAAAGGGTTCAGTTCGAAATTCCAACCACCTGAAGAAGGCCGGAGCGTACAACGGCCGAAACGTTGTGACAAATATGGCGACAAAGATGAGGACAATAGTCCGACTAATGTAAATACTGTAGATAGATAGATTGCCATAAAATAGATAGATAGATAGATAGATAGATAGATAGATAGATAGAATAAACCTAAAGGAAAACTTACTTGCTCTTAACACCAATACAAAATATTACCTTAAAAACGAGCATTTGAATTGTTGGCCCAGTCAATAGTCTGGTCTTTTGATTCACACAGTATCTCCATCGACGTTTTATATTTCTTTAAATCTGAAGAATTCCCCTTGTGGGTTTGGCCAAAACGTGTAACGGGGTGATTATATTCGATTACAAAGCAAAAAAAAATGGTAATCTCAATTGCTTTTATAAATACATACCTACATACATATATATATTATGAAATGGACAAAGTCCGACAATTATTTTAAGACATTTTTATGTTTATACAAGGCCAGCACACTCAAAACCTCGGTCCCGATTACTTCTAACTTCGTGCTAGCACAGCTATTCACGGCCCTACAAAGCTTCCGTCTACCCAGTTTCACTCACAACCCTTGGGTCAATCCGTGGTATGGTTTTCAGGCACTTCCAAAAGGTGCCGCATGCTGGCATAGTCCCCCCTTCAGATCGAAAACATCAGGAATCTCCTTCCTGACAAATCAACCGTGGTGGGATTCGAACCCGGTTCTCATGATCAGAAAGCGAAGGTTTTAATTTTAGACATATATATAAATGTGCGTGTATACACATATACATGTGTGTGTATACATATATATATGTGTGTGTGTGTGTGTGTATACATATATGTGTGTGTGTGTGTGTGTATACATATATGTGTGGGTATCTTTCACTCTTCCACAGTTAAATAACGGGATAGAATTGATTCTATAGCTTTGGGCGGCAACCAGTCTAAGACAAAAGACTATTTTGAATGTAAAACCGTTAAAAAGACAAGGGGAAAGCACTTCCCTATGTTTATGAAGACGTCATGACATTTCACAGATCAAGGAAGGAAATCTATTTTGAGCTATGATCGACTGAAGAGACAGGGAATTTTTTTTTTAAAAATGCTCATCAAACATTAAATGTATTCGAACCTCACTGGGTGGCTTATCATTATGACCTTGTGTCAAAACTAGAATTAAACATAGGAAATATATTTATAAATTGTCATCTGAAAAAAGTAACCAAAAAAGGATATAGTACGGACTTTGGTCACTAATGTTTAGGAACAGTATATTTTTATTTTTTTTTGTCGTTGCATATGTCATAGAATAGATCGAATGCGGTAGTGAAAACTAGTTTTTTTTTTGGGGGGGGGGGGTAAATGCAGTAAATTCCACGACATTTTATCTTTTTTTTTATAATCCTGTGACCCGTAGGATCGTAGGGGCCCCATGTGTACTATAGCCGCAGTGAAATCTAGATGTTTGATTTGTGTGTGTGTGTATGTGTGTGTTTGTCTGTGTGTGTGTGTGTGTGCGTCTGTGTGTGTGTGTCTCTCTCTGTGTGCCTGTGTGTGTGTGTGTGTGTGTGTGTGTGTGTCCGTCTGTGTGTGTGTGTGTCTCTCTGTGTGCCTGTGTGTGTCTGTGTGTGTGTGTGTGTGTGTGTGTGTGTGTGTGTGTGTGTGTGTGTGTGTGTGTGTGTGTGTGTGTGTGTGTAGTAATGCAGTAAATTCCTCAACATTTTGTCTTTTTTTTAATCCCGTGACCCGTAGGATCGTAGGGACTCCACGTGTACTGTAGCCTCAGTATAAGGGGTGTTTCTTGGGCAAGATAACCTGACGGAGCCCAACCCTCTCCAGGCCAACATTTTGTGTTGCTCTTTGTCAAGTACGGATTTAACCGCCAGAATATATAGCATAATCAAGGTTCGTTTTTTTCGTTTCTTTTCTTTTCTTTTCTTTTCTTTTCTTGGTAGCAAAAGAAGGACTTGGAGAATTTAACCCTCACATGGGCATCTAGAGGTCAAGAGAGATAAGAAAAGGCAGCAAGCCTGATGAACTTGTGTAAGTAGGAAGATGTGGAGAATGATGATCGCCCAAGTCCCGAAGAGACCCGGCAAATAAAAACGAGAAAGTACTAGAAACCTTCGATTTCATATCTCTCAGTCCTGTGACCTAACCATTAAGCTATCGTTAAGAAACGGAAACCCAAATGTAACGAGGCGGGAGAAAGAGGCTGATACAAAGACGGGGTTGATGTCGAAGACGCGTAATTAAGACTTGTCACAGAGAGACAGAAGGAAGCGATATAGAGAGCGGTATTAGCTATAAAGCAAGAGAGGGGGGTGACGTTATAAGTTCATCCGGGTCAGACGTGTAACGATAACAAGTAAAGAAAGGAAAGATCCGTTGGGAAGGGGTGGCGTCTCTTAAGAAACGTGCAGTATCATCGAAGTGACAACCTGGCGAGAAATTATGGGATGTTATCAGCGGAAACCACAAATTGCGTAATCTTTAGTAAATATGTGTAACTATCGATCTTGTTAAGCAGTGAGAAAATTACGACGACCCACAGCGCTTGGCTCCTCCAGCGGTTTACTTGGACACTCATATACATTCTCTATTACATGAAATAGTAATTAACTCGTAATTGCACCGTCACTGACAGAGGATGTTTCCGTCATTGACTAAGGATTGTTCCCAAACTTAGAGCGAGGGTTAGAGTCCTCATTGCCAACGTCATAATTTCTAAGTCCGCGTTCTCAGAACGAAAAACGAAGAGTCGATTTTGAATTTCAGTCAGGGTTTTTTTTTACATTCACCTACTGGTGACAGTCTTTAGAAAAGTAAGAATCCGCCTATATTTCTGAGTGGTCAGCACAGGGAGGTGTTGGGCCTCTTAGACTTCGTTAAGGTATCCAATTCGAAGTAGTAAAACACTGATCTGTCTATATTTCTGAGATGAGGTATTATGTACACTATTTTCCTTATTCCGACTATTGTCCTCATCTTTGTTGCCATAGTTATAACAACGTTTCGGCCTTTCAGTATTTGTCTATATTTCTGAGATGAGGTATTATGTACACTATTTACATTATTCGGACAAGTGTCATCATCTTTGTCGCCATATTTATTACAACGTTCCAGCCTTTCAGTATCTGTCTATATTTCTGAGATGAGGTATTATGCACACTATTTTCATTATTCGGACTATTGTCTTCATCTTTGTCGCCATATTTATTACAACGTTTCGGCCTTTCAGTATCTGTCTATATTTCTGAGATGAGGTATTATGTACATTATTTAGATTATTCGGACTATTGTCCTCATCTTTGTCGCCATATTTATTACAACGTTTCTGCCTTTCAGTATCTGTCTATATTTCTGAGATGAGGTATTATGTACATTATTTAGATTATTCGGACTATTGTCTTCATCTTTGTCGCCATATTTATTACAACGTTTCCGCCTTTCAGTATCTGTCTATATTTCTGAGATGAGGTATTATGTACACTATTTTCATTATTCGGACTATTGTCTTCATCTTTGTCGCCATATTTATCACAGCGTTTCGTCCTTTCAGCATCTGTCTATATTTCTGGGATGAGGTATTATGTACACTATTTCCATTATTCGGACTATTGTCCTCATCTTTATCGCCATATTTATTACAACCTTTCGGCCTTTCAGTATCTGTCTATATTTCTGAGATGAGGTATTATGTACACTATTTACATTATTCCGACTATTGTCCTCATCTTTGTTGCCATATTTATCACAACGTTTCGGCCTTTCAGTATCTGTCTATATTTCTGAGATGAAGTATTATGTACACTATTTACATTATTCGGACTATTGTCTTCATCTTTGTCGCCATATTTATTATAACGCTTCGGCCGTTGTACGCTCCAGCCTCCTCAGGTGTTTGAAATGTCGAACTGAACCCTTGATTTCGCTCACTGTTCTAGTTCCACGTGCCATGTCTAATTGATGTTAGTTATCAGTTATCTCCTGCTTAATTCCCTCTCCAAGTTCTCCACCGTTCTAACCAGGTATTGAACTCACGCTCTTTGGGTCCTGTCACTGAATCTAACTAACGCCTTTATCCACTGTGCCATGTGTCCTTATACAAGACAGCTGGAAGTCCTCTTTAGCAATGATAGCTACAGCAAAGTAAAAAAGGATCCTACAATGAAAACGGAACGCAAACAGTCACAGATACTTTGTCCTCAATGATACTTTATCCTTTTTTGATAGGTTAATTTGCACTCGAGAAGGAAATTCGCATTAAAGTTTTCAATTCAATAAAACTAATTACACTACTAAATAAAGTAGATATGAAAGCTTGTCCAGTTTCTTCTTCTATTGATCTCATATAAATCAAATAATGAATTAGCACATATTCTAGGCCACAAAAATCTCCTGAGCCGACCCAACATAGAAATGAATTCAATATGGGAACCAATAATAAGGTGTGCCAGAGAAAAGCGATAATAACCACAAAAATTGCAATACTGGTAAAAACATGAAATGATAACAGCAAAAAATTGCAATATAAGCACAGGTAAAAATGATTGCTGAAACATTAGGTTTAAAATACCCAGAAATTCATACACAGATGTCCTCAAGGGCACATGGCACAGTGGATAAAGGTGTTGGTTAGATCCTGTGAGAGGATCCAAAGAGCGTGAGTTCAATACCAGGTTAAGAACTTGCAGAGGGGAATTAACAACTGACATCCATTAAAACATGGCACGTGGAACTAGAACAGCGAGCGAAATAAAGGGTTCAGTTCGACATTTCAACCACCTGAAGATCTCCGGAGCGGCCTAAACATTGTAATAAATATGTCGACAAAGATGAGGACAATAGTCCGAATAATGTAAATAGTGTAGGTAGGAATCAGTTATGGGTTAAATAGTAGCAATTGTATTGGGAAGAAATAACCCACAAAGGAACTCGTACATACGATCAATTGCTAAAGTTCCGTGAACGGCTCTAGTAAGTATCTGCCTCCTCCTGCTATCCACTACCTTTACAAGAGCCACATCAGACCGAAAACGGAATACTGTTGCCATATATGGGCATGAGCTGGCCAGTCTTCTCTTTCCAAAAGCGTTTCGGCGCCCTTTTAGGTAACACATTATTTTCCACCCTACAACCTCTTTCCCCACAGACATAACGTCGCAAGCTTCTCAATACTCTTTCCAGGGAAAGTGGTCAGATGAACTACATTCCTTAGCTCAGTTCCTCGAACAGTTCTAATCTTCAAAGCTAAGATCCACCATGCTACGCACATTGCATCAAACTACCCACATTCCCTCCGTATTCCATCGGTGAAAAGTAAGTTCCACTCGATCAGCTTCTTTCCCCGAACTGCTGTTCTCTGGAGCGGACTCCTAAGATGTTGCTTTCTCGATCTCTATAATATTGACCTGTTCAGGTCTAAGGTCATTCCTTTATTCTCCCTACATATTTCCTCATAAGCTGTACTTCTGCCAGTCTTCTCGTTCCACTATATAGAGTCCAAAAGCGTTTCGGCATCCTTGTGGGTAGCGGATTATATTCCACCCTACAACCTCTTTCCACACAGACTTAAAGTTGCAAACATGTCTCCACTCTATCACTGTTTCCATGGAAAGCGTTCAGTTAAACTAATCTTTACAGCTCTGCCACGGCTATTGTAGTGAACCACCCTCATTCACTTCGTATTCCATTGGTGAGAGGTAAGTTCCACTTGAGCAGCTTCTTTCCACAAAGCACTGCCTTTTGTAACCGACTCCCAAGAGGATGCTTCCCTGACGACATTATAAGATTCCTACATTATAAGATTCTACATCGGGCGATACTTGGGCCTTGTACAGAGGGAACATCGTTTAAGAAAATAAAAATTGATATTTATGTGATATTAAAAGAAGTTTTAAAAAAAATATAAAACGGGCTTATCAACTCAAATAAGTAAGACCATTATAAATAACGTTTATGGAAATATATATATATATATATATATATATATATATATATATATTGAACATATTATTGGTCAATATATATATATATATATATATATATATATATATATATATATATATATATATATATATATAAATTCTCAAGGGGATAGTATCCAGGTAGAGCTCAACCATTTTTTTATTTTTTTTTTTTTCTTCTTTTTGAATTTTTAGGTCTGATGAATTGGATCATGATTACGATTCCAATGTAATAAATTATAACCCTGGAATATTAGTTTTTGAGCCGTTTATATTATATATATATATATATATATATATATATATATATATATGCAGAAATATAGTCTTAAAGTGTGCTATATTTATGGGGTAAAGTGCTCAATATCAGAGATAGAGCGTGTGTAAATATAAAAGTGGACATGGAAGTCAGCACTTAGAGGCGACAGTCTGTTTCATGCTAGTGCAATCGTCAGGCGACTAGTGCTGTTATTTTTCTCGGCTGTTTATATAAGGGTCAGTGGTGCATTATGGGTAGTATATTTTGGCGGGTACTTTTACCGGAAGTCGCTTTATTTGTTTATTTATTTATGTCAAATTATTTTGCTTGTTTTTTTGTTTGTTTTTTTATTTTTATTTTTTATCTTATATATTTATTTATTTATTCTTTTATTTTGATCGGTGTTTTTGGTTAACGTAGTAAAAAAATTTGTTTATATAGCTTATTGTTGGTAGTCTATAATGGCCGCCATTTACCGGAAATCGCTTGTTCGCTTATTTATTTGGGTCAAATTGTTTTGCTTATTATTTTTATTTGTATAACAGTTATAACTTTCGTCCGTTCTTTTGTTTTGATTTTATTTCGCATATTCTAACAGGTGTGGTTTTGTGATTTGTTTGGAGTAGTTTATTTTGCTTATTTTATTGTTGTTTGTTTATATATTTATTTATTTTTCTATTTTAAGTTACGTAGTAAAAATTTGTTTTCATGTCTACATTTTGAGATTAGCTCGGATCTTTTATTTAATAATTTATTTTGATCTGGGAAGGTAATGATAGCTATTTTTTCCTCCAAGCAAAGTTTGCAAGTTTTTGATAGGTTGTTGTAGGCTGATGATTTTTTCCTTATTTTCCAAGATATTTTTGGTGTGGTGTGTGTTTTGTTTTTTATTTCCCAGATATACTTAGAAAGCATTGTGCTGTTCGCATATTTACTATTTGTGAAAGACATTTTGTGTACATAATTTCTTTGTTTCCATGGTCCTTCGGTTACTCCTATGTATACTTTTTCTTCATTATCTGCTGATTTTGTCGTGGCTTGGTAGATTACGGTATATATATATATATATATATATATATATATATATATATATATATATATATATATATATAAGAAGGAAGACACCGTAAACGTTATTGGTTATCATGGGAATTTTTTATATATTATATTTTATTTTCAGTATTTTTTGCTACACCAGTTTCGGGTCTTGTGACCTTCATCGGGCGAAGGACGGTTATTTCCACATATTACTTAAAGGAATTAATTTTCTCATATGTTGAATCTTTAAACCATTGTCTTTTGTGTAGTACTAATCCAAAATTGTCTTGAACTGGCGGAAGAGTGTCCCTTTGCTTAAGGGGTAAGAAAACCATTAGAATTGATCAGAGAAAGGGGAAAGGATTGAGATATTTGCTCTTATCGTTTTATGCCCCGTGAATTTTTAAACTTTCCTCCATTTTTGTGTATTATGTGTCTGTGTTTGCTAGTGTGTATATATATATATTCCTTCTCCGTACATATATATTGTTTTATTAAAAGGAATTAATATATATACACTTTGTATAGTCTGTAGGGTGCGTGTGTGTCCGTGTGCAAGTGGTCCGTCTATTCTGTTTCTTTTTGCCAGTATGTATGTATATATTTGTTCTACATGCATATATATTATATATTATAATATTATGAAGAAATCTATACAGTAACTATATGTTTTGCGTTTGCGTGTGTGTGTGTGTGTGTGTGTGTGTGTGTGTGTGTGTGTGTGGTCCGACTAGTGTTTTTTACCACTATGTGTATATGTGTGTGGGGTTATGAATTGTTTAGTGCTGGTTTGAATTTGTCTATGAAGTTTTTTCTTGTATTTGTAGGTAAGAGTAATCGTCTGCTTGATATATTGACATGATTGTATTGGGTTGGTGCATAATTATCAGGCGTTTTTATAGGCGAGTTATTTGTTAATAAAATTTGATGTTTTGTTTACTTTTTGCAATAAAAATATTATTTTATTTTCATGTTATAAAAATGAGTCTCGATAATCATTTAAAAAAAGTTATTGTTGAATTGTTATGTTTCTTTTTTCGTAATAGTATTGTTTAAAAACGCCTGGTAATTATGCACCACCCCAATAATTTACCTTTGTTGCATTTGTGGATGTGTTGTGACACAAAGAGTTTTCTGTTGTCTGTTAATTTTATGTTGCTTTTGTGTAGGGAAACTCTGTTATTTCGTGCTTGAGTTTTGGTTGGGATGGCATAAAAATTGCAATACATCAAATTTCTTTATTCTTGCTTACTGAGAGTTACATCATAAGTATTATAAAAAAGTGGATTCATTCGAAAATATTTTCGCCTTCCTTATTGCTTATTTCTTTTTTAAACAATTCCATACCTGTATAAGATTTAAAGATTTTAAAACATAGACGGGCGGCGAATGTTGTAACGGATTGAGAATGAGATAATACAAAGGGTGAGGGAACAACAAAGGCATGAGGTAGCAGATAATCTTTGCTGCTGATGTATATAGAATGTCTACGAGTCCAGCTAATTATTACTATGATATTTACAAGAGGTTCTATATATACATTGCCAGGATGTCACCATGAAATTTCTACACGTCCAAATTGTATTTAAAGTAATTTATGTCATAGTATTAACTGAATTTATTACATATTTTCCTATTTGCTGATAATATCTCATTAATCCTGAATTTGCATAAATGCCGTCCCTAGAATAAGAACAGCAATTAGTTGTTAATGTCTTATCGGTCTTTGTCCGGCGTGAGGAAGAACCCAACAATTGGCTGAACTGTAATTAAGACCAAATATACACGGCCGTATGGAAATACATAGTCATGTTTACAGGGTCACGGAAGAGGAAAACTATAATATAGTGAATGTGTTATAGTGTGTGGGATACAGAAAGCAAGTGTGTATGAGTATATGAGAGAGAAAGAAAAGGCTTATTTGAAAAAGAGAGACAGACAGACAGAGTGCCTGCGTGTACGAGAAAAAACCGTTCCGTTGTGCTGCAGTTATAAAAAGTGTGTGGAGATACGCCGTCATGTGCAGAGAGCTATGGAAAGAAAGGAAATGTGTGTACATGTGCGAGCGAAGGTTTGCGCGCGCGCGTGTGTGTGTGTGTGTGTATGTGTGTGTGTGTGTGTG
>OZ038503.1:77406232-77498732 GCA_964036315.1 Acanthosepion esculentum | reverse complement strand
TATATACGTTTACGCAAAAAATCAGAGTGTGTACCTGTGTGAATTGTGTGTACGTATGTGTGAAAAAGAAAGTGTATATTTATGACAGAAAGAAAGAAAAAAAACTGTATGTATAAGAAACTGTTAGCCAGAGAAAAATAGTGTATATATGTGCTCGCGTAAGAAACAATATAATACTGACTTTGTATGAGAGAATGTCACAGAAGCAATGTATGTATGCCTGTGTGCATTAATATCTTCTTCTCCTCCTCTTCTTCTTCTCCTCCTCTTTTTCTTCTTCTTCTCCTCCTCCACCTCTTCTTCTTCCTCTTCCTCTTCCTCCTCCTCTTCTTCATCTTCTTCTTCTATGTGCTGTGTTCCCTCAGAACGTTAGCAATCATGGTTCACCCAAATTTCCTCCCCTTTGTAGCCCTTAGCAACGTTTGTTTTTTTATCATCCTTACCACTCAGCTTTTCCTCATCTGTGCCAATAAGCACTTCAGACAGATGGCCGGCTGCCCGTTAATGTCCCTTTGCATTCAATATGTCCTTTCAGCGTCAAATTCCTCCTCATTATATGTCCAATAAATTCAGCCGTCTCTTTCTCATTCTTAGTATAAGTGTCTTTCTTGTTTCCATTTTCCTTAAGACTTCTTCCTTACTTATGCGCTCCGTTCATGGTATTCTCATCATCCTTCTGTAGAACCACATTTCTGCTGCCTGAAGTCTTCCCTTCATCTGTGGGGAAATTGTTTAGCACTCTCTGCCATATCGAAGGATTGCATTTCAGCGCTCTTTGTTTTAAGGAGATTTTCCCGTTTCTTAGTCATTTGCTTAACCTTTGGAATTCATCTTTTCATATTGTAATGCGTACTTCGGATTTCGGTGTCACATTTGTCCTCTTCTGTTAAAACACTTCCCAGATATCTAAACTTCTGTACTTCGCCAATTTTTAATTTGCATTTTGTGTTTTTTTTAACTTGCTGACAATAATACATTCAGTCTTCTTATAGTTGATCATTAGTCCTTTATTCTCGCTTTCCTTTTCTACCTTGTCTAAGACGGCCTGTAGTTTTACGTCTGTACCTGACATTCATACAGTGTCTTCTGCGTATCTTACATTGTTAAGATTGCATCCCGCAATAATAAATCCTGATAAGGTCCTATAGGATAGCCTCGCTGTAGAGATTGAATAAATCCGGTGATAAAGACACGCCCTTGTCTTACGCCTCCATCTATTTTTGCGTATTTATTAAATTCATTTTCTACCTGCATGCAGGCGGTTTACTTCCTGTATAAGTTATAGTTTATTCTAACATCCTTTCCGAGTAGATCAAGTTTTCCTAGCAGTTCATAAAGATGGTTACTGGCGTTGCATTTAGAATTTTGAAGAACGTGGGTGGCAAGGAAGCAAGAAATCGGGAGGAAATTCCACAAGCGAAAAGTTCGAGACAAGAAATTATTAAAATAGAATATACGGTTGCATCTAGGTAGTTTAACGAAAAAAATGTGAGACCTAATTGCCAATCTAGTAGCACGCTTTAAGTTATGAAACCGAGGTACTAAGGAGAAAAGCTCATCAGAACAAACGCCATGAAAATATTTATAGAAAAACAGAATTTGCTCTCTCTCTCTCTCTCTCTCTCTCTAATATCAACCTACACATAGATTTACAATAGGGCACATCAGACCATTCCCTAAACAGTGCCCAGATTGATCCAAACCAAAGGCATCCCCTGATTTGATGTTCCATAGAACGTTTTTTCGCTACACGAAGACAGACACGGACTGCTTTCGATCTTGTAAGATGGCGTAAGCTCCTCTCTTCTTCAATCACTGCTACCCTCGTCTCAGAATTGATCCTTTCTGAAATGGACAGCTGATACCCCTCAAAATATTTTAAACAAAAGCCAAACAGCCAGCTCTTGTTCACCCCTGAATGCGCTGCAGCCACAGCTCACCATAATCACTACTTCAATATCTATCGCAAGGAGCGGTGTACTTTCTCACTCACTGCATCCAAAACCTCCTGCAAAACATTATATTTTATTTGCGAATTTTGACTCAGGAACTCAGGTAGAAGGTTTAAAATTGTTCGCAGAGATCAACGGGTCAAGCGCAACGGCATTTAAGATAAAATTATACGAGGGTCATTCAATAAATAAGTTGAACCTTTCGGTATAAGGACTTCCAATACAAATAAAAGCTTACTTTTTATTCAACGTAGTCTCCCAGAACTGTCACACACTTTTCCCATCTGTGCACAAGCTTCCGTATTCCCTCAGGGTAAAAATCTTTGGACTGATGTCTCAGCCAGTCGCTCACAACACTTTTGACTTCATCGTCACTTTTAAACTTCGTGCCTCTCGTGAACGCTTTCAAGGGACCAAAAAGGTGAAAGTCTGAAGGGGTAAGGTCTGGGCTGTAAGGGGGATGAGGGAGCAGTTCCCAGCCCAGCTCGTTGATGGTCTGCACCGTTTGGGCTGCTGTGTGAGGCCTTGCGTTGTCATGATGCAAGATGACTCCTTCTGCGTTTGTCCCAACAGATAAGCTCAAAGTCCTTGCAATGCCATCCACTGTCACCCTTCTGTCAGACTGAATGAGGTCATTGACTGATTCGATCACCTCAGGAGACCTCACTTCTGTAGGCCTCCCAGGCCTGTCTTCATCCTCAACACTGCTCCGTCCTTCTTTAAACAATTTAGCCCAATTGTAGACATTGTTTTGGCTGAAACATGAGGCACCATACACAGTTGACATTCTCCTATGAATTTCAACTGGTTTGCACCCTTCAGCAACCAAAAACTTGATAACTGACCGCTGTTCAATCCTGGAGCATGCTTCTTGGTCGGCCATCTTTGTTAATCGCCAAAACTCTCAAAGTTTTTTTTTTAATCTGCAAAAGAAATTAAATCCATGTGAAAAAGAAGTAAAACAAAAAAAATAAAAAAGAGTAAGCTTCTATATGTATTAGAAATCCTTATACCGAAAAATTCACCTTATTTATTGAATGACCCTCGTATATAGAAATCTTTATCTTTCGAATTTAGTAACTTGTAGTCAGGGGGGGCTATGTCGATGACATACTTATTCCTAGAAGGACAGGTATTATCTTGAAAAGAAAAATGGATGTCCTCTTCCAAGTGTTCCAAGAAATAAGACTCAAACCTTTTTCCAAAAGAGAAGATATGATCTGGAATTCGAATGAAAGCAGTGATGGCACCTATCCTGAAAGCATCATAAAAGTTCAGGTTGTGGAATTAGTAAATACTAAATACTTCTGCGCATCGATCAGTTATAACCAATTTTGTAAAACCAAACAACCATCCCTGGTTCGCCGCTGAATGTGCTACAGCCATAGCTCAACGTAACCACTACTTCAATATCTATCGCAAGGAGCGGCATATTTTGATTCTTGCTGCATTAAAAAATCAGCCGCATTCGACTACAAGAGGGTTCTGGAAAATGCAAAGTGTCGTCAACCTCTGACCCGAAGAAAATCACTGTTAAAATTCCTGTAGTTGTCCTTAAGAATATCAACTCGGATCTATAGCGAAGTTATTTGCATCTTGAAGGAGAAACCAACTCCCAGATTTTTAAGAGCGCTCATCCCCTTTCAGTATGGACCTATTAGTCTTCTTACTATCATAATAAGCTCTTTGAAGGCAAGAATGTTGTTCGGTACCGAGATAAGCACTGCCACTTACGGGTTTTTATCGACTTGATCCATTGTCGGTGTTTTAACTACCATTACTCACAGAATGAGTGAGGCTGTTGACAACAAATACACTTCAAGGACCATAGCATTAGATATTTTGAACGCCTTTCACAAGGTGTGACAAAAGGGTGTGCTGTTCATATTCTCTTGGAAGAATCTTTTTTCAATTATAATGTCTTTCCAACGGAAAGTTAGTTGTTAATGACCAGTCCTCCACTACTCACGATGAATGGGTGTCTCTTGGCGGAGGCTCCGTGCCTTGAGAGACTATTCCGCCCTCAATGCAATGCCAATCGTTATATACGGTCTTCTTAATTCTTGTTCTTTTACTGTTCTCTCTTCTTAATAACTTCTTCTCGTATTGTCTCACACTCAGTAACACTATGCGTCTTAGTAGCTTTATTTCCTTGCTTGGGGGGGAAATGGTTAAAAAAAAAATTATAAAAATAATAATTTGCTATCGTTTGAGTTCGTAAGACGTGAGATTGAGAACCCCCATAATGCAAAATCATCGTCCTCCACTAAGATTACTATGCAGTCAATGCCATCAACTCTTCTACGCAAGAATTGGTCTACGTAGTTATCAATGCCATCATCAAAAAGGAACCGATCAGAAAGGATGAAATTAAATTCTTGGATACTAAATAATGCCAATATATATATATATATATATATATATATATATGCGATATATATATATATATATATATATATATATATATATATATATATATATATATATATATATATATATATATGCGATATATATATATATATATATATATATGCGATATATATATATATATGTACATAAATATACATACATATATATGTGTGTGTGTGTATGTGTGTGTGTGTGTGTGCGTGTGTGTGTGTGTGTGTGATCAGAAAGGAAGAAATTAAATTCTTGGATACTAAATAATGCCAGCGACGATGATTTATTTATTAATATATATATATATATATATATATATATATATAAGAGTTGCCTGACGATTGCACTAGCATGAAACAGACTGTCGCCTCTAAGTGTTGACTTCTATGTTCACTTTTATATATATATATATATATATATATATATATATATATATATATATATATATATATATATATATATATATATATATATATATATATATGCGAGTGTGTGTATGTGCTCCTATGTTGATAGAATCATTTGTTTTGCGTCCATTGCATTCTGAATGAAATCGAACTAATGAAGACCAATTATTAATAGCATTAATAATTTGTTATTGAGCAATTATTCTGACGTCCAATCTCATTATGAACTGGAACAATATTTCCATGCGGCCAGATAAGCCGTGGCGACCAGGGCGGGGAGAACAGGCGTGAGGAGGTAAAACTGAGGGATTATTTTATCTTCTTGTCGGATATTTACGCTTGCAAAACAATATCTACCGCAAATTTAACGGAGGCAGAAATGGCACTTCAAAAAATCGATTTATTTGCATGCACGCGTACGGTTGCCTACATCGGGACGTTGTTACCCGCACTGGGCATCTTATCTAGTAAATTATGGTTCCTTTACTTCAACATTTACTGCTACCATTTAGGTGTCCAGCATCTCCTGTCAGCTTGGTCAAATTGAATGTGTTAATTTATATAGGGAATGACAGAAATTGATGAAGTGATTTTTATTAGGCGCTCATGAAGAAAACAAAAACAGAAAACTTTTTTCGGTAATCAAAAATATGTAGCTTTCATTTCATCATATTTCAGTGATTTTATATATACAAAGACATTTTTATAGAATCTTTATTATAGATACGAATATTTAAGTAAATGCTCTGTTTATAATAAACAGTATTAACAACATTTACTGGCCTGAATGACCGAGAAATTTTCATAGAAAATATGCATCCTCCGACAGGAATCGAACCTGTATCCAATGCGGAACCGTCATATAGCCTGATGTGCTTTTACCGATTAAGCCACAGAGGAACGATTCGGTTAACAAGATCGATTTGACTGTTTTTAAATTACAGTTCTCCATGATTTTCTCTCGTACATTCATATCTGCTTGATGCGTATCCAAATGTAAACAAATGACGTCACGCATTATGAAATGGACAAAGTCTGACAATTATTTTAAGACATTTTTATGTTTATACATTTTTTATAGATATTTAAAAATATATATCGCATATATATATATATCGCATATATATATATATATGGCAATGTATGAGAGAAAATCATAGAGAATTGTAGTTTAAAAACACTAAAATCGACCTTGCTAACTGAAACGCTCCTCTCTGGCTCAATCGGTAAAAGCACGTCAGGATACACGTTCGATTCCTATCGGAGGACGCATATTTTCTATGACAATTTCTCGGACATTCAGGCCGCTAAATGTTGTTAATACTTTTTATTATAAACAGAGGATTTACTTAAATATAAAAAAAAATTTTTTTTAAATGTATAAATATAAAAATGTCTTAAAATAATTGTCTATTTCATACTATATATATATATATATATATATATATATATTTGAACCTTGAGATTACTCATTGTCTAAAATGAAAGTGTTGTATATAATTGTAATATATTTTCTGTTTATAAGTTATTTTATACATACAAATATTTAAGTAAATCCCCTGTTTATAATACACAGTATTACTTACCTTTACCTGCCTGAATGTCCGAGAAATTTCATAGAAAATATGTCCCCTCCAACAGGAATCGAACCTGTGTCCTAACGGAACTGTCATATAGCCTGCGTGCTATGTTATTTAGCTACAAAGGAAGCGTCTGGTTAGCACGGTTAAATGACTGTTTTTCAACTATAATTTCCTATGGTTCTTTTCGAACGCTCATATCCGCTCGAATCGTATCTTAACTTAAACAAATGACAAGATATATTATGAAATGGGGTAAATCTGACAATTACTTTAATATATTTTCTGTTCATATGTTATTTTTTAGATTCACTTATTTAAGTAAATACTCTGTTCATAATAAACAGTATTAACAACATTTACTGGCCTGAATGTCCCCGAAATTGCATAGAAAATATGTTTCCTCCAACAGGAATCGAACCTGTATCCTACACGGAACTGTCATGTGCTATACTATTTAGCTACAGTGGAAGCGTCTGGTTAGCAATGTTAAATTAATATTTTTTAAACTACTAATTTTTCATGATTTTTCTCCAACGCACCTGTCTGCTCGAATCGTATCTTCACGTAAACAAATGAGAACATATATTATGAAATGGAGTAAGCTCGACAATTAGTTTAATATACTCTCTGTTTATATGTTATTTTTTTAGATACAAATATTTAAGTAAATGCACTGTTTAAGTATTAAATTAACTACATTTACCGTATATACTCGTTGAACGTGCGATCTCGCGTATCGTGCGACCCCTCAAATTTTCAGTTATAAGGATATTATCATGCATCTTATCTATCATGCGAGTTCGTTTTTTGAGAGACCATATTACAATAGACTAACCTCTTTTACTCTATCTCCTTATATTGTGGTGAATGATATTTTATTTAATGTGGACTGATTTGGTTTGTATAATAACATCTCGGCTTTTGAGTGTTTCCTTGAATTGGGTGTTGTAGAGTCTTTTGCTGTCATCCACTAATATTTATTTTATTTTGATAGTTAAATTTTTGTTGTTCATGATTTGCTGGCCGAAAATACTTGGAAAAAAAATAACGATATATATATTATTTAACCATATCTCTTTCTGTGCATATATCCCACTCGCGAGGTCCCGAGCTGTATCAGTATATATATATATATGTATATATATATATATATATATATATATATATAGTCATCCACAGAGATACTGTTTCGCTGTATCACAGCACTTCAGTGTGGTTTGATGACCGGTTGCCTCTAGCTAGGATCGAAACCGGGCTGAATTGGCGTCAGTCAAAGATTCTACCACACGGCACACGGCACACGGGACGAACGAAGGTGAAGTTTAGCGTATGTATTTTTAGATAAACACACAGTAACTGAGAGGACTCGGTTCACTTTACCGAAGAGTCTTGCAGTAATATTCACTGTTTACAAATTCGCTCATTTCTCTCCATATATATATACATACATATATATATATATATATATATATATATATATATATATATATATATATAGAGAGAGAGAGAGAGAGAGAGAGAGAGAGAGAGAGAAAAGCGCGAATTTGTAAACGTTTGTCTGGGTTCTCCATATATATATATATATATATATATATATATATATATATATATATTTTATATATATATATATATATATATATATATATATATATATATCTGGAGAGAAAAGCGTGATTTTGTAAACAGTGAATATTGCTGCTGATAATGCAAAGCTTTTCTATGAATTGAATCCTCACTGTCACAGGCGTGTTTATTCAAAGAATAAATACGCAAAAATTCATCTTCCGCCAAATCAGTCGGGTTTCGATCACGGCTTGAAGCAATGTCTAGCCACATTGATGAGCTGTGATACAGCGAAACAGTCTGTCTGTGGATGACAACACACACACACACATAATTTCGACATTTACTGTCTACTTATTTTCAATAGGATCCTTTCAGATTCGCGGATAACTTTTTCGTGTTTTTATTGAAGGACAATATAAAACCGCCGTGTTGATACGTATTTCTTTTATTTCCAAGTACTTTCGACATAGCAATGTCATCATCAGGGTATTTTTTATTACAAGTTAAATATTGTACTGTTCATTATTGTCAAAGACAAAATTTTTGTGATATCTGAACGTTATATTTATTAAAAGTGGAGTGAGGAACAATTATGAACACTACACTGTTTACCTTGTAATAAAATAAAAAATTATAACCGAAATGAATCTTTACGTCTTTCTTCTTGATTATTGATGTAATGGAATAACCTGTCACCCTCATGAGTGACTACACTATACGTAATAACTACCTATAAGTAGCTGTAAGTCAACGAACTACGGAGACAAGCTAGAATCTTTTCCAGCTGTGCTGGTCAAACTATTTGTCTACGGTCTACGGGGAAATTTTTGCTGAGCCTACGAACTCGAATGCCCCACATTAAACCCGGCCTTGTGCCATATCTGATCGCGTGGAGAGATTAGTAAATACACTAACTGGAATCTATTCCCGCTGTGCTAATCAAACTCCCTGCCTCAGGGCAGAGAGGATCCCCAGACGAGGCTATGTCGAAACAGCTACCCGACCCCGTTTATACGGAGTCTACGGGGAATTTGGGGCCGAGCCTACGGGCTCGGTTACCCCCACATTAAACTCGGCCTTGTGCCATATCCCACCTCGTGTTAGAGATTGGTAAATATTACTAGCTTGAATCTGTTCCAGCTGTGCTGGTCGAATTCTCTGCCTTCGGGCAGAGAGGAACCCGGACAAGACTGTGCCGAAAGGCAGAATCTCGTCCGGGGAATTAGACAGACCCGAACCCGTTTATGCGGGTTTTACGGGCTCGGATGTCCCACGTTAAACCCGGCATTGTGCCACATCTACTCTAGTTGGTTGCTGGGATCTATTGAGTACGACTCAGACTTATGCGAGAACTACCAACCTTCCAATAGTAGCATTCACTACTAGATTGATTTGTGACGACCTTGTGCATAACTGTTACCTTTATTCTTATTGTACTGGTTATTTACAATAAAACTTTATTTGTTCTATCCACCTTATTTTTCAAGTATATATTCCTATTAGCACGGAATATAACAATTATTAAGATTATTATTATTATTTATTATTAAACTCCGAGTCGTACTGTCGGTGTGGGGTATTATATATATATATATATATATATATATATATATATATATATATATATATAAAGAGAGAGAGAGTACAATATTAATATATATAGAGAGAAAGAGAGAAAGTACAATATTAATATATATATATATAGAGAGAGAGAGAGAGTACAATATTAATATATATATATATAGAGAGAGAGAGAGAGAGAGTACAATATTAATATATATATATAGAGAGAGAGAGTAGAATATTAATATATATATATACATATATATATATATATTTATATATATATTTATTATAAAGAGATAATCATACATTGAATCACTTAGCAATATTACTGCAATTAATGGCGAAATCTCTTCGCTAATAGACTTAATATAAGCATTAATCTACTAACAATCCACTGAATGATGCGATTCTTATGTATAAAATTGTTGTCAGACGGATCTGGTGTATTTTTTAAACCAGCAAGTACTTTCAAGAACTTCATATCCTCATCATCTGGCTGTAATTTTTTACCTTTAAAATCAAAACCCGAAGACGAAATAAATGTGCTGTAGACCGAAAGATGTTTTTTTTAAGAATGAGTTATTTATTAACGGTTATATGATATTGGAACGTGCAAGTCGCAACGCTAAAGTTCAAATATTTCAAGTGAGAAATTGCATTAATATTGTTAATTGATTCAATGTATGATTATCTATTTATAATATAAACTATATGCTGCCTAATATAATACGTTTATTAATATATATATAGAGAGAGAGAGAGAGAAAGAGAGAGAGGGAGAGTACAATATTAATATATATATATATATATATATAGAGAGAGAGAGAGAGAGAGAGAGAGAGAGAGGGAGAGAGAGATGTGGGGGAGTACAACCGTTCATCCTGACTGGGGAAAATTCAGTTTGCAATGATAATTAAACGTTGCTAAATTGGTTTTGGAAGTAATTACGTGTATATTTCATATCTATGCAGTTATTATGTGGTTACCGCTGGAGAATGAATGATAGCCAATGCCTTTAGATCTACAACACTTTTTACATTAGGTTTATAAGGAATTATGTCAACTTCTGGATATTCTCGATAATCCAACAAATCTCGAGTTCATTGTATCTCATGTTGCTGACACTCTTCCAAGGGTTCAACCTGATATGGGTCTGATCCTAATATTAAGGTTCCCCACTTTTCTCAATGTTCGCCAAATATTCTGATTTTTTGACAGTTTTTCGCTTTCGTTCGTCTTCATTCTGTTGTCGGATGACACAAGGACTTCTACCATTTGGCACCTTCTCTTTTTCATATGATTTTGTCTGTTAGATTTCTTAGATATATAAACGTGATATAAATCAAGGAACTTAGAACATCTGCTTCATGCAAAGATATTATCAGGCAATATACAAAAGTGTGATTATAAATTTCCCTTGAGATATTCAGGATAATTTTTCTTAATATCCATTAGCATTTTTCCGACTATCCTTGTTATATGACAGATTGTTAGGATGATCAAAAACGAATGAAAATAAAAGTGTATTTTAACACAATAAAATAACTTTTATTCATTTACCTTCTAAGAACAGCAAGGATTAGTTTGGATTTAAACCATGAGTTGCTACGCCCGCGTCATGTTTATCACCATATTGAATTCAGAAGTGCCGTGTTGCCACTAGCGGACAAGGGAGGCAACTCACTTATATTTTATAGGGGAGAAAGTTTACCATCAACCTAACAATTCTAATTTCTGTGCCTGTGCGAGTATTACTAGAACTATACGCCGAAAACGCCAAAATCACGGCTTTCTGTCTAATGATGAACTCAGAGTAGGTATGCGTTCTTTTTTTCAGGATTTCAAGTCAACATAGTGCACAGTAATTTCAAATTTAAATCTCTTCTTCATACAAAGACATTATTGTGCAATTTGTGAAAACTGTTTTTATAGACTTTCTTTGAGATATTAGTATTCATTGATATGTTTTTTTCGGACTACCATAATTTTTTTGTCTGCTCGAGTACGACCATAATTGTTTACCGAAAACGACATGATCACGACTTTCTCTCTAATGTCACAGCTACTCTTCTTTATTTAAACATCTGAGTATTTCGTGTTTTTAAATGCAACAAATTTGCATACATAGCCTTTAGAAATCATACAAAAACTTAGTATCAGCTTTATACAAAAAAAGCAAAAACAAATATTATCATGCAATTGAAAGAATTATTAAAGATTTTTCTCAAGATATTCAAATCAATGCTTAACAGAATACGTTATCTTTTACTGACTATCCTAGTCTTTGTAACTGAGTATTACCAAAGTTGTTCGCCGAAAACATCAAGATCACGATTTTCTGTCTAATTATGAAAAAGTCGCAGTAGCAATAATATTCTTCTTATATTATCAGTCAGTTATGTGCCATGCGTGATACACGCTCAGGCGATCATATATCTTTCGATACATGACTGACAAGGCAGATTTTTTCCGCAGTAGGTAGCAATTTCTTTCTGCAGTAGACCAGTTGGCACGCAAATCTATAGAACCCGGTCTGTCCTGCTATTTGCCCATATTTGAGGGAAGCAGAAGAGGATTCATACCTTTCCCAAGGGTATTAGAACGTAAGTGAATGTAATGAATTCGACTGGAATTCGAACTCAGCTCTCCGATTTCCCAATCCGAGCCACTATCCATTACTTCACCGTGCCTATTATATATTATATTAAAGCATATTATTATATTATATTAATGCATTATTATTCCAGTATCAATAAAAATTGCGTTACACTCTTCACAATATCTGTACAAGCATTTTGTATTGAAAAAAATTATATACATATATATATATATACATGATCAACTCTCCCGTCGAATTCGACGTATGAGGGTCAGGCAGATCAGTTCCTAGAAACTGAAAGCCCGACACCGAAACATGAGATTTGATTATAGTGGTGAAGGCTTTGTGCAGGGCCATCCACACTTTTTGGAGGGACGAACACAGGGACCTGGTGCACCGAATGCCACAAGGTCCCCAAACGACCCTCCGCAGGTTTTGAATTCAGAGTTGTCCTTCTCCTAGACCAGTTGCCATCCAGGGCTATAGAACCCAGTCTGTCCTGCTATTTACCCATAGTTTGAGGGAGAATATATATATATATATATATATATATATATATATATATATATATATATATATATATATATATATATAAGCCGTCAAGCAATAACATTCATTGGCGTTTATTTTTTCAGCGCGAAGGAAAGATTTTACAAGAATTGACCGAGTCTTAGTGTGATTCATTCTCGGAAAGCAATCTGCTAATTGAATTTCCTAATCTTGAAATTATATTTATTCTAATGATTGCTATCCACGCCTACGAAGAAGAAATCACGTTAATCCCGACTCAATAAAATCCTTGGAAGGTTGGGCGGTTGTCATTTCCATTAAAATATTATTTGTTCACCGGCAGTTGGTTTAGTCCCCGTGGCACAGAGAGAGTACCTGGATGAAAACAACGCTTACGACTTGACCTACGAGTACTGCAGCCGATCGAAATGCATATTTCAGAATTTTCTCATCAATAAATACGTGTTATAGCTGGCACATTGGCAACGAATACACACACACACATATATATATATATATATAATATGATTATTACTATTATTAATAATAATATATTGCTCGATTTTTTATTGAGCATTTTTTAAAAATAAATGCTACGAACAGTGGAAATGTACTCCATCTGTTCTTTCTCTCATTTGTATATATATATATATATATATATATATATATATATATATATATATATATATATTGTGTATATTTAAGCAGCAATATTTCATTAATGCATATTTTATTAAATAATATAGACATGTTTTGTCTATTTATTTTAAGTAAGTTCCTTTCATATTGTCTGATAAGCTTAATAACATTATCATTGAAAGACGAAAGTAAATCACCATATTGATACATGTTTAAATCCTATCTAAGCTTTCGGCTTACATAAGCCATTATCAAAGATGACAATTACATTTCAATATATCAAACAATACACGGACGAAACAATAATGATAATCTGTTTTTGTTGCATGAAAAATTTCAAAGCAACGACAAATTCGTGTATATGAGACGCGGAAGCGAAAATCGCATTGCAGCTCGTGACGTCACATATGAACACGCGAAAGTGAAAACGAGAAGTTTTAAGTATGTGAAGCCGTTGGTATAAACCAATGGCTTCTGTTATCAATCATAGGCATTTAAGAATATTTGTGTCTATATTATTTAATGAAATATGCATCAATATATATATATATATATTATAATATTTTTTGTTTTAAAAATATGATTCCTTCGCTACATAAGAGTTCTCATGTTTCAAAAGCAAGAGCCGTGACCCCTAATATAATTTTTGAAATTATGTTGAGTTAAGGTGTCTGGTCACGCTTCCTCGTCAAGCGAGAATTTGGGAATAAGCTATCTTGTGGTTAGCGCGTGTTTATAAGTACTTATAAACTTATATATAATGTACATATAAACACGCGCTAACCACAAAACAAAATATATTATGGGTCTCGGCTCTCGCTTTTGAAACATGAGATCTCTTATGTAGCGAAGGAATCATATTTTTAAAACAAAAAATATTATAATATAAGCTCTACTTCTGTATGGAGCACTTTCTTTTTGAAAATAAAAGCAAAAATACTAAGGAACACCGGATTATTTACCTAACGTGTTCTTTCCTATTTTTCTGCATACCTACATATATATATATATATATATATATATATATATATATATATATATATATGATGACTGTCACTTATTGACAGAAGACCATCTTCGCAACAAATTTTCTCACTTTTCTTTAGTAACTTTCAGACACAGCGATCGTGAGAGCGCAGGTGGCTTTTTAGAGCAGCCTCACTTTTACAAGCATTTGCGCAAAGGTTGCACCTGAAAGGAAAATCCCTAAGACCGACAGGTATGACATCAACGTGAATCTTCATGTGTCTTGTTAATCCAGAAATTGACTTGCATACTTTGTGGCAGAGTGTACAAGGAGGCGCAAGGATTGATTTCTGGCTTCTTTCAATAGATCAGGCCTGATGACATTTGAGTGGTCTTTGGAGACCTGCATTTGAAAGAGCAAAATTACAACATTAACTACATACATGCTGTAAGGTTAAGGGTGGAGGTAGCGCTTCCAGCTTACCCTTAGGAAGATTGCGCTTTACCATTAGAAGGTTCCATCTTGTCCTTTTCAAACTGATTACAACCTTCTTCAAGATTGACGATATTCAGCCTCATCTTCCCTCGTACCAACTGATACCACAAGAGCTTTGAGATTGGTTTCGATACAATCTTTAAAGCGCTTTCTAGGTTTGTGTCTGTGACACACACACACACACACACACACACACACACATATATATATATATATATATATATATATATATATATATATATATAGTCAAACCTAATGAGCCAGACAAACCTACCAAGGTTTCACTAAGGCAGATCGTCATCTGTCTAAGTGAAACCTTGGTAGGTTTGTCTGCTCATTAGGTTTGACGAGGTTTGCTCTACGTTTGTATCGGGCTCTTTAGTTAGTTAGTTGTTTACTCGTATCGGGGTTTTTTCTTTGGGCCTTGAACCTGTATCTGTGCGATTATTTTCGACAGACTTTCATGTTCCTGGCTCTTTCTTTTTTAAAACCTTTTTTTCCCTTCGTGATTGATTTGGCTATTGTTAAATCAAGAATTCGAAGGTTTTTCGACACGAGTATAGTCACCTATATTTTTATATATATATATATATATATATATATATATATATATATATATATATATATATATATATATATATATACTACAGTTAAAAAGTTTGAAGACATCCCCAGAATTATCATAGGGATAATTTGATGGAAGAGGGGGAAAATAAAAAAGAGCACTCAGTTATCGCAAAGGGAATTGAATTAATTATCAAACTTATACTTTGAGAAACTTTTGCATCGAATACCAAAATTCTGTACTGCAGTAATCAAGTCTAAAGGAGGATATTCTGAGGAGAGCAAAATTTATTCATACAATCCTTTTTTCTTCTTTTGTTTTGTCATAATAAAATTCTAATAAAACATCATTTTTTCACAATCTATAATAATGTTCCCTTATTTAAAGTACAAAACAACTATTTGTGGGGGCCAATGTAAAAAATTATGAGGGTTCGTCTCAATCTTTTGAACTGTAGGTCGTATATTAAAAAATGTAATGGATTTTTATTTATTAATCCACCCGATTCTATCACTTTAAACATGATTTTTTGGTGATTCTCGCATGTATCATCTTACCGAAGAGATCTCATAGTCTGGCCTAATTGTTTGCCTCGATTATAGTTGTTTGTTTATCGAGGCTTTTCACATGTCTATTATATATATATATATATATATATATATATATATATATATATAGAGAGAGAGAGAGAGAGAGAGAGAGAGAGTCAGCCTTGTTTCGCTGTATCACAGCTCATCAGTGTAACTAGACATGAGATTTCTTCGTCGGGATCGAAACCCGACTGATTTGGTATCAGTCATAGTCTCTCAAACTTATGCTATCAGCGCATGCAGCGGAGAAAGAACATTTTTAACGCATTATATACGAGATATTAGTATTACCAGCTACCATAGTGCTCAACTCATGGCGGAGAGCTTTTAGCGTTGATTAGCAGGAGCCAAACAAATCCCTTTCTTCCAAAGTGCTAGTCTTGGCCAACCTTGATCAAGTAGTTGTACGCAGTACTAATAATGTCTGGAAGGTAAAGGTCACCATTTTGAGCATCTCATGTGATTGTAGAGTCCAAAAGAAACTTGTATTAAATCTCGTGATATCTGAATAAATTTAGTTTTATAATATCTATACAAGTTTTTCGTTTCCTGTTCGGTGCATACATTTTTCGGACTCTACGTATATATATATATATATATATATATATATATATATATATATATATATATATATATAATCACGAAGAAAACCTTAAATATTCATTTTGGTTATACTTTATTTAGTGAATATCAAAGATATTTACTCTTCAGACCAAAGTCGCTTAGTAAACTTTACTTAGAGATTTTGGACTGAAAAGTGTATATCTTTGATATTCATGAAATAGAGTATGACTAAAATGAATATTTAAGGTTTTCTTCGTGATTATTATTATTACTATTATGCTTTTTAGTCTACATAGAGCTCTATCCTCTTTGGAATTATCTCTACCAGTCAGAAACTGGTAATACTTACATAAATATATTCCGTGACCGTTATCGTCGCATAGCAATTCCCTATGTCAAAATAACAAAATATCATCTTTGACGGTGGATATCTTTGTTTCATGTCTGTATTATCACGCTGACGATGGCACATGTGAGACGCAACCTTCGGGCCAACTTAATCAAAAAATATCCAAATGTTGGACAATTTTTGTCTTTATTTTCACCAGAAATTAAAGCAGACATTCGGACATTTGAACGGCTCATGATCAGACATAACAGACATTCATTGTCTGTTATATTTAATAATAATAATATATTATTATTATAGATATATTATATATATATATATATATATATATATATATATATATATATATATATATTTAATAATACACACACACACACACACACATATATATATATATACATATATATATATATATATATATATTAATTGCATAAAACAGACTACATTGACATCCCTAAAACAAGAAATTGTAATTGCATGTACAGCAATCCCGACTGGACACTTCGAGCAACGTTCGCCGTATAAATAAATAAATGTCTGGAAGCTAAAAGCCACCATTTTGATCATCTCTTTGAGATTGTAGAGTCCAAAAGTAACTTGTATTAAATTAATTTCGTAGTGTCCGAATAAATTTAGTTTTACAATACCTATACAAATTTTTTCTTTCCTGATTTGTATATAAATCTTTTGCTAGACACACACACAAGCACAAACACACAGTATCTCTCTCTCTCCCTCTCTCTCTCTCTCTCTCGCTGTGCAATATACCTGTATACACATATACATGTATGCACGTACAAATACACGCTATGTACAAAGCATTATGGGACTAAAGAAATGAACGGACAAGCATACAGAGTAAGTAAATTGAACCATTTTTTGTTTTTTACTTGCCTGAAACATTGAAATCAGTCCTATTCCATGCCAGTGAATATTGAAAATTCTCCTCACAGATGAAGAAGAGACTTGAGGCAACAGAAATCTGGTTCTACAGAAGGATGATGAGAATGCCATGTGGCCAACGAGAAAGTTTTAAGGGAACTGGGAATAGGATCCTTATGCTTTGAATCAGAATGTAACATCAGACATTTCCAGGACACATAATGAAGGCCTGGAGAATTTGACACTCAAAGACACACTGAGGTCAAGAGGAACAGAATAAAGCAGCGAGTAACCTACATAACGAGCTTGTGTCAATGGTCGGCATAACAGGGATTAGGAGAGATAACGAATGCAATAGCTCACGAAATGTAAGAAGTGGCGGAGAGCTATGATCTTCCACCTCCCGAAAAGACACGCCACAGAGGAGAAGAAGTATGTTGTTTTTACTCGTACTGCTCTCTCCTGTCAATCAGTCCATCTTTCTGTCTTGCTCGTTTGTCGCAACCCGATTAAAGACAAATTTTGCATTTTAAATGCGCTAAAAAAAAGTGTGTTTTCTGTTTAATGCGGCATTTTATTTGCTTCCCTAATCATCAAACTCTGTGATTATTCTGTTAATTCGGCTAAAAGCACGATTAAAAAAAATGTTTTTTAAGCCAACACTGTCGCCTTCAGGACCAACTGCTACAGACATAAATCCTTCCTGAAAGATTCGTCATCACTTGGTTAAAATTCTAAAGAAATTACCATTAACTAGAAAGACCCGTAGAAATTTCACAGTTTTCCTATTTTAAATTTCTGATAAATCTTAATTATATATGCAGTCCCCCATAAAGTAATCTTTTCAGATCTGAGATTTTGATGTGTCCAGGAATTTTCCTCGTATGATTTTGGGGACCCTTTTTTTCTCATCCCCAATGCCTCAATCACAACAGGGATAATTGTAGTTTTTGGTTCCCATATTCTTGATACTTCAATTTGTAGGTCCTTATAATTCGATAGTTTTTTAAATTATCTTTTAGAAATGCTGGAATCGTGAGGGCAAGCCATACCAATTTGTTGACTGATTCCTCTTTTGAAATCTTTTCTCAATATGGCTGGTGTATTTGCCACAGTTTTCGTGTATGTGAGAATTGAGAAATACCACAGTATAGTCACCCCGTCACCATTTTGGACATCATTCGGGTGGTGTTTGTAATATGTAACCTTGACTTCAACACCATAGTTCGAACAGACATGCCAATGAATATATTGCCCTGTTATTATTATTATTATTATTATTATTATTATTATTATTATTATTATTATTATTGGTTTTAACCCGAGAAAATTTCACGATTTTCCCATTTTTAAATTTCTTATGAATCTTAATTCTTCAGTTAATGATAGAATAAGCTTACGGTGAGTTCTACGACAATAAAATGTCCGTAGAAATTCTTCTATCGAATCGTTAAATATTTGGGCTTAACAAATTTAACAATATATCATAATAACACACATAAATATGAATGCTGGTCGTTATTTTAAGAAGTAAGGGGATACAAATGAAAATATTTGAAATTGACAAATTTTTACATTTCACTGAAACAGACGTTAAACACGTCTATCTTCCCTGCTTTCTTTCTCTCTTTTTCTTTCTTTTTATAAATTTTCTTTCTTTCTCTCTTTTACTTTTTTCTTTCTCGCCTTTTCTTTTTCTCTTTTTCTTTCTCTCTTTTCTTTTTTCTTTATCTCCTTTTCTTTTTCTCTTTTTCTTTCTTTCTCTCTTTTACTTTTTTCTTTCTCGCCTTTTCTTTCTCTCTTTTTCTTTCTTTCTCTCTTTTTCTTTTTTCTTTCTCTCCTTTTCTTTTTCTCGTTTTCTTTCTTTCTCTCTTTTTCTTTTTTCTTTCTCTCTTTTTCTTTTTCTTTTCTTTCTTTCTCTCTTTGTCTTCTTTCTCTCTTTTTCTTTTTTCTTTATTTCATTTCCTAGCTGAAACCAAGTAGAGTCTCTGCTATGCCATTTCCGTGGTTTTACGGGGTGAAAACGGAATTGCCCATTATTTATGAGGTATTGGCAGGCCGTAACGGTCGTGCGAACTAACTAAGGAAATCACTAAGAAAAAAAGTGATGAATGGAATTATAATAGCACTATTATTATGCAGTGCTTGTCAGGACATTTTTTTCATAAACCTGGAAAGTTGGTGCACAAAGGATTATACAATACAGCAATAACAATAAAAACATGAAAAACGGTCGTTTTTTTAAGCAGCGGGGACAAAAAAAAAGATTTGAAATCGACAATTTTTTTCCATTTCACTGAAACAGCCGTTAAACATTTCCAAATTCCCTTCTTTATTTCTTTCTTCCTTTCATTTCTTCACTAAAGTAGCGACTCTGATATGGTTTCCGTCTTTCCACGCGATCAAAACGGAATAGTCCGTTATTTATGAGGTATTGACAGGACGTAGAAAGGAATTGACAACTTTTTCCATTTCATTGAAACAGAATTTAAATTCTTCTATCTTCCTTTCTTTCTTCCTTTTTTTTTCTTATTTACTGAAGCGTCTTTGATATGTCTTTTCCCACAATCAAAATGGAATAATCCATTATTCATGAATCATTTGTAGGAGGCGTTTAACACTTCTTTCTCTCTTCCATTTTCTCACTGAAACAAAGTAGCGTCTCTGATATGATATTTCCGTGTTTTCAGGCGATCAAAACGGAATAACGTCCTGGGTAAAACACACCCCACAACAAGGCCTCTGATCAGGAGGCTTTGAGGAGCGGGGAACCACCTCCTAATTGCTGGTGTTCCCAGGTACCCCCTGACCCAGGGTGGTAGCACATGTTAGGGTCCCAGCTATAAGCAAATATTTAACTGGGATGAAAACACTAAGAAAGTATAGAAATAGGTTTTAATACCAGCAATAAATTTTTGAAGAAAAGATATTACCAGCAATACATTTTTGAAGGAAAAAATATTACCAGCAATAAAAATTTTGTCGGCCTTAAATAACCCATTGAGGTTGATATGCCGTAAAACAAACCAAACCAAAACAACACAAAACAAAGCAGAATAGTTCATTATTTATGAATTACTGACAGGACGTAATGGTCGTGCGAACTAACAAAAAACACTAACTAACGAGGAGCAAAACAAACAGAATTATAATAGCCGTCGTAATAGTGGCAGTATTAAAAATGCTGCGTCTAATATTAATATCGTTTTGTAATTTTTGTGAAGCATTTTATTTTGCTCTGTTTAGATAATCTGGGCGTTAAGTATTACTGAGGAGGTAGCTTTTTGCCTTTTGGTCTTCCATACTTTTTTATTTCCTTTTTTCGGATTTTTCTCCTCTAGGGTGTTAGGTCCTTTGGCAAGTTGTCTGTTGATCATACCAACATAGTTGGCTTTTCTTCAGTAAAGGTAGTATATATATATATATATATATATATATATATATATATATATATATATAGGTGGACATTGAAGTTAACATATATATATATATATATATATATATATATATATATATATATATATATATATATATATAAGTGGACATTGAAGTTAACACTCAGAGGCAACAGGCTGTTTCATTCTAGGTAGCAATCGTCAGGAGGCCTGACGATTGCGTCTAGCATGAAACAACCTGTCTCCTTCAATGTTCACTTTTATGTTTATATTTATACACGCTCTATTTCTGGTATTGAGCACTTTATCCCATAAATATACCACACCCTAAAACTATATTCCTTCATATATATATATATATATATATATATATATATATATATATATGAAGAAATTTTGGGGATTTAGAGCAACCATATATAGTAATTCATCGAGTCTAGAAGAATCCTCAACAGAATGCAGAAAGCTCTAGACGGCAGTTTCGTCCTATTTGAAACTCAACAGCAGTGCGCATCCACTACCGAGAATCGAACCCAGACCGATAGAACGCAAACGTCGTACCAACTGTACCTCGATGACGAAGAAGAGACTAGACGCGATATATCGCAGCTACTCACTCAGTTCCGTAGTAATATTCCTCCAAGTATACGAATACCCAGGGAACAGTTCCCCAAGAGAACACGTCTTCTTTCTACCCTTTGCCGCTCCTCACGAGACTTAGTTGGGTCAAGCAAGGACATACAAGTGAAGACATTTTGGGGATTTAGAGTAATCATAGATAGTAATTCATGGAGCCTAGAATAACGGGGGTAACAGCAAAATTTCACAAATCGTGTAGCAGCATGGGGTAGCTGTCCATCCCACGAAATGTTTAATATCTCAAAAGAAAAACACTAAACGAGCCGAGTTTTCAGCCATCTTGACACCATTTGTCGTAAGAATCACTGACAAAAACTTTGAGGTATTCAGCTAGAAAAGAACAGCTTAAAATCATTTTGAGTCAGCCCCAATTATGTCTTCCCAACAGAGCAATGGTGAGACGAAAAAGAACATTCCGGCCTTCAGTAATCGTACCAACATTCATAGTCTGGTTTCCATTTTCTAAGTCCATTCAAGAACCATCCCGTCCTTGGTATGACAATAAACTACATCCGCGTCCTGGGTAAGACGATAAACTACATCCGCGTCCTGGGTAAGACGATAAACTACATCCGCGTCCTGGGTAAGACGATAAACTACGTCCAACAGCAAGGTCTCTGATCAATAGGTTTTGAAGTGTGTGGAACCACATCTTAATTGCTGGTGTTCCCAGGTCCACCCTGACCCGGGGTGGTAGCACCTGTTAGGGTCCCAGCTACGGGCAAATAGTTAAACCCCCAAACGGGAGTCAAAACACTATGAAAGTGTAAAAATAGGTTTTGAAACCAGAAATAATTTGTAAAAAAAAGAATTATTTCCAACAATACATTTTTGAAAAACAGATACCACCTATACATTTTTGGAGAAAAACTATTACCAGAAATACATTTTTTGAAAAACAAAATATTACCAGCAATAAAACAAATTTTGTAGGCATTAAATAACCCATGGAGGTTGATATACCGTAAAATAAAGCAAACCAAAATTAAGAACCATCAAGAGAACGGAGAATAAGTTTAAAAAGGAGGGAACAGTAGAGAGGAAAACTGGATGAGGTGGTCACAACTGCAAGAGGGATCATCGATTAAACTTAGAGCTAAATACATTCTTATTGTCGAATATAGTCCAATAGTGTTAGTCTTAAACCTCGGAGAATTCCAATAAGATATGACACGATTTGGACAATTTTGCTGTTACACCATGTGCCCTGTGTTTGTGTCAACACACACACACACATATATATATATATATATATATATATATATACTTAGTTGTATATATATATATATATATATATATATATATATATATATATATATATATATACTTAGTTGTATATATATATATATATATATACTTAGTTGTATATATATATATATATATACTTAGTTGTATATATATATATATATATATATATATATATATACTTAGTTGTATATATATATATATATATATACTTAGTTGTATATATATATATATATATACTTAGTTGAATATATATATATATACTTAGTTGTATATATATATATATATATATATACTTAGTTGTATATATATATGTATATGTATATATATATATATATATATATATATATACTTAGTTGTATATATATATATATATATATATATACTTAGTTGTATATATATATATATATATATATACTTAGTTGTATATATATATATAATATACTTAGTTGTATAGATGTGAGTTTGTAACCATGGGTCTCACGTTTTTGCGATCGTCAGAAAACACTGAGGATCGCAAAAGCGTGAAACGCAGGGTTACAAACTCACATCCATATAACGGATATTGAGAACTTTCCAATAACTACCGCACATATATAATATATAAATAATATATATATAAATCACACACTTATATATATATATATATATATATATATATATATATATATATATATATGTGTGTGTGTGTGTAATTTTTATATATATCATTTGTATCTTATATATACACGGTACTTAATGGAAAGCGTAGTTATTTCCCTTTAACTCAACTCTCCATGCTTTGGTTCTCCACTGCCGTGGCCTGATATTGAACTCCCAACTCTAGTCACTGGATCTAACCAACGTCTTTATCCACTGGGCCAGTTGGAGATTTGAGTTAATGGGAAATAACCGAGATATCCGGAAAAGGCATGACACGTCAAACTAGAACAATCTTCCCCGGTGGGCGAAATAAAGGCTTCGCTTCGAAATTCTAATCACCTGAAGAAGGCTAAAGCATACAATGGCCTAAACGCTGTGAATACAGCAATGAAGATGATGATAACAGTCCGAATAATGTAAATAATGTAATAATCATAATACCTCATCTCAGAGATATAGACAGATATTATTATTATTATTATTATTATTATTATTATTATTGGTGTTGTTATTGTTGGTGTCCATGTTTTTAGTATTTTCTTGACATCATCTAATTCTCTTTTTACTTTTTGATTTTATTTCCATTCTTCAGCTATTTTGCATTTTCTGATTGACGTTCCTATCTATATTTTTCCAAAATTCTATTCTTTTCTTTCTATTTTCTCAGCTCTTTCTTTTCCCTCTTTATTATTTCTTTGTAATTTTCATTTTTTTCTCTTTTTATTTTCTTGCCTTTTCTCACTCTTTTCAACTCACCTTCTTCATTGTACATTTTATTTTAATCAAGAACAACGTCAAAATTTTCGGTTTGTGTCCACGTCGCCATCACCAATGAACAATGTACGGCAATTCTTCGCTTTTAAGAAACATTTTAACGGTGACAATTGAGCTTGTTTTTTTTTTTGGTTTCTTGTTTTGGGGTTTTTTTGTTTTTTTTTAATCTAGTACAAAGAAAATTCTCATTTGAAAATAAACAAAATGAAAAAATGTTTAAACTCCAATGTCAGTTGACAATCACACCAACGAAAGAAAAGAAGTGAAATACGAAGAAAATTAAAAACAAGAAAAAACTCCCAGACACAAACAAACCGAATAGGACAAGTAATCATGACAAGACAATCAACTTTAAGGTGATTATAGCAAAGAGCAAAAGAGTAGTTGAAAGGAGAAATTAAAAGAAACACAAATAAACGATTTGAAAACAGCATTAATAAATAGAATTTTTTCAGATTCAAATTCTCACATTGACAATCCAATATTGCAAATTGTCAGTTTCTTTTTTAATGCCGTGTCCCTTCAGGACATAGGCGATTACGACTCTCCACAGATTCCCTTTCTTTTTTATTTTATGCAAATTTTCATGTCTTTACAATTTTTTTTTTTACATGAACTCATAAAGAAGGTGGTGCGGTTTGCTATTGTCTTCTCTAGGAATTTTGAATTCAGAGTAGACTTTCGCACTTCCGAACGTAAATGATCATGGCTCTCCACAGATTCCATTTCTTTTTTATTTGTGAATTGCCACCAAATCCTGGGTAAGATAGTAAAGTGGTTTTTCTTTCTCTTCTTCAGGTTCTTCCAATTCAATTTAGTTTTTCTCCCTTCAGGAATAGGCGATCAAATCACTTTACGGTTTCCATTTTTGCTATCTCTTAATTATGATGCTTTATTAAGAAAAATAATGGTGTGGTTTGCCGTTACCTTCTCCACGGTTTAGAATTCAGAGTAGTTGTTCTCCCTTCAGGAAGCAGGCGATTACGGTTTTCCACAGCTTCCTTTTCTTTGTTATCTGTTAAATATCATGATTTATTGAAAACAATGTCATAATTGATCTTGCGAGGCAAGTTTGCTATCAATTAATTCACGTTGAACTGCTCAAATGATTTTCTAAGTTTCGCTTAGATCTGACACAAGACCGAAAGTGTGGGCCACCCAGTGAGGATCGATGTTACTATTCAGTCGTAATTTATCTAGCGAGACAAGCTTGCTAGCTATTACACTACGTCGAAGTGCACCGAGCTTTTGTGAATGGATGGCGGCACTGAGTGTGAGAGGGATGGTAAAAAGACAAACGATACTAAGATTTACGAACGACATGAAATTGTGGCGAGCCATGACCACCCAGGTTCTGAATTTTCATGCTTTCTTGGGAAGTTATTGTGGCGTTCTCTTTTTCGTTTCCCAGTGCAAACTAGAGAGCCCAGTTTACCCACTAAATTAGCCTATAATTAATGGATCCCTTAGAAATGCATACCCTTTAAAAAAAAAAAAAGGGAATACAATGTAATTTGAACTTTGCCCGCGGACTCCACTTTCATCACCAACCTTATCAATTGTCAACAGTGTCTTCATTTACAAGAGTTTCTTCCGAGCTGACTTTAAAAAGTAAACAACGATTAATTCTGTAAATAGGATCCAATACAATATTATACTAGCTACAAATGCCATGAACGCCCACATCCTGAAGAGATTCGGTATATTTTATGTGCAACCATCTCCAGGGTGCGATGAATTAATTGTCGTGTAAATTACGCAAAAATAAAAATAACACTGACATCTCATTTTAACAAATATATTTTTTTTAAATTACACAAAAATATCTTGAAATACTAAAGAGTAAATTTATTCAGTAAAATCGTCATTGGCTTCAACCTCGGCCTCCAGAAGATTTTGGAATCTCCTACAACTCTTCTGGGAGGTCTCCCTTTATAAGTTGGTGAATGAAGCCATAATCCTTGCCTTCAGTTCATCTTTGATGTTACAAGGATTTTTATTGGTCTCTCGCTCAACTGCGCCCCACACATAATAATAAAGGGAGCTGCAGTCTGGGGAGTTAGGTGGCCGTATATAAGGGGTGATGTAGTCGCAGAAATTGTCTGACAGCCATGGCCGAGTTTACCTGTTTGTGTGGCATTGTGCAGAGTTCTGTTGCAAAACATTGAGTCTTCCAGCAGCCACCCTCTTGACCAAGGGCAGCACGACCTCGACAAGGCACTTGATCTATTCCTCCGTGTTGAGTCTTGGAAGATGAATGGAGCCATAAGGTCGACATGACTAGTGATCGCCCCAAACAACTTAGTAATCACCATTAGACTCATCCAACTCTTTCTGAATGTTCTGCACTGTCCTCAAATTGACACCTAAAGACTCCGAAATGATCGTATTGAAGCTTCCGTTACTGATGCCAAGCAGTCTCACAGACGATGCTCAACTGACCCTAATATAAAATCAAAAACAAACAACGCGCATGCGCGAAATTAAAAATATAAAATCGCGAGAATTTACACATCTCGCCGTATACACTTTTATTTCTTTTTTGTTTTTATAACCTAACAAATTGTGTAAGATCTTATTCATTGATTAGCAATTTTTACAGTTTTCACTTATCGAATAGAGAAAAAAATTGCATATTTTACTTGTGGTGATTCATAATTAGAATTCTAGTTTGAATATATTTTCCATGGCGATGGTATCAGGTCTCAACTTGGTATCTTTGCTGATAACAACCCTTTACTCTTAAATCGATACTTAGATGATCAGTTCAACAACATCAAATTGGCGACTGGTGTCATAAATTTTAGTTTGTTTTTAACTCGGCAAAGAATGACCTGTTTATTTTAATGCCTTCAAAACTAAAGTTCTTTCTATTTAACCATCTGTCTGACCCCTTTCTGCTTTTCATCAGCATGCTGATGCTAACCTCCAGGAGAGGTATTCGTTGTGGAAAATCTATATTGAATTCATTGCTAGGTCAGCTCCTGAGAAATCTGGTTTACTTATTCTTGCTGGATAGACAATTTTCTCCCCTGAATTTACCTTGCATATTTACAAGCCAACCATTCGTCCATTTTTAGAATATTGCTGTCATATATGGTTTGGTGCTCCCGATATACATCTAGATTTACTTAATTTTGTGATGTGAACGAATACTCGTTGTCTCTTTCGTAATGCTTGTTGTAGTAGAGACTCTGTAATCGCAATACTTGCTCGATAATACTCGCTCGAATCGTAATCCGTATAGTGATCTGAATAGTAGGACGGAGTAGAAACGGTGATCCGTATAGTATAGAGGATAGACTAGAAATAGAGATCGTTAGTCGTCAGCTACTTCCTAGATATAAGCATTTCCTCTATGGTCACGTGGTCTACTTAATTCAATAATGGGATCGACTGTGTTTGCTCACTGGGGATCTATGTTCAAACTCAAGTGTCGGCAGTGACACTTTATTCCTATATAACACTTTATAAAATTCAAAGAAGAATCAGCAATATTATTAGTCCTGATCTCGCACCTCGACTTCAGTCACATTCCGAGCACCATAACGTTGCCTCCCTGTGCCTTTTCTATAAATATTTTCATAGCAACTGTTCGGAAGAGCTCTTGGCTATAGTACATTTAGAGATTTTATTACTAACATTATTTTATTTATGTTCTTGTAAATAGTTTTGTTTTCATATTGTAAATACTCATTGTGGCTAGTTTTTTAAATTGTTGTTTTATTCCCCTCCCCAACAGGCAATGAATTGTACATATGGGGACTAATTAGGATTTTCATAGAGACAAGAGGTATTATGGTGAGTGTAGTAAGAAAGGTAAGAAAGAATGCGCTGTTTTGGTGTTAGGAATATTATGGTATGTTTGGGTCAGTGTTTGTGGCTAGCTAAGTTTAAAGTTAAGACAGATGAAGACCGTCCTTTTCCTCATTCCTCATTTTGGCCTTGTGCCACATTTTGTAGATAATTACAAATAAATATCGCTTTTGGCTATGGTACATAGCCTTTTTTTACTTTAAGCGCAATACTAGATTGGTGACAGAGTCTCACAAATTTACAATCGAATTGGCTAGATGTAATCGTAAGGTCTTTGCTATCAGTTTCTTTTCTCACACTTCTCGCTTGCCGAAATCGCTTTCGGTTCCATACTTTGCAGTCAAATTTCATCTTTAAAAATTAAATGAAATGTCAACCGCTTTCTACAGTTTGTAAGCAAAAAGCCGCGGAAATTAGGTATTTCTGTACATTTTTTTCAGGCGATCTTCAAACAGAAATGCTCAAAAATTGGTAAAATCTATGTATTTAGGCGAGTTTGTTGTGTTTTCACTCCAATATGAACTGTAACGATAATCTATTGAGTTCACATGGTCCAGTAGTTGCTGGACTTCTTCCTGATGTGGCTAAAGTATGAAGGTGTCATCTTCGTATCTAAGTGATGTAGATTCTAATGCCATTTCCTCAAAGTATTCCATATATAAGTTAAGACTACGGTAACACGAGGGGAAATTGAAAAATCAAGCATAGCTGACCACATATGGAGGGAAAAGTGAGGTCACCGCCTCCTGTCGGATGAGGTTGAAATAATAGACAGAGAACATCACTGGAAAATACGAAAACATAAGGAATCAGAACATATGCCAAGTCACAAAAATCTCCTGAGCCGATCAAGCATAGAAATGAATACAATATGGGAACCAGTAATAAGGAGTGCTAGAGCAGTGATTCTCAATGTGGTCCATGTCGACCACCGTTGGTCCTCATACCATTTCTAGTGGTCCACAGAGAATTCGTAGCCATAAAAAAATTGTAGCCATTTCACAAAAATATATCTAAATTATTCATACTTTGAAGAATTAAAAAATATATTTTGCTTAATTACACATATGTCCATTATATTTGAAAATTACGTAGGTATTATGCAGTGCTATATTTATTTTATTTTTATCATATATATATATATATATATATATATATATATTCATATTGTTAACTGAAAATAACGTTTGGGTATTGTTCTATGGCGGCACTCTCTAGAATTTTCCTTCTGGGTGAGTTATTTTCTTTTTTATAAGTATAGTATTTTTAAAATCAAAATTATGGTTGAATTTATTCCTATGTATTACTAAGGCATTATTTAAGTTGTTTATTACAAGGTCTCTTTTGTGTTCATTGATACGTTTTTTATGTTTCTACTTGTTTCTCCAATATATTGGGAGGAACAGTTTTGTTTCGATTGTATATTTTGTATGCCTTTCTTCTTGCGTTGTGGATGAAATGATATGGGTATTGTAGGTTTTTGAATGTATTTTCTATGTATGTTTCTTCTTTAAGTAAATATTGTGGACTACAGATTCTTAATGCTCTTAGATAGAAACCTATAATAATTCCAGATTTAATTTTTGAAGTGTGGTTTGAATAGAAAATGATCATATCATTTTTATTTGTGGCCTTTCTGTAGACGTCAAAATTGAGTTCGTTATTATTTCTATGTAACAAAATGTCCAGGAAAGGAAGAGTGTAGTTGATTTCAGTTTCAAAAGTGAAGTTTATTGTAGGTTCAACGTTGTTAAGTTTGGAGAGAAGATCGGTTAAATTGGTGTTTTGGGGAAATATTAATAATGAGTCGTCTATGTATCTGAAATATGAAGAGTTTGTAACTTTCCAGAAAGTCTAAAAATAAACAAGCAATTATGCCGCTGAGAGAAGATCCCATTGGTAAACCAAATTTCTGTCTGTAATTTTGGTTATTAAAAGTAAAAAAAAACATTGCTTGGTAATAAGTTGGCATATTTTTATGATTTTGTATGTAGATAGGGGTAATTTAATTTTTGCATTTGTTAGGTGTTTTTCTAGTAGATTTAAGCATTTTTCTATGGGGACGTTTGTATAGAGAGATTTTATATCTAAACTAGCCATATATTTGTTTTAATGTCTATGTTTTTTAATTTATTTAGGAAGTCGCCTGAATTTTTTATGTGTGCTTGACTAATGGTGCCGATGAGAGGAGTTAAAATCTTGCTTACTTTGCGGGCTATTTTATGTGGAGCGCTGCCTATCCCTGATATGATAGGTCTCATTGGTATGTTCGGTTTATGAGTTTTTGGTAATCCATATAATATATGTCTTTGGGTGGTATTCAATAAGCTTTAGCCAGGAGACGTCTTCATTTTTCAGTAGTTTTTTATGTTGCTTTTGTGTTTCTTTTACGGCTTTGGTTTCATTTACTTTTTCGTAGATGTTATCATCATTAATGAGCTCTCTCATCTTTTGTTGGTAAATGTGTTTATCCATTATTACAATTCCCCCGCCCTTATCAGAAGTAGATATATGGATGGTTTTGTTATTAGCTAATTCTTTCAGGGCTTTGATGTATCTTCTAGGAAGTACGATGTCGTTCGTATTTGAGTGTGTAGCTGTGATTAGGCCCTGGATATAGCCTTTGGTAAATTCGGAGTCATTGTGGTGATGATTTTTAATTATGTAATCCGTGGTGTCATATTTTGGTATTCCAGTGGCAAATTTCTGACCAAAGCTGAGTGCTTCTAGTTGTGTATCCGATAGTTGGAATTTGGATAAATCTGTTATTAGGTCTTTTCTGCCGACTTTGGACCATTTGCTATTATTAATGAGTTTATTGGGTTTGTTTTGCAAAACACGGACAGTTTTTTAGATATTATTGACCTGGAGCTCTTTGATAAGATCCAAAGAAGAATCAGCAATATTATTGGTCCTGATCTGGCGGCTCGGCATCACTCACTTGCCCACCGCCGTAAAACGGCCTCTCTGTACCTTTTTATAAGTACTTTCTTGGTAATTGTTCGGATGAGCTCTTCGCTATAGTACATATTTTATGGATTTAAGCGCGGTACCAGACTAGCGTCGAGATCTCATCAATTGGCAGCTGAGCGGCGCAGATGTATCTGTAGGTTCTATGCTAACAGTTCCTTTTCTTTCAACTCTCCCTTGTGGAACTCCCTTCCAGCTCCATGCTTTCCAGCACACTATAATCTGCAAAAATTTAAATGCAATGTCAATCGATATCTACTGTCTACACTGTTCGCTTTCTACTTATTACTAATGCTTCTGTTCCTGACCCTTCCAAACCGTGTAACCCCTTGCGTGCTCCTGGCAGATGCGATTTTTAGCCGAGAGTGGTAGTGATTTTCCAAGCGTAGCTTAGATGTGGCACAAGGACGAAAGTAGGGGGTACCCAGTTAGGATCGAACTCACTACTCAGTCGTAATTGTTCTAGCGAGGCAAACTTGCTAAACATTACACCGCCTCGAGGTGCGCATAGCTGTGAGTGATAAGAGTCAATCATTGTCACCATTTGCCCCGTCCAGGGCAAATCCACACCAACGTTATGTGTTTCATTGTTCAAAACCCCGACACACAATTCAGACGGAATCAGAGATTTTTCCCACGGGGTTTATTCATTAATCCTTCTTATTTATCATGGGTCTCTTAGTATATCGTTCTTCAAAGAAAACTTTCTTATGATTACCATGTAACAAATAGTGTGACACTATGCTAACAATTTCTTTTCTCGCACTTCTCGCTTGTGGAATTCCCTTACAGCTTTATTATTCCCAGCCAATTTTAATCTGCAATAATTTAAATGCAATGTCAATCTCTATCTACTGTCATCAATTGAATCCGAAGAGAATGAGGGTGATTCGCTACAATGGGCGTGGCGTGTCGGGTCTTTGTCGTGAAGGTTAGAACTAGTGGGGCTAAGGAGTACGGTTTGTCTGAACTCTGAAATACCGGTTTTGAGGCTCTTTCTTGGTTCATTAAATCTCTTGACACACAAATGAAACGTGAGAAAGTACCTCTTCAAAAAACTAGTAAACTGCCTAAGTCCCGAGAATGCTATGCAAAAACGAATTCTTTAATTTGGTCTCTCAGATGACATACATGAGCAAAAGCTGTTATGGTTATTAAATTTATTTTGTTGTGATTCTTACATTCATTTCGTCTCTCCTTTTATTTACTTTCGTCGTTTTTGGTTTGTTTGTTTTTTTAAGTATTGAAGCGATCTATTTTTTTTATTTTTATAAAAGCCTTAAAGCAGAATTGAAAACAAGGAAAATATTGATAAATGGGACAATTTGACGTTAATTTGTTGTGATATTTCCCTGACGTTACTGTCTTGTCGGTGACATTTGGGGATGAAAAACGAAGAAAACGGTTCGTTTTAGTCGTCTTTCATGCACAAACGTTCCAGCTATTTTTCTGTCTTTCTTTTTTTTATTTTTTTATTTTTATTTTTTTTAGCCAACGAGATCAGATCCCGTGTGTGTCGAAAGAGTCACGCCCTGGTGTGAACAACCGTTCTTTAAGATTTTGATGCGACGCCTGATTTTCCCGAACTATCATCATTACCAAAAGAAAGAAAGAAAGAAAGAAAGAAAGACAGAAAGAAAGAAGTGAGTGCATTTAAAAACAAAAAGAAAAGAGAAGAAAAAAAGCAGGGGCGTCTGGTTCACACGACCGTTTTATTCATTAATAAAACGCATACACTGTTTTTGATTTCCTTAATTTTGATAGAGTTAAACACTAATTTGCTTGTTTGTAAACACGGTTTTTGAACACGTTCCCTTGTTAGGATCAGACGCGCCCGTTCAGATGCGGATCAAACGAACCTGAAACCTTCCTGGATCACGTGTTTGCTGATCTCTCGCTCATCCCGCTCGTTCTGTCAATGGTTAGTTGAGGCATTGATTCGAAAACATAGAAAAAATACCAATGTCTTCTTTGTTGAATACTCTACATATCAAGTTGACCTGACATATTCTAAACAAGAATCGAACACACACACACACACACACACACACACACACACACACACACACACATATATATATACACTCACGCACGCACGCACACACACACACACACACACATATATATATATATATATATATATATATATATATATATATATATATATATATGAACAAAAACAAAAATTACTCCCTGTACACTGGAAAAAAACAAACGAACACGTGGACTTTAAACTTTGAAATCTAGAACGCTGCCTAAGAAGTAATAAACGAACAGTTGAAATGTTTTAAATTCGCTGAAACTCATATACATACTCACAGACAACGTAACCCCTCTGAAGATGGTCTCAGATGAGATTGAGAGTACTTAGGAAAATAAAAAATATTCGAAAGAATATGTTGGTATTTTTCTTACTCAATTTTCTAAATCCATCTAGAAATGAATCCGCGAACTTGAAAGGATCACAACGAAAACTAATCGACATGATATGTCTAAATTTTTTTTCAAAACCTGTTTGAATATATATATATATATATATATATATATATATATATATATATATATATATACAAGTATAGGATTGGTGTATACGGAATAAATTCCAGTAACGAACAAATACTATTCTTAAAAGAATGCTCAATACAGATTAGAGCAAATATAATCATTTATTCAAAAATTATAACATACAAATGTGATAAAATCACTACAAAAATAGTCATTTTTTCAACACTTCTGGTACTTCAACACCATCACTTGATAAGACACCAGAAGTGTTGGAACAAAATGGCTATTTTTGTAGTGATTTTATAACATATAATTTATGTTATAATTTTCGAATAAATAATCATATACATATATATATACATATATATATATATATATATTTTAGAATTGGACATTGTCCGACAATTTATTTAAAGACATTTATATTATGTTTAACGTTCTTTTTATAGATACAAGTATTTAAGCAAATGCTCTGTTTTATAATAAACAGTATTAAATGTTATTTAATACTGTTTATTATAAAACAGAGCATTTGCTTAAATACTTGTATCTATAAAAAGAACGTTAAACATAATATAAATGTCTTTAAATATATATATATATATATATATATATATATATATATATATATATATATGTATGTATAGATAGATAGATAGATAGATAGATAGATAGATAGATAGAATTCTCTTAATCTGTAGAAAATACAATATGTATAAAGGGAAAAAAAAATAGGAAAACTGTGTATAGTTTTAGCCGCGTTTCGTCCAATGTGGATTTTTCAAGGCAAAAAACGAAATGAATTTATTGAAAAAAAAGTAAAACAAAAAACAAAATGTCGTTAGCAACTAGAAGAAATTAGAAATGCTATTGTATATTCATATGGTCAGATAAAAATCACTACACTCCCAAACCAACGTACACAACAAATAGATCAAGAAATCCCAAGAAAAAGGTTGAAACCTTCAACAAAACAATACAAACAATATTTCTACACGTGAAAATATTCTCTTCAAACATAAAAAGAACAGGACGTAATTTTTCAGTTGACCATATGAATATAAAATAACGTTTCTAAATTCTTCGAGTTGCTAACGAAATTTTATTTGTTGTTTATAGATATTTTGTTAAGATTTATTGCGTAAAATACACAATTGTGGCACAAGGCTGAAAAGGAGGGAATGGGGTTGAGGCTGGTCGTCACTTACTATCCTATACCTAGCTAATCCGATTCACGACACATTCATTCGTTACAATTGACACATTCATCATAAAAACTCATCTATCGCCAATCAATCCACCATGTTACCAGGGGAGCCTACAAAACGCACCCCATGACATAAAAATTTGATTTCATGATTATTTTTATAATCATGAAATGAAATTCATAAATTCTGTACATGATACAGGGGAGGGGATGAAGCCCCAAAAAAAGAAACTAAAATATCAAACAATTTAATGTATGTATATATTGATTTTCCAAGCGTAGCTTAGATGTGGCATAAGGCCGAAAGTATGGGGCACCCAGTGAGGATCGAACTCACTACTCAGTCGTAATTGTCCTAGAGAGACAAGCTTGCTACCCATTACACCACGTCGAGATGCCCTGTATGCATGTATATATAGATGGATATAATTCTCAAAATTAATCTGTAGAAAAAGACAATATGTATAAAGGGAAAAAACAATAGGAAAATTCTGTGTACTTTTAGCCGGCGCGTTTTGTCCAATGTGGACATTTTCAAGGCCGAAAAAAGAAACGAAATGAATTTATTGAAAAAAAAGTATCCATAAACAAAAAACAAAATGTCGTTAGCAACTAGAAGAAATTTGAAACGTTATTATCTCTTCATTGTGTCAACTGAATAATTATGTCATTTACTTTTTATATTTGAAGAGAATCTTTTCACATATAGAATTATTGTTTGTATTGTTGTTTTCACGAATTCAACCGTTTTCTTTTTGTTTTGTTTTTTTGTTTTTTAAGCGTTTCACCCCAAGCAAGGCGGGTAGCCACTAACACGCAAGGGATTACAGCGAGTTGGAGTGAGAGCAAATAGGAGTGATAGAGGAAAGGATGAAGAGAAGGATAGGGGATATATCAGGGCATCTAGAGACGTCGATTGACATTACATTTGAATTGTTGGAGATTATAGCTATCAGGGAAACAGGAAGAGGTGAGGGAGTTCCATAGGCGAGTGGTACGAGACATGAAGCTATTGGAGTAGAAGAGACGGCTACATTTAACAGTTTCGACAGTGAAAAGGTGAGAACGGAATGCTAGCCTAGTTGGGCGCTTAAATTCATGAAGATTGGGAACCAGCGAAAGCAGCTCATCGGAGCAGTTACCATGAAAGTATTTGTAAAAAAGACAGAGGGAGGCGACGGCACGTCTGTGAGAGAGCGACTGCAGACGAGATGCCAGATCAGGGCTAATTACATTGCATATCTGTCTCTGGATTTTATCAAGAACCTTGAGACAAACAGAAGGGGCTCCAGACCATATATGGCAGCAATACTCCATGCAAGGGCGAATGGTTGGTTTGTAGATTTGAAGGATAGATTCCGGCGAGAAAAATTTCCTGGCGCGGCACAGGGAGCTTTTCTTTTAATTTCTTGATATATTTGTTGTGTATGTTGGCTTGGGAGACTAGTGATTCTTTTAGGAAAGGTGATATTAGGAAATAACTGTGGCCAATTTTAATATTTGGATAATATTCAATAGAAGCACTCTCGAGGATTTACTTCTGAATAAATAATTTTCTATTTTCATGAGTGTAGCATTTTAAAATCAAAACAGTGCTTGAATTTATTTCTACCGATGACCAGTGCATTTGTCAAATTGTCATTTATGAGCTCTCTCATGTGCTTATAATATTTATAGATACTGTGTTTCAAGAAATTCATTTCGTCTTTGGCCTTGAAAAAGTCCAATTTGGACGAAACGCGTTGGCTAAAACTACACACATTTTTCCTATTATCTTTTTTCTGTTGTATTTGCCAGAATATATGAACGTTCAAAAAATAGCATCACACTAACTTTGCAACGCTCCTCTTCACACTGTGTCTTCCCTCGTAGGTGCTAACTTCTTTTTCTTCTTTCATTCTTTTATTATCTATCCTGATTTAATATATTCCATTATTCCCACTTCTTTCTCTTCTTCGTTTTGCCTTCTAGTTCCTCCCACACTGTCCACGGTCTTCCTCTATTTTCTCTCTTTCTTTATCTGTAAATCTTTCTTTTTCCTTTTATCTGTTCCAACTCCCCTTCTTCATTTGTTCTTTTTTCTTTCTTATTTCTTTCTTTCTTTCTCTCTTTCTTTCTTTCTTTTAATATATGTCTTGATTTCATATATTATGATTAGCTTCTTCTTCTTCTTCTTCTTCTTCTTCTTCTTCTTCTTCTTCTTCTTCTTCTTCTTCTTCTTCTTTTCACCCCGTATTAGCTCTCAAATTGTTCACTATCTTCATATATTTTCTTTTCTTTCCTTTCTTTCTTTCTTTCTTTTAATATATGTCTTCCTTTCATATATTATGATTTTCTTCTTCTTCTTCTTCTTCTTCTTCTTCTCCTCCTCCTCCTCCTCCTTCTTCTTCTTCCTTTCACTCTCTATCTGCTCTCACACTGTTCATAATCTTCATATATTCTTTCTGTCTTTCTTTCTTTCTTTCTTTCTTTCTTTCCTTCTTTCTTTCTTTCTTTCTTTCTTTCTTCGTATCTCTTTCTTGTTTGTCTTCGACTTTTTAATATCTATTTGCTCTTATACTTTCCAGGGTGTTGATGATGACGACGACGCCCACCACCACCTTCACAATCATCATCATCATCGTCATCATCATCATCATCATCATCATCATATTATTATTATTATTATTATTATTATTATTATTATTATTATTATTATTATTCTACACACTCATATACTTGGTATGTTTTATTCTCTTTATCGCTCCTCCTCTTCCTCTCACTACTTCTCGTATCTTTCACCATCCCTCCTCCCCAACCTTTCCATTCCCTCTCTTCTTCCTTTACACTCTTTTTACTCACAATTTCTTACTTGCGGCATCAACTTTTCTTACTACTTCTGTTTCTCTTAGATTTTATTCTCTCTCTCTCTCCTTCTCTCTCTCTCTCTTTCTCTCTCTATCTCGATTGGTCCCTTCGTCAACTTTTAATCAACTACTGTTTTTGTCAATTAATCCCTTTTCAATAAACTTGAAAGACGAGATAAATTAAATCCCCTTAAAAAATGAGAAAATTCAGCAATTTTAATTTAGGTTTAAAGGGATTATTTCGCATCTAAATTATCCCCATATGTAATCCAATATGAAATTTCCAATGTAATTCGACTGAATTTAGATAATAAAAAAACCATATCGAAAGGGTTAACACATAGCAATTGATTTTTATTCTGTTTTTCGACATGTTTGCCTGTTTCTACCAAGCATTTTGCATATGGTTTTTCGGATTTAATTTTCTTTCCTGTTGAAGGAAAAACGCTTCTCTTTCTATGGTAGCACGTTATCCTTCTTTCCGAAGTTTGTTCTATTCATCTGTCACCTGTAATATTATTATACGTGTAAAATAGAAGCCAATAAGTTAAAAATTAAGGGCGGGGGAATCTCCTAACTAAAAATATAAAAAAGAAGCCATGCAGGCTGTTGAAAACCTGACACACCCCCACGCACTAATGCGGGGCATCCAGCGAGAATCGGATATATTATAATGATTTTCGGGGGCTAGCCTACTAAACATTGTTTCATTGCAGGTGATATAACTTTGCAACAAGTCGGTCTTTGCATTGATTTCTTTCTTCTAAGCTTCCATAATTTTGCACTATTCTTTCTTTTACAATCCCGTAAAATATTAATATTCTGGAGACTGCGTTTAGGCCGTTCTATGCTCCGGCCTTCTTCAGGTGATTGGATCTCTCAGAGGAGGTTTTATGATTACTTACATTATTTACATTGTTCGGACTGTTATCTTCATATTCATTGCCATATTCACAACGTTTCGGCCGTTCTGTGCTCTGGCCTTCTTCAGGTGATAGGAATTTCGAACCGAACCCTTTATTTCGTCCTCCTGCGTAGATTGTTCTAGTTCCATGCGCCATTCCACTCCCGGATGTCTAAGTTATTTCCCTTTTAACTCAACTCTCCAAGTTTTGGTTCACCACTGCTGTGACCTGGTATTGAACTCACAACTCTTTGCGTCTAGTCACTGGATCTAACCAACGTCTTTATTCACTGGGTCATCAGGACAATTCTCAAAAGTGGTTCAACATTTCCCAGACACTTCTTCCGAGTATGACCCCACCCCAGAGAGGAGAACATGACTAATGACTGTGTGCTCACCATCCCGTGTAGCTGTGTGGTAAGAAATACAAAGGAGAAACAGGTCGCCCCCTTAAGGTAAGACTGCAAGAATATCGTAAAGCACTAACACAAGGAGAAATAGAAAAGTCAGGCGTAGCTGACCACATATGGAGGGAAAAATAGATCACGCACCTCCACCCCCGTGGGATGAGGTTAAAATAATAGACAGAGAGAATCACTGGAAAATACGATAACTTAGGGATTCAGCACATATACTAGGCCTCAAAAATCTCCTGAGCCGACTAAGCATAGAAATGAATACAATATGGGAACCAGTAATAAGGAATGCCAGAGAAAAGCGATAATAACAACAAAGTTGCAATATGAGCTCTGGTAAAAACTGCAATGATAACAGCAAAAATTGCAATATGAGCACTGGTAAAAATGGTTGCTTTGACATTAGGTTTATAAGTCCAAAAAATACATACACAGATGTCCTCAAGGTTCGGTTCGAAATTCCAATCACCTGAAGAAGGCCGGAGCGTACAACGGCCGAAACGTTGTGAATATGGCAATGAAGATAACAGTCCGAATAATATAAATAATATAAGTAATTTTAATACCTCATCTCAGAGACAGGAAAAGAAGATGTTGAAAGCCGTGATCGCATACGTTCTGAAGTAATGTGGTATAATACAAGACTTGAGAGCCAATCAAAGTAGAGGGTTACTGTTAAAATATTATGATGAACGAGGTGTGATATGAATGAAAATGGAGGTGGAAGGAAAAAAGATCGTACGAATAAGGATACATAAGAAGTGACCCTTGACTTGAAGAGATTAATTTTGTGATGTTCATTAAATTATCCATATAGGATTCTGTTCCACAACGAGAAAATTCTTGGGAAATGCTGTCGAGGAGTAACTCTCCTTATTTTAGGAATACGGAGGAAATGATTCAACTCTGCGTAGCTAGTATGGCATGTCCTCGCTCTAAAGATCTGAACAGGTGGCACTAACAAATCGGTGTCGTCTGAACATTTGCCATGGAAATAGCGATAGTATTGCGACGTTGCGTTTGTGAAAAGTGAAAATTGTGTAACTCCAGCCCGGAGATGGTGCCAATACTCTGTTTAAGGAAGACGAAACTTTTATCTATTTACTAAGCTTAGTTTAACATAAACTAGTGGCTGACAACCGTCGGGCCACGTCCGGCCCGCGAAGGAATTTTGTTCGGCCGGTCAATTTAGTACCCGGACACTAATTATTTAATTAATTTGTGAGGCAACTAGCAGAAAAACATCAGTTAGAATTACTTAACTTACAATGTGACGAATTTTTTAAATCAAATTTTAATTCCGAATTCACTTCTTCAAGAAATATGTTTTTCCAAGCGCAAAATATAAAATCCTGTTGAATGGTATCCTTATTTGGAAATACATATGCTTAGGAACAACTTTTTTCGAACATGAAATATAACAAGAGTCGTTTAAGAACAAACTTGGGTGATGACAACATGGATAATGTTTTGTTTTTGTGATCGACAAATATTTGGCCTGATGTGGAGAAGTTATCGAACAATAAACAGAAACAAGAGACTCATTAAATACTTTGTCATTTCTAACTGTATGTCTTTTGTAGAAAGCAATTTGCACTTTTTGTTGATTGTTAGTTGTTATCCTGCTATTCCTGCAGTAAAATAAGGAACCTTGTTTAAATAACAGAACATTACCTTCCTTTTTTTTCTTTAAACCTCCAGACCAAGAGAAACTTCTCGGTGGAGTGGTCTGAGGTTTTTAAAAATTATTATAGTACATTTGATATTGTCGCCCTCCTCCGAGATACTGCATAGCTTTCTGGACCGCTCAAAAGTTGCCGGAACTTGACTTGACCAAAAATGATCATGGATAGCGTGATCAAAGGATCGTTCATATTCGGTAACATCACAGGATTAAAGGATGTGTGGACAAGCCAGCTACACTCGGTTATTTGCGAATTCTTTCTCTTCTTTCTACTCCCGATATCTAGAATAAAACGATAGCTTTGGACCACAGAACGGGCTACGTTTCCTAGTTCCATTAGTTCACTCGGTCCCTTCGTATTCCATTAGACAGCTTCTTCCAGACAGCTTCTTCTCAGGGTTCGCAGACTTCTGGAAAATATTCCTGCTTCCTATTTCCTCCAATCTTAACATCAAGTCTCGAGTCAACGGATGTCTATCCTTCATATCCTCATAATCTACATTGGTTTCCTCCTCTTGCATTTACACAACATGTATATGTTTATATATTCTTTTAAAATGTTCATTTGAAACATTTGCTTTCCTACTTGTCAGAAAACTATTTTCGTAGTCCCAGTGCTTAAGAACTCGGGAGAATCGTTTGACCCTTCTAATTATCGACCGATTTGCCTTCTAGCACCTTTTAACAAAATAAAAGAGGCTCTAATCAACTCTGATTTGGTTAAGCATCTCACATCGCAGCGTTATTGCTGAACGAATCTGTCAAGTTTTAGATAAGACTAGTGAATCTCGTGCTGTTGCTTTGGATATCTCGAAGGCATTTGGTATGGTCTGGCAGTCTGATCTTCTTCACAAGCTAAAAGGATATGTGTACTGGACGAGATTTTGATCTGGTTTAATCTTTCTTATCGAATTGCGACATCAACGTTGTCTTGAACGGCCACTGTTCTAGATCGTTGTTGTTGTTGGTTTTGACGGGGTATCTCGAGTTCAGTCTCATTCACCCCGGCATAGAGTAGCTCTCCTGCACATTTTCTAAACATATTTTCATGGTAATTGTTCTGATGAGTTTTACTCTTTGGCTCCTAGACTTTACGAATTTAAGCGCAGTACTTGATTGGCTGATAGGTCTCACAATTTTACATTTGAAATGGCTAGAGTAACCATAAGTTCTATGCTAACACTCTCGCACTTCTCGCTTGTATAACTCTCAACAGGCTTCTTGCTTCTCAATTAACTTTGATCTTCAAAAATCCTGTGATGATGCTTCCCAGACCAATATAAAATTAACCCCTTCAGGTCTATGGTTAACAGTTAGCTATCCAACATACCCTCATAATATAATATTGCTCTCTCTCTCTCTCTTTCTCTCTCTCTCTCTCTCTCTCTCTCTCTCTCTCTCTCTCTCTCTCTCTCTCTGTACACCACTTACAGCCTTATTCAGTAACCCTCTTCCTTGGGTGGCTCTTGTGCCTTTTACTGAGTGAACTATAATAAAAAGAAACATGTATTCCAACTGTTTTTCATCTTTTACAAATACTTTTTCATTTGCTCAAACTTGTCAAGTAAGTTTTTTCTCTCATAATCTAGAATATTCATCTACATTTTTCGTTCTTTCTTTCTTTTTTCTTTTTTTGATTTCCTTCCCCTTCTTTTCATTCCTTCAGACATTTTTTTCTCGTTCGATTTGTTTACCATTCTCATTCTGCCATCCTTTTCCATCTCTGTTGTGCACTCACTCTCTCGTAGTTCCGTCAAATATTCCCAAATTAAAACAAAACGTGTGGACTTGTAAAACACTGAAGCTTAAATCATATCAATGGTAACAAAAATGCAAACAATAAACCCGATAATCGTAAACAGAAAGGGAACAAAAGATTCTCAAAGAAAAGGAAAAAACAAAACAACAACAGAAAATCGACCAACCATCGAAAGGAGAGAAAATAAATTTAAATTAAATAGGAAAAAAAAAAGAAGCTTCTAGCGCTATGATTAAATGTTATTGGGAGATAATCTGTGAAAGCCCTCTTTCCCACCGACACCACTAAAATTGAAAGTCAACCGACTGAAATCTAAGCAATTTTGACAGAATCTTGATGTGTGTGGGTGGGTCGTTCGGGGGATTTACCGTGTATCCACGTGTATGTGCCTTTGAACACATGTGCAAAATTTGAGGGAGAAAATACTACAATGGTGTCTGCTTTTCAGTGTAGAAACATTTGTGCGATGTGATACGTCTGCGCGTGCGCATGCGCAGAGAAAGACGGGCATGATGGGAGAACATCATTACTCGCATATTTTTATTTTTTTTAATTTTTTTTATTTTTTCATATTCCAGTGAATTGATGTGAATGCTTGGAACATTTAGTACAAACGTGTACATTTTGAATATAGAGAAGTTTTATTATGGAAAAAAATGACGGCCATGTTTAAATTATTTATACTTGCATTGTAAGCTTAGAAACAACACGGTACAAATAACTTTATTGTCGTGAGAGGTGAGATATGGAAGAAATGAATCTCCCAGTTTGTATTTACCCCCATTACGGGCATTATTATGTCCATGATATAATAACATCTTATTTCACAGGCGTAAAGGAATAGCTGAAAGGGAATGACAGATATGCTTTGTTATCAGAGAGTGTTTTATACCGTTAAGTCATACACAAAATTACATTTTTCCCATACAGAGAAAATATAACATGTATGCAACAACAAGCACTGTGTAAAAAAGGGAGTGTTACTTGTAATATTTCACGGAGGGAAAACTGGAGTTGAAGGGGTTTATCAACCTGGTAAAGTCATGTGGTTTTTTCCTGTAAGACGTACCGGTGTGGGCTAGGAACGTCCTTCACCTCAGGACTTTACATCGTACCCCACCATCGCTACTCTATCCCCACATGTCCTTAAATATTCCAAGCTCTCTTTCCTCATTATGTACCCTAGAGATTTCAGTTGCATCTTTCTTATTCTTTTGTTTTCCATTTTCTCCTGCTTTCATTCTGTCCCGTGAGTATCCGATTTTCCAAGCCCTCTTTCTTTATTATGTGTCCTGGAAATTTCAACTGTCCTTTCCTGATGTTAAATATAAATGTCCTTTGAGTGTGTAAATTACTCTCTCTCTCTCTCTCTCTCTCTCTCTCTCTCTCTCTCTCTCTCTCTCTCTCTCTCTCTCTCTCTCTCTCTCTCTCTCTCTCTCTCTCTCTCTCTCTCTCTCTCTCTCGTAGTTTGTAACACATTATTTATCATCTCTAAGGTGCGTCTCTGTCCTTGGGCAGAGTGCACTCAGTGGCGACTCCGTCAAAGGACAGAGTTTCAACTGAGGAAGATTATACTGAGAGGTGCCGGCCCTGGGGTACAGCTGCCTGGGCCGCGCCCTCTCATTACAGTAGAGAGAGGGATCGATGCATACAGCGAGGCCAGCCCAACCGACGGTTGCGGGGGCTCGGGCAATTTTTGTTCCTACTCCGGGTGTATGCGCTCGGGCTCTCCACATTACACCAACCTTGTGTCACAACCTGACCTCGTGGGAGGGGTTGAATAAATACAAAGTATAAATGTCCTTTTTTTGTTTCTACTGTTTCCAGAACTTTGTCGTTGGTCAAATAGTATTCTCAGTATCCCTCTGTAGAACCATATTTCTGTTGCCTGAAGTCTCTTCTTCCTATGTGATAAGATTCTCCAGCATTAACTTACATATAGAGGAACCGATATTACCTATATCTTTATCTTTCACTCCCAGTAACCCCTTATGTTTTAGTCTCATTATCGACTTGCTTGGAGTGAATTGATTAAAAAAATGTCATCTTCAGACAATGACTAATTTTGCCTCAAGAAAAAAAATAGTTCAATCATACTGATGATTATTTTCATTATTTACATTATTCGAGCTGTTATCTTCATCTTCATTGCCATATTCACAACGTTTCGACCGTTGTACGCTCCATCCTTCTTCGCGTGATTGCAATTTCAAACTGAACCCTTTATTTCGTTCACCGGAGTAGAATTTTCCATTTCCACGTGCCATGCCTCTTCCGGACTAAATAAAGGGTTCGGTCCGAAATTCCAATCACCCGAAGAAGGCCGGAGCGTACAACGGCCGAAACGTCGTGAATATGGCAATGAGGATGTGGATAACAATCCGAATAATGTAAATAATGTAAATAATCATAATACCTCATTTCAGAGATATAGACAGACATGTTGATCATATCGAAAAATTTCTCTAAGTATTCACCAAATCTTGGAGTAAGTTCATTAAAAGCCAGGAAACTACATTAATGGCTGAATAATGATGCCATGAATTTATATATCTAAGAGATTCCATCATAACTTATGTAACAATCCTATATGAGGAAATACCGAATACTGCTGAAAGTTTAAATTCATTGAAAAATCAAGGGAAATATTTTAATTATAAATAATAATGCTATGAAATTATATAACTGAAAGACTACGAACACTGCTGGAAACTTACGCATCAGGATAATATTTTGATGATGTCCACGTTTGATTCTGTAGTTCCCTTTGTATGACTAAAAATGGAAGCATTGAGATTTGCTGAACGAATATTTCCGAATATTAGAGAAATGGAGCGAGCGTATTATTTAAGAGCACATAAAGTAGAATTGGCGAATTTCAATTGCAGCCTAGTCTGTTGCTTTCTTTTCACACTAATAGCTTAAGAGAAGGCAAAAATTCATGTCGTTTCCCTCCAGGTATGAGTTAAATAACAGAGTAGACTGGCTTTCCTAGCTTTTGGGTCGCTTTTTACGAGGACAACTCTGAATTCAAATCCACAAAGAAAATAACGAGAATCTGCTCCTGTATATTTTCCAAAATGTTATGGCAGTTCATATATAATAACGAAATGGAACGTGTGGAGAGCCATGACTGCCTATATACCGAATATAGAAACTTTACTTTAAATTAAGAACCTTGGAAAAGTCAATGGTAAAACACTCCACAATAATTTCCAAGAAGCTATAGCAATTCCAAAATACTAAAAAAGGGAACGTATGGAGAGCCATCATCGCCTAAGTTCTGAAAGGAGTAAATTTATATGAATACAAAACCACTGAGAAAGCAACAGGAAACCACTCCAATAATTTCCCCAAGAAGTCATAGAAATTCATCGATAATTAAGAAAAGGAAGTCGTAGAGAGCTATGATTGTCTATGTCCTAAAGGAAAAAAAACTGCTATGGATTCAAAACAGTGGAAAAGGAATAGGAAACCACTTAACTATCTTTCCCAAGAGGTTATGGTAATCCACAGATAATAAGAAGCAAAGGAATCTGTGGAGAGCCATGACCGCCCACGTCCTGATGGAGAAAAGACTGTTATTAATTTCAGATTGTGAAGAAAGCAATGGAAAACCACTTCACTATCTTTTCCAAGAAGTCATTGAAATTCACAAATATTAAAGACAAGGAAGCTATGGAGAGTCATGATCGAAAGGAGAATTACTGCTCTAAATGCAATAACTTGAAGAAGGAAGTGGCAAACCGCCACAATATATTTCCTGAGATGTAATGGCAATTCAGAGATAATAAAGAAAGAAGCTGTGGAGAGTCGTGATCGAAAGAAGAATTACTGCTCTGAATACAATAACTTGGAGAAGGCAGTGAGAAACCGCCACAATATCTTTCTTGAGATGTAATGGCAATTTATAGATAATAAAGACTAGGAAGCTGTGGAGAGTCATGATCGAAAGGAGAATTACTGCTCTGAATACAATAACTTGGAGAAGGCAGCGAGAAACAGCCACAATATCTTTCTTGAGATGTAATGGCAATTTATAGATAATAAAGACTAGGAAGCTGTGGAGAGTCGTGATCGAAAGAAGAATTACTGCTCTGAATACAATAACTTGGAGAAGGCAGTGACAAACCAAAAAAGAAGCTGTCGAGAGTCATGATTGCACAAGTCCTGAAGGAAAAAATACTGCTCACTATGCAACCTATGTAAACCACTATCTTTTCCAAGGAGTCATAAAAATTCACACGTGTGTAGAATGCTTCATTGCCTACTTCGTGAAAGCATGAGAACGGCTAATCTGAATTCAAAAACTTAGAGAAGGCAATAGGAAGCCACTGTGCTACCTTTCCCAAAAGGTTATGGCAGTTTACAAATAATAGAGAAAAGGAAGTTGATCGCCTGCGTTCAGACGAGGCATGACAAAAAATGAACGTTCCCAACCTTTGCCAAATCTGGCATAAGTGGCAAGTATTTGGGTTCCAGTGATAATCATTTAAAATCCACCCACAAAATTCTTCGTTGTGAAGCCACATGATAACAGGACATAGTGTTAGGGAAAGTGAATGCGTACCTTTTCCAAGGATATTAGAGGGGGTCGACCATAAACAATCCTCGTTGAAAATCGAATTCTCCTTGCCAATCCTGAGATAATAATAATTACTCTAGATCGCACCTCCGCTTGCAAGATTAACAAACGATATCCGGCGATGTTCGATGCGGGGCTTATGTCGATGGGCCTCTTCACCCGAGATGAAAAGTGAGAGTGAATTTGAAACCGAAGAAATGTACTTGAAGAAAAAGAGAGAGAGAGGGTGGGGGGAGAGACGGTGGTGGGTAAAGGAAATGACATTGAGACAGAGGAGCAGCAAAAGAAGAGAACAAACGCTGTGATTTGTCGTGGGGTGGGGGTGATTTGATTACATTAACAGTCGAAAATCATTCCGAGATAATTTGCTATATTTTGGCATCATTTAAAATCACCTGACTTAGAGAAAAATAATTATCAAGGAGGTGAACTGCATTAGTCATAGGGATTCTCGCTTCATTGACAATTGGAAAGAAATCGCAATTTTGATCATGTTTTATTGCCAAAAAGCAATTGGGATTTTTTTTAATTCATCTTTTACATTTTATTACAGTAGTCGTCGGCATCCGTCCGTCTCGAGAGCGCTACGAGCCTGGGCGGGATATATGGAGAACTAGGGCTGCCCAGACGTCCCCCTCTCAGCCCTGCTAGCAAAGTCCAAAGGAGAGGATAAACCAATACAGTTTGGTACCAACGCGGCTGCAGGAGGCTGGGTTTGAATTCAGAGTTCTCCTTCTCCTAGACCAGTTGCCATCCAAGGCTATAGAACCCAGTCTGTCCTGTTATTTACCCATAGCTGGAGGGAGAAGAAGAGGATTCACACCTTTCCCAAGGGTATTAGCACGTAAGTGAATGTAATGGGTTCGGCTGGAATTCGAACTCGGCTCTCCGATTCCTCAATGCAAGTAATGGATATACTACTGTCGTATGTCTTCTTTAAAGAACAACCAATCAGATTATAATTCTTCTTGTTTTTTTAATTCATTCGGTAGTTTTTTTTTTAATTCATTAGCTGAGATAAAAATTGTCAATAATGTTTGATTACCGGAATAGACTGAAGAAAAGATATATCTAATGTGTTGTTTAGTTTTAAGGGAAAGTGAGGAAGGAAGGAACGAAGGCAGGCAAAAAATAGGATTCGACGACACTCTCATGGGTCTGCAGTGGTTCCCAAACGGTGCGCCTCATACCAGCGGTGCGCCTCATAGATGCAGCGGAAAAGGAAAAAAGTGTGAGACGGAATAACTTAAAGACAATCAGTTTCAAATAATTCATAAACCAACCAAATATAAATATTATTTCAAAATTTAAAATATTATTATGGATTACTTGTAATTGCATGCATGAGTTAGAGTATAAATAATTATAAATAATTATTGACCGATTTTTTCATTGTGATATTTTTGCATTATATCAAGTATTAAGTAAATAGTAAGTAGGCTCCGCAAATTGGAGGAGAGAGTTATCAATGATAATGTTCTGACTTCGAATCCACGGTTATCTCCCTTTAACACTCTCTTATTTTTTTTTAAATTTAAATGTACTCTTTCTCGCATAAAATTTGGTGAGGTGCCAGCAGATTTTCATTTTTAAAGAGAAAAAAAAGTTTGGGAACCACTAGAACGTCTGCTTCACTGAAATGGAAAATCTTGTCAATTACAAATCTTTTTCTTTTTTTTTTTTTGTAATGTCTTTCTTCTTTAAATAAGGAACTGCACTCATATTTATAATGTTTTAATATTTGGTTAAAGTTGATCAACGCAAATATTTAACGAGGTAATAAGCGAATTTCTATGAGTACTTTAGAGACGTGGAACTCGCAAGGACCTTATTCAATCATTAAATTAAGACTATTCGTCCATGCTTAGAATATTGCTACTACATACGGTCCTGTGCACCCGCTATTTACCTTGAGAACATTGATAAGATCCAAAGAAGAATCAGCAATTTTATTGGTCCTGATCTGGTGGCTCGGCTTCAGTCACTTGCCCACCACCGTAAGTCTCAGTCAGTCTCTCTCTCTCTCTCTCTCACTCTCTCTCTCTGTGTGTGTGTGTGTGTGTGTGTGTGTGTGTGTGTGTGTGTGTGTGTGTGTGTGTCTGTGTCTGTGTGTGTCTGTGTGTGTGTATACCTTTTCTATAAACACTTTCATGGTAATTGTTCGGATCAGCTCTTCGCTAGACTACAATGAATTGTACAGATGGGAACGAGTGAAGATTTTCATAGAGACAATGAGGTATTATGGTGGATGTAGTAAGAAAGGTAATTAAGAATGCGTTGTTTTGATCTTAGGAATATTGTTTGCATGTTTGGGTCAGTGTTTGGCACTAGCTAAGTTTAAAGTTAAGACAGTCCACTTTTTGGCCTTGTGTCACATTTTGTAAATATTACAAATAAATATCGCTCTTCTGTAGACGTTACGAATGTAATGACAGTACGAGACTGACCACGAGATCTCATCAATTTACAGTTGAGCTGGCTCGATGTAGCCGTAAGTTCTATGTTAACAGTTTGTTTTTTGAACCTCTCGCTTGGGGAACTCCTTTCAAGCCAACATTAATTTGCACAAATTTAAATGCATTATCAATCGCCATCTACTGTCCACTTGGTTACTCTATTCTTTTTCCGCTCATTATTGTTTCTGTTCCTAATTCCTCCACAACCAGTAACCCTTGTGTTTTAGCGGCTGTACTGCTTTACGGGGGGGGGGTGATACTGATTAAAATAAAATTCAGATTCATAAGGAAATACCATCAGGAAAACTACATTTTTAGGAGGATATGAAGTTACTAATTATTGACTGGTCTTTCTTTCATTTTATTTCTCTTGCTCATTATTACATGACTAGAATTTTTAATCGTTTCACCTCAAGTAAGGCGATAATTCAACTAAGACGCAAGGAGGTTACAGACAGGGAAAGTTAATAAGAAAACTATAGCGAAAAATGAGGATAGGGCAATAAAGGAACAGGATTCGGGAAGACAGAAGATGACAATTGACGTTGCATTTACATTTCTGAAGATCATCCGCGGTAGGGAATTAAGAAATCGGAAGGGAGTTCCTCAGTTGGGAAGTGCAAGAAAAGAAACTATTAGAATAGAAGTGGCGGGTGCATCTAGCTAGTTCAACAGAAAATGGTGAGACCTACTTGCCAATCTAGTAGCACTCTAAAATTCATGTAGCCGAGGCACTAAAGGAGAAAGTTCGTCAGAGCAGTTGCCATGAAAATATTTGTAGAAAAGACAGAGGGGGTGCACGCCACGTCGGTGAGAAAGTGAATGAACTCTAGATGTTAAGTCAGGATCGATTACATTGCACATCCTTATTTGGATTTTCTCAAGAACCTCGCAGAAGAACCAGACCATATATGGCAACAGTACGACGAATGGACAATTGGTAGATTTGTAAATGTACAGTAATTCCTTGCTGTAGATGCAGGTATTGATTCGAAGCAGTCGTTCCACGTCAAGGCAGCTCTAAAGACGAGGCAAAGAAGGCGCAGTGTGTTCCTCTCCGTGAGTCTAGCACCAGCCATGCTGATGGTGGGCGGGAAATTTTCTCTCTGATGGATAAATGAGAGCAGTTTCGAGTTTGGAGACACTCGAATTAAGAAGTCATTTTCTGTCTCAGTTAACCACTGATTGGAGGTATTTTTCAAGAACATAAATACCTGCGTGGAAACTGATAACATCAGGAAGATCACTGAGGAAAATCAGAAACAGCGTAGGACCCAGGATAGAGCCTTTGGGAACACCCGCGTACGTGTGCAAGGATCTGGAAGCGAGTACGTTAAAAATGACCTTGATTTCACGATTTTCTAGGATGGATTGGATTAAATCAAACAATCGTCCTGTGATACCGTAGCCCTGGAGCGTGCCAAACCCTGTCAAACACCTTCAAGATATCTGTAGCTCAAACTTCGCCGTTATTATCAAGAGCTTGAAATACATATATATTTCAAATTGTAAGAGTTAGTTGCCAATCTAATAGTACGTTTAAATTCATATAGTCGAGGCATTGGATATAAAGCAAAGCACGTCAGAAAATTTGCCATGAAAATATTTGTAGGAAAGACAGAGAGGATCCACTTCACGTCGGTTAGAAAGTGACTGAAGGTTAGAATAGATTACATTAAAGAACCTTTGAATTTTGTCAAGAATCTCAAGAAACACAGCAAGAGCACGATGCCAGATATGGCAGCAGTATTTACTACACGAACGAATTGTAGATTTATAAAAATGACAGATGGATCGTGGCGAGAAAAATTATCTGGAAGGAGACGTAGCAATTGTTTGAATATAGACGCCCCACTTTATGTCAGTGGAAAATGTGATGCCAAAAAGGCGTAGAGTGTTACTCAACTGAAGTTTAACATCAGGCATGCTGATGACCGGCAGAAAGGTTTCTCTGTGGGGATTAAATTAAAGCAGTTTCTTTGGAGGTGTTAAAATTTACAAGCCATTCCTTGTCCCACTTAACCACTGATTTCAGCTCATTTTCGAGAGCAGTTGCCACGTTTACTTTGATGGATCTGTCGGACTTGCTACTAGAGCAGAATGGTTGTGCCATCTGCACAAATGCCTAGTTGGGAACTGATGACAGAGGTCATTGAAGATAAGAAACAGGGTACTGTCCAAGGATACAGCTCTGAGGTACCCTCCCTTAGTATAAAAGGAACTGGAATCATCACTATAATCTTGACCTCTTCAAGTCTAGAGCTCCTCTTTCATATATAACCTCATGAACTACATTTCCTGTCTTTTCGTACGCTCATTATGCAATACCACACAGTAATACGCTACCTTGAGTTGCTATTGGTACTTGGGTTGGGTGTATGGTATAAGGAGAAAAAGACGTCATAAGAACCAACATTCTTTCGACTGCCATCCTCCAAGTTACCACAAGTAAAAGAAGAAGGAGCAATACAGAATGGGGAAATAGGTTGACAACATCACTGATTGAACTGGACTGTCGTTCAGAGATGCAGGTTGTTCAGATATGCAACCGAGATACAGGCCGTTCAGATATGCAACCGTGATACAGGCCGTTCAAATATGCAACCGTGATACAGGCCCTTCAGATATGCAACCGTGATACAGGCCGTTCAAATATGCAACCGTGATACAGGCCGTTCAGATATGCAACCGTGATACAGGCCGTTCAGGTATGCAATCGAGATACAGGTCGTTCAGATATGAAACCGAGATACAGGTCGTTCAAATATGCAACCGTGATACAGGTCGTTCAAATATGCAACCGTGATACAGGCCGTTCAAATATGCAACCGTGATACAGGCCGTTCAGATATGCAACCGTGATACAGGCCGTTCAGGTATGCAATCGAGATACAGGTCGTTCAGATATGAAACCGAGATACAGGTCGTTCAAATATGCAACCGTGATACAGGCCGTTCAAATATGCAACCGTGATACAGGCCGTTCAAATATGCAACCGTGATACAGGCCGTTCAAATATGCAACCGTGATACAGGGCATTCAGATATGCAACCGAGATACAGGGCATTCAGATATGCAACCGTGATACAGGTCGTTCAAATATGCAACCGTGATACAGGCCGTTCAGATATGCAACCGTGATACAGGCCGTTCAAATATGCAACCGAGATACAGGGCATTCAGATATGCAACCGAGATACAGGGCATTCAGATATGCAATCGAGATACAGGTCGTTCAGATATGAAACCGAGATACAGGGCATTCAGATATGCAACCGAGATACAGGCCGTTCAGATATGCAACCGAGATACAGGGCATTCAGATATGCAATCGAGATACAGGTCGTTCAGATATGAAACCGAGATACAGGCCGTTCAGATATGCAACCGTGATACAGGCCGTTCAGATATGCAATCGAGATACAGGTCGTTCAGATATGAAACCGAGATACAGGTCGTTCAAATATGCAACCGTGATACAGGCCGTTCAAATATGCAACCGTGATACAGGCCGTTCAAATATGCAACCGTGATACAGGGCATTCAGATATGCAACCGAGATACAGGGCATTCAGATATGCAACCGTGATACAGGTCGTTCAAATATGCAACCGTGATACAGGCCGTTCAGATATGCAACCGTGATACAGGCCGTTCAAATATGCAACCGAGATACAGGGCATTCAGATATGCAACCGAGATACAGGGCATTCAGATATGCAATCGAGATACAGGTCGTTCAGATATGAAACCGAGATACAGGGCATTCAGATATGCAACCGAGATACAGGCCGTTCAGATATGCAATCGAGATACAGGTCGTTCAGATATGCAACCGAGATACAGGGCATTCAGATATGAAACCGAGATACAGGTCGTTCAGATATGCAATCGAGATACAGGGCATTCAGATATGCAATCGAGATACAGGTCGTTCAAATATGCAACCGTGATACAGGCCGTTCAAATATGCAACCGAGATACAGGTCGTTCAGATATGAAACCGACATACCGAGCATTCAGATATGCAACCGAGATACAGGGCATTCAGATATGCAATCGAGATACAGGTCGTTCAGATATGAAACCGAGATACAGGTCGTTCAGATATGCAACCGAGATACAGGGCATTCAGATATGCAACCGTGATACAGGCCGTTCAAATATGCAACCGTGATACAGGCCGTTCAAATATGCAACCGAGATACACGTCGTTCAAATATGCAACCGTGACACATGTCGTTCAGATAGGCAATCGAGATACAGGCCGTTTAGATATGCAACCGAGATACAGGCCGTTCAAATATGCAATCGACATACAGGCCGTTCAGATATGCAATCGAGATACAGGTCGTTCAGATATGCAACCGAGATACAGGTCGTTCAGATATGCAACCGAGATACAGGTCGTTCAGATATCCAACCGTGATACAGGTCGTTCAAATATGCAACCGAGATACAGGCCGTTCAAATATGCAACCGTGACACATGTCGTTCAGATATGCAATCGAGATACAGGCCGTTCAGATATGCAACCGAGATACAGGCCGTTCAAATATGCAATCGAGATACAGGCCGTTCAGATATGCAATCGAGATACAGGTCGTTCAGATATGCAACCGAGATACAGGTCGTTCAGATATGCAACCGAGATACAGGTCGTTCAGATATCCAACCGTGATACAGGCCGTTCAAATATGCAACCGAGATACAGGTCGTTCAAATATGCAACCGTGACACATGTCGTTCAGATATGCAATCGAGATACAGGGCATTCAGATATGAAACCGAGATACAGGCCGTTCAGATATGCAACCGAGATACAGGCCGTTCAAATATGCAATCGAGATACAGGCCGTTCAGATATGCAATCGAGATACAGGTCGTTCAGATATGCAACCGAGATACAGGTCGTTCAGATATGCAACCGAGATACAGGTCGTTCAGATATCCAACCGTGATACAGGCCGTTCAAATATGCAACCGAGATACAGGTCGTTCAGATATGCAACCGTGACACATGTCGTTCAGATATGCAACCGAGATACAGGTCGTTCAGATATGCAACCGAGATACAGGTCGTTCAAATATGCAACCGAGATACAGGCCGTTCAGATATGCAACCGAGATACAGGTCGTTCAAATATGCAACCGTGACACATGTCGTTCAGATATGCAATCGAGATACAGGGCATTCAGATATGAAACCGAGATACAGGCCGTTCAGATATGCAACCGTGACACATGTCGTTCAGATATGCAATCGAGATACAGGTCGTTCAGATATGCAACCGAGATACAGGTCGTTCAGATATGCAACCGAGATACAGGCCGTTCAGATATGCAACCGAGATACAGGCCGTTCAAATATGCAACCGAGATACAGGTCGTTCAAATATGCAACCGAGATACAGGTCGTTCAAATATGCAACCGAGATACAGGTCGTTCAAATATGCAACCGAGATACAGGTCGTTCAAATATGCAACCGTGACACATGTCGTTCAGATATGCAATCGAGATACAGGTCGTTCAGATATGCAACCGAGATACAGGTCGTTCAGATATGCAACCGAGATACAGGTCGTTCAGATATGCAACCGAGATACAGGTCGTTCAGATATGCAACCGAGATACAGGTCGTTCAAATATGCAACCGTGACACATGTCGTTCAGATATGCAATCGAGATACAGGGCATTCAGATATGAAACCGAGATACAGGCCGTTCAGATATGCAACCGAGATACAGGCCGTTCAAATATACAATCGAGATACAGGCCGTTCAGATATGCAACCGTGACACATGTCGTTCAGATATGCAACCGAGATACAGGTCGTTCAGATATGCAACCGAGATACAGGCCGTTCAAATATGCAACCGAGATACAGGCCGTTCAATTATGCAACCGAGATACAGGTCGTTCAGATATGCAACCGAGATACAGGTCGTTCAAATATGCAACCGAGATACAGGTCGTTCAAATATGCAACCGTGACACATGTCGTTCAGATATGCAATCGAGATACAGGTCGTTCAGATATGCAACCGAGATACAGGTCGTTCAGATATGCAACCGAGATACAGGTCGTTCAAATATGCAACCGTGACACATGTCGTTCAGATATGCAATCGAGATACAGGGCATTCAGATATGAAACCGAGATACAGGCCGTTCAGATATGCAACCGAGATACAGGCCGTTCAAATATACAATCGAGATACAGGTCGTTCAGATATGCAACCGTGACACATGTCGTTCAGATATGCAACCGAGATACAGGTCGTTCAGATATGCAACCGAGATACAGGCCGTTCAAATATGCAACCGAGATACAGGCCGTTCAAATATGCAACCGAGATACAGGCCGTTCAGATATGCAATCGAGATACAGGTCGTTCAGATATGCAACCGAGATACAGGTCGTTCAAATATGCAACCGTGACACATGTCGTTCAGATATGCAACCGAGATACAGGTCGTTCAGATATGCAACCGAGATACAGGTCGTTCAAATATGCAACCGAGATACAGGTCGTTCAAATATGCAACCGTGACACATGTCGTTCAGATATGCAATCGAGATACAGGTCGTTCAGATATGCAACCGAGATACAGGTCGTTCAGATATGCAACCGAGATACAGGTCGTTCAAATATGCAACCGTGACACATGTCGTTCAGATATGCAATCGAGATACAGGGCATTCAGATATGAAACCGAGATACAGGCCGTTCAGATATGCAACCGAGATACAGGCCGTTCAAATATACAATCGAGATACAGGTCGTTCAGATATGCAACCGTGACACATGTCGTTCAGATATGCAACCGAGATACAGGTCGTTCAGATATGCAACCGAGATACAGGCCGTTCAAATATGCAACCGAGATACAGGCCGTTCAAATATGCAACCGAGATACAGGCCGTTCAGATATGCAATCGAGATACAGGTCGTTCAGATATGCAACCGAGATACAGGTCGTTCAAATATGCAACCGTGACACATGTCGTTCAGATATGCAACCGAGATACAGGTCTTTCAGATATGCAACCGAGATACAGGTCGTTCAAATATGCAACCGTGACACATGTCGTTCAGATATGCAATCGAGATACAGGGCATTCAGATATGAAACCTAGATACAGGCCGTTCAGATATGCAACCGAGATACAGGCCGTTCAAATATGCAATCGAGATACAGGCCGTTCAGATATGCAATCGAGATACAGGTCGTTCAGATATGCAACCGAGATACAGGTCGTTCAGATATGCAACCGAGATACAGGTCGTTCAAATATGCAACCGTGACACATGTCGTTCAGATATGCAATCGAGATACAGGGCATTCAGATATGAAACCTAGATACAGGCCGTTCAGATATGCAACCGAGATACAGGCCGTTCAAATATGCAATCGAGATACAGGCCGTTCAGATATGCAATCGAGATACAGGTCGTTCAGATATGCAACCGAGATACAGGTCGTTCAGATATGCAACCGAGATACAGGTCTTTCAGATATGCAACCGAGATACAGGTCGTTCAAATATGCAACCGTGACACATGTCGTTCAGATATGCAATCGAGATACAGGGCATTCAGATATGAAACCTAGATACAGGCCGTTCAGATATGCAACCGAGATACAGGCTGTTCAAATATGCAATCGAGATACAGGCCGTTCAGATATACAATCGAGATACAGGTCGTTCAGATATGCAACCGAGATACAGGTCGTTCAGATATGAAACCGAGATACAGGTCGTTCAAATATGCAACCGAGATACAGGCCGTTCAGATATGCAATCGAGATACAGGTCGTTCAGATATGCAACCGAGATACAGGGCATTCAGATATGCAACCGTGATACATGTCGTTCAGATATCCAACCATGCTATTCCGAGGGAGCTGGTCAGGTACTCAGTTGCAAAGCGACCACGCCCGGGACTACTGATCATGATAGTTTTAATTATGATTCAATGCGCCATACATTCATCTCTCAAGAATCGAAACCTAGTAAAGGGATTTATCTCATGTGTAGATTGGTATCATGATACAGGTCGTTCAGATATGCAACCGAGATACAGGTCGTTCAGATATGCAACCGAGATACAGGCCGTTCAAATATGCAACCGAGATACAGGCCGTTCAAATATGCAACCGAGATACAGGCCGTTCAAATATGCAACCGAGATACAGGTCGTTCAAATATGCAACCGAGATACAGGCCGTTCAAATATGCAACCGAGATACAGGCCGTTCAAATATGCAACCGAGATACAGGTCGTTCAGATATGCAACCGAGATACAGGTCGTTCAGATATGCAACCGAGATACAGGTCGTTCAGATATGAAACCGAGATACAGGTCGTTCAGATATGAAACCGAGATACAGGTCGTTCAGATATGCAACCGAGATACAGGTCGTTCAGATATGAAACCGAGATACAGGTCGTTCAGATATGCAAGCGAGATACAGGTCGTTCAGATATGCAACCGAGATACAGGTCGTTCAGATATGCAACCGAGATACAGGTCGTTCAGATATGCAACCGAGATACAGGTCGTTCAGATATGAAACCGAGATACAGGTCGTTCAGATATGCAACCGAGATACAGGTCGTTCAGATATGAAACCGAGATACAGGTCGTTCAGATATGCAACCGAGATACAGGCCGTTCAAATATGCAACCGAGATACAGGCCGTTCAAATATGCAACCGAGATACAGGTCGTTCAGATATGCAACCGAGATACAGGTCGTTCAGATATGAAACCGAGATACAGGTCGTTCAGATATGCAACCGAGATACAGGTCGTTCAGATATGCAACCGAGATACAGGTCGTTCAGATATGCAACCGAGATACAGGTCGTTCAGATATGAAACCGAGATACAGGTCGTTCAGATATGCAACCGAGATACAGGTCGATCAGATATGCAACCGAGATACAGGTCGTTCAGATATGAAACCGAGATACAGGTCGTTCAGATATGCAACCGAGATACAGGTCGTTCAGATATGAAACCGAGATACAGGTCGTTCAGATATGCAACCGAGATACAGGTCGTTCAGATATGCAACCGAGATACAGGTCGTTCAGATATGCAACCGAGATACAGGTCGTTCAGATATGCAACCGAGATACAGGTCGTTCAGATATGAAACCGAGATACAGGTCGTTCAGATATGAAACCGAGATACAGGTCGTTCAGATATGCAACCGAGATACAGGTCGTTCAGATATGCAACCGAGATACAGGCCGTTCAAATATGCAACCGAGATACAGGCCGTTCAAATATGCAACCGAGATACAGGCCGTTCAAATATGCAACCGAGATACAGGTCGTTCAAATATGCAACCGAGATACAGGCCGTTCAAATATGCAACCGAGATACAGGCCGTTCAAATATGCAACCGAGATACAGGTCGTTCAGATATGCAACCGAGATACAGGTCGTTCAGATATGCAACCGAGATACAGGTCGTTCAGATATGCAACCGAGATACAGGTCGTTCAGATATGCAACCGAGATACAGGTCGTTCAGATATGAAACCGAGATACAGGTCGTTCAGATATGCAACCGAGATACAGGTCGTTCAGATATGAAACCGAGATACAGGTCGTTCAGATATGAAACCGAGATACAGGTCGTTCAGATATGCAACCGAGATACAGGTCGTTCAGATATGAAACCGAGATACAGGTCGTTCAGATATGCAACCGAGATACAGGTCGTTCAGATATGCAACCGAGATACAGGTCGTTCAGATATGAAACCGAGATACAGGTCGTTCAGATATGCAACCGAGATACAGGTCGTTCAGATATGAAACCGAGATACAGGTCGTTCAGATATGCAACCGAGATACAGGTCGTTCAGATATGCAACCGAGATACAGGTCGTTCAGATATGAAACCGAGATACAGGCCGTTCAAATATGCAACCGAGATACAGGCCGTTCAAATATGCAACCGAGATACAGGTCGTTCAAATATGCAACCGAGATACAGGCCGTTCAAATATGCAACCGAGATACAGGCCGTTCAAATATGCAACCGAGATACAGGTCGTTCAGATATGCAACCGAGATACAGGTCGTTCAGATATGCAACCGAGATACAGGTCGTTCAGATATGCAACCGAGATACAGGTCGTTCAGATATGCAACCGTGATACAGGCCGTTCAAATATGCAACCGTGATACAGGCCGTTCAAATATGCAACCGTGATACAGGCCGTTCAAATATGCAACCGTGATACAGGTCGTTCAGATATGCAACCGTGATACAGGCCGTTCAGATATGCAACCGAGATACAGGTCGTTCAGATATGCAACCGAGATACAGGTCGTTCAGATATGCAACCGAGATACAGGTCGTTCAGATATGCAACCGAGATACAGGTCGTTCAGATATGCAATCGAGATACAGGTCGTTCAGATATGCAACCGAGATACAGGCCGTTCAAATATGCAACCGTGATACAGGCCGTTCAAATATGCAACCGAGATACAGGCCGTTCAAATATGCAACCGTGATACAGGCCGTTCAAATATGCAACCGTGATACAGGTCGTTCAGATATGCAACCGTGATACAGGCCGTTCAGATATGCAACCGAGATACAGGTCGTTCAGATATGCAACCGAGATACAGGTCGTTCAGATATGCAACCGAGATACAGGTCGTTCAGATATGCAACCGAGATACAGGTCGTTCAGATATGCAATCGAGATACAGGTCGTTCAGATATGCAACCGAGATACAGGCCGTTCAAATATGCAACCGTGATACAGGCCGTTCAAATATGCAACCGAGATACAGGTCGTTCAGATATGCAACCGAGATACAGGTCGTTCAAATATGCAACCGTGACACATGTCGTTCAGATATGCAATCGAGATACAGGGCATTCAGATATGAAACCGAGATACAGGCCGTTCAGATATGCAACCGAGATACAGGCCGTTCAAATATACAATCGAGATACAGGCCGTTCAGATATGCAACCGTGACACATGTCGTTCAGATATGCAACCGAGATACAGGTCGTTCAGATATGCAACCGAGATACAGGCCGTTCAAATATGCAACCGAGATACAGGCCGTTCAATTATGCAACCGAGATACAGGTCGTTCAGATATGCAACCGAGATACAGGTCGTTCAGATATGCAACCGAGATACAGGCCGTTCAAATATACAATCGAGATACAGGTCGTTCAGATATGCAACCGTGACACATGTCGTTCAGATATGCAACCGAGATACAGGTCGTTCAGATATGCAACCGAGATACAGGCCGTTCAAATATGCAACCGAGATACAGGCCGTTCAAATATGCAACCGAGATACAGGCCGTTCAGATATGCAATCGAGATACAGGTCGTTCAGATATGCAACCGAGATACAGGTCGTTCAAATATGCAACCGTGACACATGTCGTTCAGATATGCAACCGAGATACAGGTCTTTCAGATATGCAACCGAGATACAGGTCGTTCAAATATGCAACCGTGACACATGTCGTTCAGATATGCAATCGAGATACAGGGCATTCAGATATGAAACCTAGATACAGGCCGTTCAGATATGCAACCGAGATACAGGCCGTTCAAATATGCAATCGAGATACAGGCCGTTCAGATATGCAATCGAGATACAGGTCGTTCAGATATGCAACCGAGATACAGGTCGTTCAGATATGCAACCGAGATACAGGTCGTTCAAATATGCAACCGTGACACATGTCGTTCAGATATGCAATCGAGATACAGGGCATTCAGATATGAAACCTAGATACAGGCCGTTCAGATATGCAACCGAGATACAGGCCGTTCAAATATGCAATCGAGATACAGGCCGTTCAGATATGCAATCGAGATACAGGTCGTTCAGATATGCAACCGAGATACAGGTCGTTCAGATATGCAACCGAGATACAGGTCTTTCAGATATGCAACCGAGATACAGGTCGTTCAAATATGCAACCGTGACACATGTCGTTCAGATATGCAATCGAGATACAGGGCATTCAGATATGAAACCTAGATACAGGCCGTTCAGATATGCAACCGAGATACAGGCTGTTCAAATATGCAATCGAGATACAGGCCGTTCAGATATGCAATCGAGATACAGGTCGTTCAGATATGCAACCGAGATACAGGTCGTTCAGATATGAAACCGAGATACAGGTCGTTCAAATATGCAACCGAGATACAGGCCGTTCAGATATGCAATCGAGATACAGGTCGTTCAGATATGCAACCGAGATACAGGGCATTCAGATATGCAACCGTGATACATGTCGTTCAGATATCCAACCATGCTATTCCGAGGGAGCTGGTCAGGTACTCAGTTGCAAAGCGACCACGCCCGGGACTACTGATCATGATAGTTTTAATTATGATTCAATGCGCCATACATTCATCTCTCAAGAATCGAAACCTAGTAAAGGGATTTATCTCATGTGTAGATTGGTATCATGATACAGGTCGTTCAGATATGCAACCGAGATACAGGTCGTTCAGATATGCAACCGAGATACAGGCCGTTCAAATATGCAACCGAGATACAGGCCGTTCAAATATGCAACCGAGATACAGGCCGTTCAAATATGCAACCGAGATACAGGTCGTTCAAATATGCAACCGAGATACAGGCCGTTCAAATATGCAACCGAGATACAGGCCGTTCAAATATGCAACCGAGATACAGGTCGTTCAGATATGCAACCGAGATACAGGTCGTTCAGATATGCAACCGAGATACAGGTCGTTCAGATATGAAACCGAGATACAGGTCGTTCAGATATGAAACCGAGATACAGGTCGTTCAGATATGCAACCGAGATACAGGTCGTTCAGATATGAAACCGAGATACAGGTCGTTCAGATATGCAAGCGAGATACAGGTCGTTCAGATATGCAACCGAGATACAGGTCGTTCAGATATGCAACCGAGATACAGGTCGTTCAGATATGCAACCGAGATACAGGTCGTTCAGATATGAAACCGAGATACAGGTCGTTCAGATATGCAACCGAGATACAGGTCGTTCAGATATGAAACCGAGATACAGGTCGTTCAGATATGCAACCGAGATACAGGCCGTTCAAATATGCAACCGAGATACAGGCCGTTCAAATATGCAACCGAGATACAGGTCGTTCAGATATGCAACCGAGATACAGGTCGTTCAGATATGAAACCGAGATACAGGTCGTTCAGATATGCAACCGAGATACAGGTCGTTCAGATATGCAACCGAGATACAGGTCGTTCAGATATGCAACCGAGATACAGGTCGTTCAGATATGAAACCGAGATACAGGTCGTTCAGATATGCAACCGAGATACAGGTCGTTCAGATATGCAACCGAGATACAGGTCGTTCAGATATGAAACCGAGATACAGGTCGTTCAGATATGCAACCGAGATACAGGTCGTTCAGATATGAAACCGAGATACAGGTCGTTCAGATATGCAACCGAGATACAGGTCGTTCAGATATGCAACCGAGATACAGGTCGTTCAGATATGCAACCGAGATACAGGTCGTTCAGATATGCAACCGAGATACAGGTCGTTCAGATATGAAACCGAGATACAGGTCGTTCAGATATGAAACCGAGATACAGGTCGTTCAGATATGCAACCGAGATACAGGCCGTTCAAATATGCAACCGAGATACAGGCCGTTCAAATATGCAACCGAGATACAGGCCGTTCAAATATGCAACCGAGATACAGGTCGTTCAAATATGCAACCGAGATACAGGCCGTTCAAATATGCAACCGAGATACAGGCCGTTCAAATATGCAACCGAGATACAGGTCGTTCAGATATGCAACCGAGATACAGGTCGTTCAGATATGCAACCGAGATACAGGTCGTTCAGATATGCAACCGAGATACAGGTCGTTCAGATATGAAACCGAGATACAGGTCGTTCAGATATGCAACCGAGATACAGGTCGTTCAGATATGAAACCGAGATACAGGTCGTTCAGATATGAAACCGAGATACAGGTCGTTCAGATATGCAACCGAGATACAGGTCGTTCAGATATGAAACCGAGATACAGGTCGTTCAGATATGCAACCGAGATACAGGTCGTTCAGATATGCAACCGAGATACAGGTCGTTCAGATATGAAACCGAGATACAGGTCGTTCAGATATGCAACCGAGATACAGGTCGTTCAGATATGAAACCGAGATACAGGTCGTTCAGATATGCAACCGAGATACAGGTCGTTCAGATATGCAACCGAGATACAGGTCGTTCAGATATGAAACCGAGATACAGGCCGTTCAAATATGCAACCGAGATACAGGCCGTTCAAATATGCAACCGAGATACAGGTCGTTCAAATATGCAACCGAGATACAGGCCGTTCAAATATGCAACCGAGATACAGGCCGTTCAAATATGCAACCGAGATACAGGTCGTTCAGATATGCAACCGAGATACAGGTCGTTCAGATATGCAACCGAGATACAGGTCGTTCAGATATGCAACCGAGATACAGGTCGTTCAGATATGCAACCGTGATACAGGCCGTTCAAATATGCAACCGTGATACAGGCCGTTCAAATATGCAACCGTGATACAGGCCGTTCAAATATGCAACCGTGATACAGGTCGTTCAGATATGCAACCGTGATACAGGCCGTTCAGATATGCAACCGAGATACAGGTCGTTCAGATATGCAACCGAGATACAGGTCGTTCAGATATGCAACCGAGATACAGGTCGTTCAGATATGCAACCGAGATACAGGTCGTTCAGATATGCAATCGAGATACAGGTCGTTCAGATATGCAACCGAGATACAGGCCGTTCAAATATGCAACCGTGATACAGGCCGTTCAAATATGCAACCGAGATACAGGCCGTTCAAATATGCAACCGTGATACAGGCCGTTCAAATATGCAACCGTGATACAGGTCGTTCAGATATGCAACCGTGATACAGGCCGTTCAGATATGCAACCGAGATACAGGTCGTTCAGATATGCAACCGAGATACAGGTCGTTCAGATATGCAACCGAGATACAGGTCGTTCAGATATGCAACCGAGATACAGGTCGTTCAGATATGCAATCGAGATACAGGTCGTTCAGATATGCAACCGAGATACAGGCCGTTCAAATATGCAACCGTGATACAGGCCGTTCAAATATGCAACCGAGATACAGGTCGTTCAGATATGCAACCGAGATACAGGTCGTTCAAATATGCAACCGAGATACAGGTCGTTCAAATATGCAACCGTGACACATGTCGTTCAGATATGCAATCGAGATACAGGTCGTGCAGATATGCAACCGAGATACAGGTCGTTCAGATATGCAACCGAGATACAGGTCGTTCAAATATGCAACCGTGACACATGTCGTTCAGATATGCAATCGAGATACAGGGCATTCAGATATGAAACCGAGATACAGGCCGTTCAGATATGCAACCGAGATACAGGCCGTTCAAATATACAATCGAGATACAGGTCGTTCAGATATGCAACCGTGACACATGTCGTTCAGATATGCAACCGAGATACAGGTCGTTCAGATATGCAACCGAGATACAGGCCGTTCAAATATGCAACCGAGATACAGGCCGTTCAAATATGCAACCGAGATACAGGCCGTTCAGATATGCAATCGAGATACAGGTCGTTCAGATATGCAACCGAGATACAGGCCGTTCAAATATGCAACCGTGATACAGGCCGTTCAAATATGCAACCGAGATACAGGTCGTTCAGATATGCAACCGTGATACAGGCCGTTCAGATATGCAACCGAGATACAGGTCGTTCAGATATGCAACCGAGATACAGGTCGTTCAGATATGAAACCGAGATACAGGTCGTTCAGATATGCAACCGAGATACAGGTCGTTCAGATATGAAACCGAGATACAGGTCGTTCAGATATGCAACCGAGATACAGGTCGTTCAGATATGCAACCGAGATACAGGTCGTTCAGATATGCAACCGAGATACAGGTCGTTCAGATATGAAACCGAGATACAGGTCGTTCAGATATGCAACCGAGATACAGGTCGTTCAGATATGCAACCGAGATACAGGTCGTTCAGATATGAAACCGAGATACAGGTCGTTCAGATATGCAACCGAGATACAGGTCGTTCAGATATGCAACCGAGATACAGGTCGTTCAGATATGCAACCGAGATACAGGCCGTTCAGATATGCAATCGAGATACAGGTCGTTCAGATATGCAACCGAGATACAGGGCATTCAGATATGCAACCGTGATACATGTCGTTCAGATATCCAACCATGCTATTCCGAGGGAGCTGGTCAGGTACTCAGTTGCAAAGCGACCACGCCCGGGACTACTGATCATGATAGTTTTAATTATGATTCAATGCGCCATACATTCATCTCTCAAGAATCGAAACCTAGTAAAGGGATTTATCTCATGTGTAGATTGGTATCATGATACAGGTCGTTCAGATATGCAACCGAGATACAGGTCGTTCAGATATGCAACCGAGATACAGGCCGTTCAAATATGCAACCGAGATACAGGCCGTTCAAATATGCAACCGAGATACAGGCCGTTCAAATATGCAACCGAGATACAGGTCGTTCAAATATGCAACCGAGATACAGGCCGTTCAAATATGCAACCGAGATACAGGCCGTTCAAATATGCAACCGAGATACAGGTCGTTCAAATATGCAACCGAGATACAGGTCGTTCAGATATGCAACCGAGATACAGGTCGTTCAGATATGAAACCGAGATACAGGTCGTTCAGATATGAAACCGAGATACAGGTCGTTCAGATATGCAACCGAGATACAGGTCGTTCAGATATGAAACCGAGATACAGGTCGTTCAGATATGCAACCGAGATACAGGTCGTTCAGATATGCAACCGAGATACAGGTCGTTCAGATATGCAACCGAGATACAGGTCGTTCAGATATGCAACCGAGATACAGGTCGTTCAGATATGAAACCGAGATACAGGTCGTTCAGATATGCAACCGAGATACAGGTCGTTCAGATATGAAACCGAGATACAGGTCGTTCAGATATGCAACCGAGATACAGGCCGTTCAAATATGCAACCGAGATACAGGCCGTTCAAATATGCAACCGAGATACAGGTCGTTCAGATATGCAACCGAGATACAGGTCGTTCAGATATGAAACCGAGATACAGGTCGTTCAGATATGCAACCGAGATACAGGTCGTTCAGATATGCAACCGAGATACAGGTCGTTCAGATATGCAACCGAGATACAGGTCGTTCAGATATAAAACCGAGATACAGGTCGTTCAGATATGCAACCGAGATACAGGTCGTTCAGATATGCAACCGAGATACAGGTCGTTCAGATATGAAACCGAGATACAGGTCGTTCAGATATGAAACCGAGATACAGGTCGTTCAGATATGCAACCGAGATACAGGTCGTTCAGATATGAAACCGAGATACAGGTCGTTCAGATATGCAACCGAGATACAGGTCGTTCAGATATGCAACCGAGATACAGGTCGTTCAGATATGCAACCGAGATACAGGTCGTTCAGATATGCAACCGAGATACAGGTCGTTCAGATATGAAACCGAGATACAGGTCGTTCAGATATGAAACCGAGATACAGGTCGTTCAGATATGCAACCGAGATACAGGTCGTTCAGATATGAAACCGAGATACAGGTCGTTCAGATATGCAACCGAGATACAGGCCGTTCAAATATGCAACCGAGATACAGGCCGTTCAAATATGCAACCGAGATACAGGCCGTTCAAATATGCAACCGAGATACAGGTCGTTCAAATATGCAACCGAGATACAGGCCGTTCAAATATGCAACCGAGATACAGGCCGTTCAAATATGCAACCGAGATACAGGTCGTTCAGATATGCAACCGAGATACAGGTCGTTCAGATATGCAACCGAGATACAGGTCGTTCAGATATGCAACCGAGATACAGGTCGTTCAGATATGCAACCGAGATACAGGTCGTTCAGATATGAAACCGAGATACAGGTCGTTCAGATATGCAACCGAGATACAGGTCGTTCAGATATGAAACCGAGATACAGGTCGTTCAGATATGAAACCGAGATACAGGTCGTTCAGATATGCAACCGAGATACAGGTCGTTCAGATATGAAACCGAGATACAGGTCGTTCAGATATGCAACCGAGATACAGGTCGTTCAGATATGCAACCGAGATACAGGTCGTTCAGATATGAAACCGAGATACAGGTCGTTCAGATATGCAACCGAGATACAGGTCGTTCAGATATGAAACCGAGATACAGGTCGTTCAGATATGCAACCGAGATACAGGTCGTTCAGATATGCAACCGAGATACAGGTCGTTCAGATATGAAACCGAGATACAGGCCGTTCAAATATGCAACCGAGATACAGGCCGTTCAAATATGCAACCGAGATACAGGTCGTTCAGATATGCAACCGAGATACAGGCCGTTCAAATATGCAACCGAGATACAGGCCGTTCAAATATGCAACCGAGATACAGGTCGTTCAGATATGCAACCGAGATACAGGTCGTTCAGATATGCAACCGAGATACAGGTCGTTCAGATATGCAACCGAGATACAGGTCGTTCAAATATGCAACCGTGATACAGGCCGTTCAAATATGCAACCGTGATACAGGCCGTTCAAATATGCAATCGAGATACAGGTCGTTCAGATATGCAACCGAGATACAGGCCGTTCAAATATGCAACCGTGATACAGGCCGTTCAAATATGCAACCGAGATACAGGTCGTTCAGATATGCAACCGTGATACAGGCCGTTCAGATATGCAACCGAGATACAGGTCGTTCAGATATGCAGCCGAGATACAGGTCGTTCAAATATGCAACCGTGATACAGGCCGTTCAAATATGCAACCGTGATACAGGCCGTTCAAATATGCAACCGTGATACAGGCCGTTCAAATATGCAACCGAGATACAGGCCGTTCAAATATGCAACCGAGATACAGGCCGTTCAAATATGCAACCGAGATACAGGCCGTTCAAATATGCAACCGAGATACAGGTCGTTCAAATATGCAACCGAGATACAGGCCGTTCAAATATGCAACCGTGATACAGGCCGTTCAAATATGCAACCGAGATACAGGTCGTTCAAATATGCAACCGAGATACAGGCCGTTCAAATATGCAACCGAGATACAGGCCGTTCAAATATGCAACCGAGATACAGGCCGTTCAAATATGCAACCGAGATACAGGTCGTTCAGATATGCAACCGAGATACAGGTCGTTCAGATATGCAACCGAGATACAGGTCGTTCAAATATGCAACCGTGATACAGGCCGTTCAAATATGCAACCGTGATACAGGCCGTTCAAATATGCAACTGTGATACAGGCCGTTCAAATATGCAACCGTGATACAGGTCGTTCAGATATGCAACCGTGATACAGGCCGTTCAGATATGCAACCGAGATACAGGTCGTTCAGATATGCAACCGAGATACAGGTCGTTCAGATATGCAACCGAGATACAGGTCGTTCAGATATGCAACCGAGATACAGGTCGTTCAGATATGCAATCGAGATACAGGTCGTTCAGATATGCAATCGAGATACAGGTCGTTCAGATATGCAACCGAGATACAGGCCGTTCAAATATGCAACCGTGATACAGGCCGTTCAAATATGCAACCGAGATACAGGTCGTTCAGATATGCAACCGTGATACAGGCCGTTCAGATATGCAACCGAGATACAGGTCGTTCAGATATGCAACCGAGATACAGGTCGTTCAGATATGAAACCGAGATACAGGTCGTTCAGATATGCAACCGAGATACAGGTCGTTCAGATATGAAACCGAGATACAGGTCGTTCAGATATGCAACCGAGATACAGGTCGTTCAGATATGCAACCGAGATACAGGTCGTTCAGATATGCAACCGAGATACAGGTCGTTCAGATATGAAACCGAGATACAGGTCGTTCAGATATGCAACCGAGATACAGGTCGTTCAGATATGCAACCGAGATACAGGTCGTTCAGATATGAAACCGAGATACAGGTCGTTCAGATATGCAACCGAGATACAGGTCGTTCAGATATGCAACCGAGATACAGGTCGTTCAGATATGCAACCGAGATACAGGCCGTTCAGATATGCAATCGAGATACAGGTCGTTCAGATATGCAACCGAGATACAGGGCATTCAGATATGCAACCGTGATACATGTCGTTCAGATATCCAACCATGCTATTCCGAGGGAGCTGGTCAGGTACTCAGTTGCAAAGCGACCACGCCCGGGACTACTGATCATGATAGTTTTAATTATGATTCAATGCGCCATACATTCATCTCTCAAGAATCGAAACCTAGTAAAGGGATTTATCTCATGTGTAGATTGGTATCATGATACAGGTCGTTCAGATATGCAACCGAGATACAGGTCGTTCAAATATGCAACCGTGACACATGTCGTTCAGATATGCAATCGAGATACAGGGCATTCAGATATGAAACCGAGATACAGGCCGTTCAGATATGCAACCGAGATACAGGCCGTTCAAATATACAATCGAGATACAGGCCGTTCAGATATGCAATCCAGATACAGGTCGTTCAGATATGCAACCGAGATACAGGTCGTTCAAATATGCAACCGTGACACATGTCGTTCAGATATGCAATCGAGATACAGGGCATTCAGATATGAAACCTAGATACAGGCCGTTCAGATATGCAACCGAGATACAGGCCGTTCAAATATGCAATCGAGATACAGGCCGTTCAGATATGCAATCGAGATACAGGTCGTTCAGATATGCAACCGAGATACAGGTCGTTCAAATATGCAACCGAGATACAGGGCATTCAGATATGCAACCGTGATACATGTCGTTCAGATATCCAACCATGCTATTCCGAGGGAGCTGGTCAGGTACTCAGTTGCAAAGCGACCACGCCCGGGACTACTGATCATGATAGTTTTAATTATGATTCAATGCGCCATACATTCATCTCTCAAGAATCGAAACCTAGTAAAGGGATTTATCTCATGTGTAGATTGGTATCATTGCTAAAGATTTAATGAGCTTATAGATCGAAGTCCTAATTATCAAAGAAAATGTGAAATACATGATTTAAAATGGGCTTATCGGCCATCTCGTGATGCTTTTTAATGCTGTTTGCAATCCAATTAAATTGATTAGTGCGAACTGCAAGTTATATATAGACACCAACTAGGTCAATAGTCGCTTTTAAATCATTGAATTATTCTTCGCAATTTCCAAAAAAAATAATAATCATTTATTGCAAGATAGAGTTTCAAGAGTAAAACAATAAAATCTACTGGCAATTTTTGAACAAACCATACCAATTTATAAGCATTTGCTTTAGCTGCTGGGGGAAATTGAATATTTCTGGTTTCAATAAAAGTGTTCAGGAAAAAAGAACAAATTATTTTCTCTATTTCTTATCACTATTTAACATAAAACACTTAATATTCACAGTGCAGAGAGGAATCCTAAAGTTACATTGAAATATAACCTCTCAGAATATGTATATATGTCACAAATTTCAGTCATGTGTAGAATTCAAATGACACCTAAAAAGCGCTACAAACATTAATTCTAAAGAACTATCTATCTATATATATATATATATATATATATATATATATATATATATATATATATATATATTATACGTTATTTATATATGCACAAATATTTAAGTAAATGCTCTGTTTATAATAAACAGTATTAACAACATTTACCGACCTGAATATCCGCGAAATTTCATAGAAAATATGTGTCCTCCATCAGGAATCGAACCCGCATCCTACATGGAACTGTCATATAACCTGACGTTTAGCTACGAAGGAGCATCTAATTAGCAAGGTCGATTTTACTGCTTTTAAACTGCAAATTTCCCATGATTTCCCTCGAACGTCCATATCTGCTCGAAGCGTATCTTAACGTAAACAAATGACGTCACACACTACGAAATGGACGAAATCCGACAATTATTTTAATATATTTTATTGTTATACGTTACTTAAATACTTGCGTATATATAAATAATGTATAACAATAAAATATAATTGTCGTACGAGGGTGAGATGGATAAATTGATGTCTAAATTATGCAAAATTGAAAATAACACTGACATCTTATTTTAAGACAAATATTTACCAAAAATACACAAAAATATTTTGAAATACTTAAATGTAAATTTATTCAAAAAAAATCGTCATTGGCCTCAACCTCGAGCTCCGGGCAAATTCTCTGGACGCTCTCCTTGTTTAAGTAGGAGAATAATCTTTGTCTTCAGTTCAAATTTTGGTGTTACAAGGAGTTTTGTTAATTTCTCACCCAACTGCGCCCTACACATTATAATCAATCTGGGGAAATAAAGAAGCCAGATGTAACGCGTGATGTGGTTGCAGAAATAGTGTGACAGCCATGACTGGGTTCTCCTATTTGTGTGGTATGGTGCAGAGTACTCTTGCCAGATATAGGGTCATCTAGCAGCCATCCTCTTGACCCATTCTTGTGGAATGTTGAATGGAGGCATAACTTTGTGATCACGAGTAATGATAACGTTATGCCTCCATTCAACCTAATCACCTACGATACCTCATTAGCTTCGCCCAGTATAAGTCCAGAGAAATCGAGAGAAGAAACAGTAATTCGGACTTTGATAATCAGATGCTTTTCTGTGGCTGAATATTTACAGCACATCAGATTCAGACCTGTAAATGTAATTAATATTGTTTAATAAAAAACACAGAGCATTTACTTAAATAAATTATACTTATAAAATAACGTATAAGTAGAATATACGGCTACATCACATTTCCGTACGATCACTGAAGTTAAGCAACATCGAGCCTGGTCAGTACCTAGATAGGTCACCGCTAGGGAATACCGGGTGCAGTAAGCTTGGGTGTTCGGTTGGGGCAATAGATAATGGCTCGGAATTGTTAATCGGAGAGCCGAGTTCGAATTCTAGTTGGGTTCCTCATAAATTCACTTAGGTGCAAATAACCTGAAGAAGGATATTAATTCCCATCTTCTTCTCTTAGCTATGGGTTAACTAGTAAAACTTGTATCAATAAGCCATTATAACCGCCACAAATAAAATAAGACTGCGTGCAAAATATGTAGATTCCAGCATTTAATAACGTATTGATATGCCACTAAACAAAATCAACCAACAACTAATATATATATATGTGTGTGTGTATGTGATTGTGTTTGTGTGTATGCGTGTTTGTATACTGAAGCACCGTGATCAGCTTAAAGTTGTGAAGCAGAGACACCATCAAAATCCTGCTTTAACAAATTTCATATGTCAGAGTGGCTTTGTCGCCTACAGCAAGGCTGGGCTAGTATCACACTTATGAAAGCACAAATGAAATATGTCTTTCCCTTACCTGATTTTTCTCCACAATATCCCCTGCTAGTATGCATAAGTGTAATACGAAAGCACCTTCCAATGCTGACCCTCATTTATCGGAGAGTCCAACATATATATATATATATATATATATATATATATATATATATATATATATATACAATTAAGTAATTCATCGAGTTTGAAACCTCAACAGAATGCAGAAAGCACTGGACGGCCGTTTCGTCCTATAGGACGAAACGGGAAACGGCCGTCCAGTGCTTTCTGCATTCTGTTGAGGTTTCAGACTCGATGAATTACTTAATTGTATTTATCAAATCCTCCTAATTATTACTTATATATATATATATATATAATATTAAAATTCACTTAACTGTAAATATCAAATCCTTTTAGTTGTTGTATCCCCGACTCCAAAGTTTGTTGGCGTCAACCATTCTTTAGTGGGCTCTGTCTTTAAATAGGAATATTTCCAATGTTTTCAATTTGAAATATACACATTTAAATACAGATCCCTCCGAAGAGGCACCAATAAACTTCGGAGATAGAACAATTAAAAAGGATTTAATATTTACAGTTAAGTGAATTTCAATATTATTAACGCTCTATGTTTAGAATTCGTTTAGTATTTCCAATATTGAGCACCATATATAAAAATAGGTACTTATATTTTAAATTTTTAATCCTTAAATGTTATATATTTATATATATATGTGTGTGTGTGTGTGTGTGTGTGTGTGTGTGTGTGTGTGTGTGTGTGTGTGTGTCCTCGCGCGCGTGCGTGTGTATATATTTACTCGTATTAATATTTCAACATCCTTGCTAATTTCAGAGGCAGGAGGGAATCCTAACCTTTCCGCTTCGTTGTGTTTGTGCTGTCACTTTCGATAAAGTAATTAATAATTTTCCGCACTGGCTTCGCCATTCGCGTACAGTTGACAACTCCGTCTTAGCGCATTAGACGCTGTCCGCCATGCTTTAACTGCGCCATCATCTAAAGAAGAAAATTAATTTGGAAAATATCGCTTTACAAGTAATTCTTGTCGCATTCCCAGCGTAGCAACAACACCGCATTTCAGCTACTGCCGCATCACACTGTCAGAGTGTTGACCTCGAGGTCATCGACTCTTCTGTTTACGAGGAGCATATTAAGACGCTAGTCTCAGAAACTATTTCGATTTTAATGAATTCAGTTTTTTCTGCATGTCGCATAGTTTTGATCTTGGGCTGTACGATGTGAAACTTCGAAGGTATCCCTCCGTTTGGTTATAGCGGGGTTTTCAAGCAAATATTTACAATTTTCATAGAGAAGAATCTGCAATGTTATTAGTTCTATCCTGGCACCTCGGCTTAAGTCACTTTCCCATCGCTTTAACGTTCCCTGTGTTTTTCTATAAATATTTTCATGGTAATTCGCGCTTATATTTCTTCTTTTAAAGGGCGTAGTTTCGACGATTCTCAAAGAGAAATTCTTTTTTAAAACAGACAGGCCGGTATTCATTTAGTATACATATATATATATTGGAATATTACATGAATCATTCATACAAAAAGCAGATAGTGAAGTTAATGATATAAATGGCAAGAATCACTCTCGCAAACAATTTTTAATAAAATACATTAACCTCGAATCCGTTGATGAATGTTATGATCCCTGTTTATAAATTCCAGTTGTATAAGGTCTTTTTTTAATACAAGCTTTCACTATCTGCTTTTTGTATGAATGATTCATGTAATGTAAATTGAACTGCACCACATACTTGATATTGGAATATATATATATATATACTACTGGAATAAATAACAGTCATAGAGAGATATTCCAATAAATAGTATTTATTTCAGTAAATACACAATAAGTAATAAATAAAGAAAAAGAAAGAAAAAGAGTTCATCTGTGATCAGTGACTTTCACGTGAAAGAATTTGTACGTGGACCCGAGTCATTCTAAAAATAAATAAAGGGAGGTAACTAAGTCTATGTAGTTGGATTGGGATTGTAGTTTCGGATGATGTTAGGTTTCCACTCTAATAGTAGACACTCTACGTTCTCGTCGCAGTACGGTAGAGAGTTTTAATGCATTTTTCCTGTATGTTGTCTGTTCTTTCTGTATCAATGTAAATTCGTTCAATGTTGGTGATTTTTTTTTTTTTTTGGCGAGATGCGGATGGTACCGAAAGTGTGTTGGTGACGTTGTTTGTCGGAGTATGCAGCAACGTGTTGATTGTTGGATTTCGTTGCGGAGGGGTTGTAGGACTCGGTGAAAGTGGAGACGGTACCGGCGATGAGAGTCAGATTTAATCTTCAAAAATGTAGTTATATAGTTATCTTCTGCCATGTTACTTCCTGTTCTTTTTCATCTCGGTTTCTTTTTCTGGCCTTTTGCTTTTCTGTCAACATTGAGTAAGAAATCTTACTAAAGTTTAAATTAAAGGAAAACATTTCTCACTAAGGAAGAAGTAGAGAAAATTAGAATTGCTTGTGTAGAGAAAGCTTAAAAGGAAATAAACACATTTATGTACTTAGCCATAGTGGTGGGATTAGGTAGTCAGTCTGCAAGAAAAGTGTCTTTTCAGGCAGAAAGAGTCCCTTGTTGTCGCTACTGCATCCTGGAGAAAGAAGATATATATATATATTTAGGTAGCATATCTTCATTCATGCACGTTTGTTTGAATAATCTGAAGATATGTCTATTTTATTTTAATCATCTCAAAGTTGCAGATCAATTTCTTAATGTTGTTATTAAACTGATTAAGGAAGAAACCGTAATTATTTTCATTTGTTTTATTTTCCCAGGTATTTTCAAGCACAAGGCCGAAATTAATGTCGTGTATCCGAGCCCGTAGGCTCGTCCAAATTTCCTTGTATACGGTATGTTTCAACACTATCACTTGATAATACACCAGAAGTGTGAAACAAGATGCCTATTTTTCTAGTGATTTTATAACATAATCATGTCATAATTTTTTAATAAATAATTATATTTGCTCTACTCTGTATTAAGAACTCTTTTAAGAATAGTATTTTTTGTTTATTGGCATTTATTCCGTATACACCAATCCTATACTTGGGTATATATATATATATATATATATATATATATATATATATATATATATATATATATATATAGTCATCCACGGACAGACTGTTTCGCTGAATCACAGCTCATCAGTGTGACTAGACGCCCGGTTGCCTCTAGCTAGGATCGAAACTCGACTGAATTGGCGTCAGTCGGGTATTCTACCACTAAGCCGTTGGCGCACGGCAGGGATGAAAGTGAATTTAAGCGTATTTCTTTTTAGATAAACACACAGTGACTGAGAGAACTCGATTCGATTTATCGAAGAGTCTTGCATTATTAGCCGTTATATATATATATATATATATATATTACCCTTCGTTCAATTCGGTTTATTGATCTCTCTTCTTCGCTCTTATAGAATTCTAGGCTTGCAGAATTCTAAATTTGAAAAATAAGAGAAAAATATTATTTCCCTGATTACTTATTAAATATGAGTTTTGTGGCACCCAATAAATACTTTTAAATGGTTTTATCCATTTTTAAATTCCAGATTAAAGATGGGACCACAATTTTAATGTAGTTCATTTGAATGCAATTTAACACTTATTGTGCTACGGCATGTGTAATCATTTTTGGGAGTCATCATCTTCACCAAGATGCCAATGCTTTCCCTACCAGGGGTTTAGAACTCCTTACGACATCGTTCTCAGAGTCATTGGACTACGCAAACCCCTCCACCACGACACGACCAAACCCAAAGACACCGACGATAGAACAAACGAATAATGATTACAACAGATCTAAACTTTTAAACCAACGCATGCCTCATTCCATATATGCCGCAGAGGAGGGTCATGCAATCAAATGTGTGGGTCACTTCTTGGCAAATTGAAGTCCACCTTAAACAAATTCACGCCATTCGCCTTTTCTACTACTGTGAATTCCATCCACCTCTAACCAACACTTGCAAAGCCAAACGACGATAGTGAATGGATGTCAGGAGCAGGTTTTGGTGAAACTGGAAGCTTCTAGTCCTGAATCTGCACGTTGGCGGCCAATGTAGTTATCAACGCCATTATCACGAAGGAAACTATCAACAAAGGAGAAATTAAATTCTTGGAGACGAAATAAAGCCGACGATGACGAATCATTTTTAAAATTCCTGAATTATCTGAACTACGAGTAATAGTTTACAAGTAAGCTGAAATAAAAACTCAGACAAGGCGTAAGCAAATGAAGACCATTGATAATGGTTTGATAGAACAATTCAACATTATGATAACTCTTGCACAGCTCATTGGAAGATCAACAGTAACGAATGTAACGAATGCACGACCGCAATTTTCGACGGATTTGCACCAAAATTTACATGCACATGCTTCAAGTTAGCGGAAAGGTCAAGACCGACTTTGCATTTCCCAACTCCCATCAATAGTGGAAATAATCGATTTTTTCATGCTTCTACGGCAGTTTTCAAGTAGTTTGCGGCCATTTTCTACTGGCCAGAGTGAGAGCCTATAGCTGGCTGCCACGAATAGGCAGGAAGATTCTATTGGCTAGCGTGAGAGCCAACAGCTGATTGACACGAATGTTAACTAGCATGCTAGCATACAAAAAAAATCGATTGCTTCATTCGTCAAAAGTGTGAAAAATTTAAATATGCATGGTACTTTACTCCAATTGGCTCATTCGCTTGCTTAAACTCAACGTTGATTCTGATTCCGCAGAACTGGGTTGGGTGTGAAAAAGTATTTGTTGTTAACATTCTTTTTTTCATTCGGTTTTTCCAGTTACGAGTCCTTTTTTAAAGCTGATCGTTTTGTGTTCATTTTGTTTAGTTCTTTTTTCGTAACAGATTTAATGTTTAGTATAGAGCTTAGAAAAAATTCGCCGTGTGAGATACGCAAGAAGTAAGGCATGTAGCAAGATCAGCACGGCAAAGGGCACTCCTTTAAAGGCAAGGAAGGGCAAAAATATTTTCAGTCAAGTGATAGAGATTGCTGTATGAGTCGTACGATTTTTTAATCAAACACGTGCAACACCTGGCCATGCTGCTAGTTATAAATAAAGCGGTCAGCAAAGAAGAATTTACATTCTTGGAGACGAAATAAAGCCGATGATGACGAACCATTTTTAAAATTCCTGAATTATTTAAACCGCAAGTAATAGTTCACAGACTCATGTAAACTGAGATAAAAATGAAAACAAGGTGTAACCAAGTGAAGAACATTAACAATGGTTTGATAGAACAATTCAACATTATGATAACTCTTGCACAGCTCATTGGGAGATCAACAGGCTTGTAACATTCAATACCTCCAAAACAATCTAGTGACGATTCATAATCACAGAGAAGACCTTGGGTTTTCTTCAGTCATGATGAACGGTTTTACTGTTAATGTGGCTCCTTTCCTGGAAGGTCTATTGAAATTCAAGCTTACCCCAGATCTCAAGAAGTCTTATATAAGGTCGATCGTTAAAGTATCTGGGGAAATGACTGATTCCTTGTATCGCTCCAGAATGTTCTTTCTACCATACTCTATCATTATACATCTTGGCTCCCACCCTTTAGCTGAAGAAAACACCAATTACAACCGCCACTTCAACTCCAACAATTTCTTTTCTCGCACTTCCCACCTGTGGAACACCATTCCGTTGTACTTGCTTCCCTGATAAATACAATCTAGAAAAAATTAAATGCAAAGTCAATCGCCATCTTCTCTCTTCTTGAATCCCGTTTATCATTTCTCCTTTTCCCAAACCTCCCTATATTCTTTTCTTTCACTTTCACTCCTTGTACCCCTCTTGCGTCTTAGTGGCATTATCGCCTTGCCTGAGGTGAAATAATTACAAAATAAAATGCCCCAACAACAGAATTTGTTTTGGAAGCGCTTTTTTTTTTTGCCAGACATAGAATTTTTCAGCACCTTCGTATGCGTGTTATGAGAGATTACACAGAATCCGGTGTCGTGGGTGGACTTGGGATAGTGGTGATGGACGCTATAAATCCAATGGTAACTATTATCAAGTTTTTCCATTGAGGACAACCATGCTGATAATGTTGTGATGACCATCTGCTGTGACGAAGACAATGAAGTTTTCTTTTTTCTCAAATCCTTTCATGAAATTATAAACACTTGCCGCTTTCGGCACCACCGTTAGCAGCAGAAAATGTTAAATGCAAACCTCCGTGCCATCCGACCCCCTTCTCCATCATCGTCCATTTAAGAGATCAGCAGTCCTTCCTCTACGCCACTCCATCCACCCCCGCATCTTACTGTATAATTCTTTTCGTATATTTTTTTTACTCTGTTTCTCAAAACAGTTTTACTTCCGTGTGAGTTCGACTTATGACGTATTTTGTATTCGTTGAAATTCAGTTCAGCCATATGTGACAACGCCAGAAGTAATTTTTATGTTCGCTCTCTCTCTCTCTCTCTCTCTCTCTCTCTCTCTCTCTCTCTCTCTCTCTCTCTCTCTCTCTCAACCTAATTTTTACTCGGTTTTATAGTCAGCTAATCTCATTCATTGCTTTGTTTGATGTTCGAACACGTCAAATAATTTGTATTTTAGATTTTAATTTGTTTTTTTAACTAATTGTCCGTTTGATATCGATAATAATCTTAGTGTTTATATGTTTTAAGACGAAATAAATAAAATAATTTATCCCTCATAAAAATAATAGTAAAATTAATGGTAATGGTGAAATTAATGGTAATAGTCAAATTAATGGTAATGGTAAAATTAATGCTAATAATAAAATTAATGGTAATAGTCAAATTAATGGTAATGGTGAAATTAATGGTAATAGTCAAATTAATGGTAATGGTAAAATTAATGTTAATAATAAAATTCAAATTAATGGTAATGGCGAAATTAATGGTAATAGTCAAATTAATGGTAATGGTGAAATTAATGGTAATAGTCAAATTAATGGTAATGTTAAAATTAATGCTAATAATAAAATTAATGGTAATAGTCAAATTAACGGTAATGGTGAAATTAATGGTAATAGTCAAATTAATGGTAATGGCAAAATAATGGTAATAGTCAAATTAATAATAATGTTAGAATAGAGGACGCAAAGTGTGACACTGAGATGCTAAGACGCTTTGGGAGGCCCAAAGATGCATTCCAAAAGCTAAGCAGAGTATTAAGAGACAGGAAAATTTCGTTATAAAAAAATAAAAGGGCACAGGACTGTTACGTGATATTCAATGTAAACATCAGGGAAATATTCTAACAGAGGACGGAAAGTGTGACACTGAGATCCGAAGACGTATTGGGATGGCCAAAGATGCATTCCAAAAGCTAAGCAGAGTATTAAGAGTATTAAAATGTCGTTAGAAACAGAGAAAAGTGTACTGAACTGTTACGTTACATTTGTCCACTTGTATGACAGCGAATGCTGGACTCTCTCGTCAACAATGAGACGTGAAACAACGGAAATATGGTTCTACAGGAAAATGCTGAAGATACCATGAACCGAACATTTGCCCAACGACGGGGTTTTGGAGAGAATGGAAACAAAAATAAACTTATGCTTAACGTCAGAAAGAGGCAGTTGAAAGTTTTGGGGCACATAGTGAGGAAGAAGACTTGGAAAATCTGATACTCACGGAACATATCAAGAAAAAGTGTGATGGAGGAAAGCAACGCGTAACATCCTTGATGAGCTTGAGTAAATGAATGGTAGAACAGGGTTTGGGAGAAATAACAAAAAGTCAAATCTTATTAAGAGCTACAAGGGACAGGAAAATATGGATGGCCATGATCGCCTACGTTCTGAATGGACACGACACACAAAAGAGGAAGACTTCTCCTGTCCAGTGTTATCGATTTACTAGCAGCATGGCTCGGCGTTGCCCCTGCTTGATTAAAAAATCGTACGACTCATACAGCAATCTCTATCACTTGACTTAAAATATGTTTGCTCTTCCTTGCCTTTAAAGGAGTGCCCTTTGCTGTGCTGATGTTGCTACATGCCTTACTTCTTGCCTATCTCACACTGCGAATTTTTTCTAAGCTCTATACTAAACATTAAATCTGTTACGAAAAAAGAACTAAACAAAATGAACACAAAACGATCAGCTTTAAAAAGGACTCGTAACTGGAAAAACCGAATGAAAAAAGAATGTTAACAGCAAATACTTTTTCACACCCAACCCAGTTCTGCAGAATCAACGTTGAGTTTAAGCAAGCGAATGAGCCAATTGGAGTAAAGTGCCATGCAGATTTAAATTTTTCCTACTTGTGACGAATGCAGCTATCGATTTTTTTGCATGCTAGTTAACATTCGTGTCAGTCAGCTGTTGGTTCTCACGCTGGCCAATAGAATCTTCCTGCCTCTTCGTGGCAGCCAGCTATAGGCTCTCACTCTGGCCAGTAGAAAATGACCGCTAACTACATGAAAACTGCCGTAGAAGCATGAAAAAATCAATTATTTCCACTATCGATGTGAGTTGGGCAATGCAAAGTCGGTCTTGTCCCTCCCACTAACTTGGAGCATGTGCATGTAAATCCTTCGAAAATTGCGGCCGTGCATTCGTTACACACACACACACACACACACACACACACACACACACACACACACATCCTGCCTTTTATAGCTAGAGATCTACTACTGACGGCAGTTTCCTTCCAAACCTTTTGTTTAAGATAGTGTGGCATACCAACATCTTGATATCATTATTCTCCCTTTTTCTTTAATAGCAACCCTGTTCTTTCGTTGTTATTGCTTTTGGAAGATTTCAAGTGTCGTGGCTTTTGTTATTCGGGGTTAGTTGTTGTGGTTCTTTAGCTCCAGCCCATACAGTCTGATGAAGGATTGCCTCCCTTGACCTAAAGGACTCACTCCACTGAAGTCATATTTTAAGGATTGACGTGAGAAAACAGATGTATGAGTTTCTTTTCTAGATTGAATTAATTTCCTAGTATTTATTGATTACCGTAACATGACTATTATCAGCATTGTACTGAATGAAATATTGGATTTTCATTGGGAAATATAAAGCATTCTATTTTAAATAAAAAGAACTTTCGTTTTGTCCGAATAACTATGATGGCACATTGCCATTATCAACTCTCTCTAGTTTATCTCTCATAGTCTATATACACTTACGCGTAAATAGCTTTAAAAAATTTTGAATTAACCACGTCCCTTGACTATGGGCTAAATAGTAAGACTTGTTATTGGAAAACTCGCTGTCACTTTAAAAAAGACTTAATGCAATATTCCATTTCAAAACAATTATTCTTACAATCAAAAATAGGTTTCAGACTTACGGGCACACAGTGCTGAAACACCGGATCCCGTACGATCTTCTTCTTCTTCTTCTTCTTCTTCTTCTTCTTCTTCTTCTTCTTCAGCCTCTTAATTTTATTACTCCTCTTCTTGTTCCTTTTCATTGTCCTTATTTATCTTCTTGTCCCTCGTACTCTTTTTTTTAATCAGCCTCCTCCTCTTCCTCTCCCTCTTTTCTCTTCTTAAATTCCAATTCTTCTTCTTCTTCTTCTTCTTCTTCTTCTTCTTCTTCTTCTTCTTCTTCTTCTTCTTCTTCTTCTTCGCCCTTTCAATGTTATAATTCCCCTTTTGTTCTTCTTGCTTTACTTAATTTTCTACTTCTTCCTCCTCCTCTTCCTTTTTCTACTTCTTTCTTCTTCTTCTTCTTCTTCTTCTTCTTCTTCTTCTTCTTCTTCTTCTTCTTCTTCTTCTTCTTCTTCCACTTTTTAAATTGTGTCTTCATCTTCTCCCTCTTCTAAAAATTCCTTTTCTTTTTCTTCTTCTTCTTCACTCTCTTTTTGTTCCTCTCCTTGTTCCTCTTCTTCTACTTTCTCGTCCTGTTCTTTCTCTTTCTCTTCTTTTTTATTGTTACTCTTCCTTTTCTTCGTTCTCCTTCTACTTCCTCTACTTGTTCCTTCTCTTTTCTCGCTTCTTCTTCTTCCTCTCTTCTTATTTGTAATGTTCATCTTACTCTTCTTCTTGCTCTTCCTCTTCTTCATCTTGTTCCACTACTTTTTCTTCTTTTTCTTGTGTGTTTTTCTTCTACTTTCTCCTCCTCGTCTTACTATACTTGATCTCCTTCTCTTCCCCCTCTTCCTCCTCCTTCTACTTCTTCCTCTTTCGCTTTTTCTTTTTCTTCTTCCTCTTCATCAATACGCTACTAACTCAATCCAACTCAACACAAAGTTTTCACTCTATCTTTCTCCTCACCATCTGCACAAAATCGTTCAATTTTTCCTTGGCACCTTAAAGGAAATTTGTCGACTGACTACATTCAACATTCTCTCAATAATGTCTGTGGGAAGAAATGCGAAACGAAGCTTGGAAAGGCCAAGAAAGACGGAGAATAAAAAAAACACTAAATCAGATCAATAAATACGCCAAAATAAATCAGTTTTAAAAAACGCAACAAGCTGCAGAATAAGTACAAGAGAGAGAAAAAAAACAGTTACAGGAAACCAAGTTATTGCTGTTACTACTGCTACTACTATTATTATTATTATTATTATTATTATTATTATTATTATTATTTAATGTCTCATGAGTGAATTATTAGTAGTAGTAGTAGTAGTATTTGATGTCTGGCGAATGAATTATTATTATTATTATTATTATTATTATTATTATTGTTGTTGTTGTTATTGTCGTTGTTGTTTAATGTCTGGCGAGTGAATTATTATTATTATTATTTTATTTCCTTTGATTTCTGGTTATGCCCATTTCTTTCCGGCACCCGCACAGAGACCTAAGGTTAGAGATGGCATAATGACATGTCCCACTGACAATTAAAAAACAAAAAGAGACACATATTTTACATCGACAAAGCCCTTCGTAAGGTGTGGCCTGTACTTGTGAGAACAATTTTTTCTATTTCTTCCAGGAATCCCTTCAGTGTGACTACTGGAGTCATTTCCAACCAATCCGAGGGCTCCAACTACAACATGGATTGTTGATGTTCCCATGTGCCGCATTTTTGAGATTACGATTTCAACGTCCTTGTATTTTGATAGCTTTTTGAAGATCTTCAACTATACATTGCAGTCTGCCGGGACTTCCATATCAATAGTTAGGTACTATTTTTGTTTGTGGTCTCTAATAACAGTGTCTGGGCGGTTAGCTTTGATTGTTCTGTCTGTGTGTATTGTGTAGTCCAATAAAATTGTAACAGGTCCTATCTCCGTAACCGTGTTATTATTGTTATTATTATTATTATTATTATTATTATTATTATTATTATTATTATTATTATTATTATTATATTATTATTATTATTATTATTATTATTATTATTATTATTATTTGATTTGATATCCTTTCCGACTCTTAGACGTCTCGGCCGGGTGATAATTTTCATATCTAATCTCCTGCTCGCAGCTTAGAGGTACGACACTTTTCTCAGCACAAGAGATTTTCCAAGCAGCGCTGCCACCTGCACATTCTCAATGTTCTCTGGTATCTCCAAAGCGTCTTGCTAGGTACAAATTATTCCTGGAAATAGTCCTGAGGGCGCCAGTCATAAAATAGACAACTTGAACTGTTGGTATATTTCTCTGACTGTTGCTGGTAGGTCTTCATCCCTCCGAATTTTTGCCTGTTCCGTTGTCAGTGTTATGCCATGATAATGCAACATCTATGAGGATCCATTTCTGAGTGCTTTTCTGCACAATTGCGATATCAGGGCAATTTCTCTCCAAGCGCTTGTCAGGCAAAGTGGTCGTATCCCACATGAGGCCCACTTGCTTATTCTCATATAGGGGGTGCATGCTTATACCGCTTTTCTGCGCACTTGTTTTGCTGTCTGTTTTGGGTAATCCCTTATCGGATCATTATACGAGAATTAGGGTAAGGCAAAGTAGGTAAGGTAGGTATTCTGCTTACACAAATTTTGATATGTGATACTTAAAATGTACAGTGTATATATTTTCTTTACATTGTTAATATTTTTCTGAGTAAATCAGCAGTTCCACGCAATGCAATTCTTTGGATCTCTTGAAAACAAATGTAAACAAATGACGTCACACTTTATTAAATGGACAAGTTCCGGCAATTATTTTAAGATATTTTTATATTTATACATGTTTTTTATAGATACAAATATTTAAGTAAATGCTCTGTTTATAATAAACAGTATTAACAACATTTACCGGCCTGAATGTCCGAGAAATTTTCATAGAAAATATTCGTCCTCCGACAGGAATCGAATAGATATGAATGTAGTTCCCCCGGTTCAGACCTTTACAGCTAAGACCGGATATGTTTGGTACACAGGAACGAACCGTTCTCGTTCTCTTCATATTCCATCAATAAGAAGAAAGTCCCATTTGGACAGCTTCTTCCCAATAGCAGCTACTTTCTGGAACAAACACTCTAGACAATGCTTCCCTTACAACCAGTTTTAACCTCTTCAAGTCTAGGGCCAACAGTTATCTTCCATCAACATCTAAATTTCTTAAGTCTATAAAAGAATTCCGTTAAGTTCTTGTTTATTTGTTTGTTTAACGGCACATCAACTCCTTATGGGTCATTTAATGCCGACATTTAATTTCCTTGTGTGAGCATTAATAATTTCTTTTACAAAAATGTAATGCTGGTAATTTAAAAAAAAAGTATTGCTGGTAATATTTTTATTATAAAAATGTACTGCTGTTATTTTTACGATGAATTTTTTATACTTTCATAGTGTTTACTCCCAGTTAAGGGGGTTAACTATTTGTCCATAGCTGGGGCCCTAATGAGTGTTACCGCCCCGAGTTAGGATGGACCTAGACACAGCAGCATTTAAAAACTTCCGAGCAGAGGCCTTGCTGGCGGATGTAGTTTATCGTCATACCTAGGAAGAACATATTCTGAGTGATCCATTATTGGTGGAAACAATTTTAACAGTATAAAATATGCATTTGAGAGAGTTTTTATGGCAGACAAAGAAAGAAAACTCCAGGACCTCCAAAACAATGTAGTAAAGGAAAGCAAGAAGAAAGGACTAACTATCCATTGTAAGAAGAATCACTGAATAGATGACAGCAAGAGGAACAGACTAAGATTTGAAATACGAATTGGATTTACCAAAATCAAGCAAGTACAGAATTTTAAACATCTGGGACGGGTTTTGAACGTAAGTGTTTCCTGGGACTTGCTTTAGGCGAACAAGAGCGTAAAATAACTGACATATTTGAAACCATAATCCGATTATTTGCTTTGTGTTCAATACTTCGTAACGCTTTTATTCTTTTGAAAAAAAGTCTTCTTCTTCCTTTGCCGCATGCTACGTGTTAGTTAACTCTTGGATTCCTACAGAATGGTAGGCCTCGTCCTGGTTAACCTTTCTTTAAATACTACCTCCTTTACTGTTACTGTGATTCACCGAATAAAATTAATAAAGACCACTCTGTGTAGAGTGTTACTAAAATAGGTTGTTGAAAGAGTGAATCTATTGGTAGTGAAATTTATTTTACGACATATGAACTTCAATGGATTATTTAATGCCAAAAAGATTTTTATTGCTGGTAATTTTTTTGTTTCTCAAAAAATGTATTTTTGGAAAAATGTATTTTTGGAAAAATGTATTTTTGGAAAAATGTATTGCTGGTATTAAAACATATTATTACAGTTTCATAGAGTTTTGACATCAGTTTGGGGGTTACCTATTTGCCAGTAGATGGGACCCTAACAGGTGCTACCACTCCGGTTCAGGGAGGAACCTGGTAACACCAGCAATTAAGAGGTGGTTTCACGCTTCTCAAAGCTTTCTGACCAGAGCCCTTGCTGCCGGATTTAGTTCATCGTCATACCTAGGACGCGGATGCAAGTTTATCACCGTACCCAGGACGCGGATGTAATTTATCGTCGTAGCTAAGACGCCTCTTTGTGTGTTTGGGAAGGGGGATCTTACCCCTCTGCAGACATGCAGTCGGTGCATTCTGAAGCCCCAGGTTGTTCCAGGTAGATACACTTGAAGAGGCTAACATTCTATTGACTTCTCTCGGAAGTTTTTTCTATATAGATGTCATTGGGGAGAAGCTGTCAAATTGGAACTTCTTTTTACTAATGGAATACGAAAGGAATTAAGATAATTCGACCCTGTTATGTGGCAGTTTGGGTTATGGCTGTGGATACCTGAACTGGGGAACTAAAATATGTGGCACGGCTGATGATCAGCGATGAAAATAGCGAGAGGTTTTGTTTCTGGGAATAGGGGTTTGGAACCAATTCGGACTTTCGGCCTAAGTCGGTCTTTTGGCCAGAGTTAAAGTGAATTTTTTTTTAAGCATTCAACCCCAAGCAAGGCGGGAAGCCACTAGCAAGCAAGGAGTTACAGAGTTGGAGCGAGAGCAAAGAGGAGTGATAGAGGAAAGGATGAAGAGACGGTTAGGGGATAGATCAGGGTCGCTGGAGATGTCGATTGACGTTACATTTGAATAGTTGGAGATTATAGCTATCAGGAAAACAAGAAATGGGGAGGGAGTTCCACGGGCGAGAAGTGCGAGACATGAAACTATTGGAGTAGAAGAGACAGCTACATTTAACAGTTTCGACAGTGAAAGGGTGAGAGCGAGATGCCAGCCTAGTTGAGCGCTTAAATTCATGAAGTCTGGGAACCAGCGAAAGCAGCTCATCGGGGCAGTTACCGTGAAAGTATTTGTAAAAATAGACAGAGGGAGGCCACGGCACGTCTGTGAGAGAGCGGCTGCAGACGAGATGCCAGATCAGGGCCAATTACATTGCATATCCGTCTTTAGATTTTATCAAGGACCTTGAGATAATTAGAAGGGGCTCCAGACCATATATGGCAGCAATAATCCATGCAAGGGCGAATGGTTGATTTGTAGATTTGAAGGATCGACTCCGGCGATAAAAATTTCCTGGCGCGTCATAGGGAGCCAACCTTCCTATCGCTGGACGAAGATATTGACTCAATGTATTCATTCCATCTCAGGTCAGCGGACAATGTGAGACTGGAGCAATCTCAAAGAGGTGCTCTCGTGGAGTTGAGCGTCAGACATTCTAATTGGGGAGGGCAGGGATGGTTCTTTCTGGTGAGTAATAGACAGTTTTGTTTTTGAGGCATTAAAGATACATCCTCAAAATGCCATGGAAATATCCAAAGACCAGAGGTCTAAGGCAAAGGGTGTGAAGAGCAGAAGAAACACCATACGAGGCACTAGCAAGGAAGCGAGCAGTTGCTGCAACTCATAGAATATCAAGAGCTTCTAAAAGATCCGAAGAGGTACAAATGGGAGAAGGGAGAAACAAATGCTGCAAGACATATAAGATTAAGAGCATCTCAAACATCAGTGGAGATACAAGCAAGAAGAGGGGCAAATGCTGCAAGGAAAAGAAAGTCAAGAGCTGCAGATGACAGTGAAACTTCATCAAGGAGAACAGATACAGCAAAGAATAGAAGATCAAAAACCTCAGAAGATGGTTTGGTTTGGTTTGGTTTGTTTTGTTTACGGTATATCGACCTCAATGGGTTATTTAATGCCGACAATTTTTTTTCCTGGTAATATTTTTGTTTTGTTAAAAATCTGTTTCTGGTAATACTTTTTTCCTCGAAAACGTATAGCTGGCAATATTATTTTAAAAAATGTATTGCTGGTAATTTTTTTTTATTGCTGGAAATAGATTTTCTTCTTCAAAACTTCATCTCTGGCAATAATTTTTACAAAGTATTTCTGGTATTAAAACCTATTTTGACACTTTTATAATGCTTGTTACCTCAGTTTCGGGGTTAACTATTTGCCCATAGCTGTGACCCTTAACATCTGCTACCACCGCGGGTCAGGGTGGACCTGGGAACACCAACAATTAAGAGGTGTTTCCACACTTCTCAAAGCCTCCTGATGAGGGGCCTTGCTGTTGGACGTAGTTTATCGTCTTACCCTGGACGCGGATGTAGTTTATCGTCATACCCAGGATGGTCAGAAGATGGTAGTCAGATTTTATCAAGGCGAGATACAGATGCTGCAAACAGTAGAAGAGTAAGATCTTTGGAAACACCCGATGAAAGACGTGCCAGACAGGTGAGTGATAATTACAATCGTGTTAAAAGGAGTGCAGGTTCTTTTTTTAGCTTGTCCAAGCTGGATTTTCAACATAACTGTGGGAGTGACTATTCAAATCATTCTAATGATGCCTACTGAATCAACGATCATTCAATGTAAGCATTTTAATGCACCCAGATTCAAGGATGAAGCAGATGGGATATGCTGTAACAAAGGAAAAATACAGCTGTTCCTTCAGAGCATTTGCTATCACTTCTGGATGGGAAGTCAGCTGAATCTAAACAATTCACCCAGCACATCAGAAGCTGCAAAAACTACTTTGTATTGATCGCATTTGGAGCCAAAGATGCTACCTTGCCAGGATGGAAAACAACTTGCAGAATTTAGGGGCGCACGGAGTGCTGCTTTTAAGCTAGTATATAAGATTGGTACCTCGATCCCGGGAATCTAAGCATATAACTAGATTGGCTACGAAGTCTCGACGTTTTTACTGTTGAATTACCTAGATGTAACCGTAAGTTCGATTCAAACTGTTTCTTCTCTTCCTCTATACTTTCGGTCTTGTGTCACATCTAAGCGATAGTTGAAATATGGATTTCGTCATTCATTCCATTTTATATATTTGTTTTACTCGCCTATATATATATATATATATATATATATATATATATATATATATATATATATATATATAAATGTTGACGTCTATGTTGACGTCTATGTTCACTTTTATATTTACACACGCTCTATCTCTGATATTGAGCACTTTATCCCATAAATATAGCACACTTTAAGACTATATATATATGGGAGTGCGAGTGTGGGTGAGAGAGTGCGAGAGGTCAATAGTGTGGCCTTGGGATCGCCCGCCGGATGTGCTAGCAGGGACACCCTTCCATTCGCAACATGGCACTACAAGAACCTCGATATGCGACTGTTGGTAATAGATCTAAGAACACACAGGGGTCATTAAAAGATAAGAATATAGATATCTTCCCCACCCTTTCTCGGACCAATCTTAATTGTTTTATTACCCTTCAAGCTGAAGAACTTTCTCACTGTCAGTCCATTTATGTCACTACCACACAAAAAAGAGAGTGTTTAACATCGAAAAACATAAGGAAAATTAATTCATTTTAATAATATGTGGAAATATCCACTGTTTGCCTGAAGAAGGTTGCGAAACCCGAAACACGTGCTGCAAAATTATGGAAAATAAAGCATAATATATTTTTTTTAAATCCTCATTACAACCAAAAAGGTTTGCAGTTTCTCTCTTCTTTTTAATATATATATATATATATATATATATATATATATATATATATATATATATAGATAGATAGATAGATAGATAGATAGATAGATAGATAGATAGATATATATAGTGAAAGAGTAATACATATAGTGAAATATTTGTTAAAACTGAATGTATTAAAAGTGCTCAATACAAATACGGAAGACCAGACTTGCAGAACTGTTTAATATTTAAAAACGATGAAACCTGACCGGAGCACACTACGGTGGTTTCGACCTCTACGGTCTCCTCAGGTGGTTTGTTCAGCAAATCAACTACACGGAGCTCGACAACATAAGCAATTTCAAAACCGGAAGTATTGTTAAAAAATTTCTAACTTTAACCGGATTCAAATAACCCCAAGCTGAACTTCTTAAAATGCCTGCATTTGGTCATGACCTCTGACTTTCAGTTCAGCAATTCATTGCTATTTCTAGATGTTGCTCTCGCCAGTTTCTATGCTTGGCATAGCCTACAAATATTCTCGACTATTATGTTAGTCTTTAAATTTCTTAAAATTCTCCATTTAATGCTTGGACTTTTGTTATGTTTCTCTCTAAACAACCAATAGTAGCTTGTTAGTTTCCTGCTGTACCTATGCTCCGGAATTCTAAAAGATGACGTGTGATTGTATCACCTCCACTTGAACTGGCCCTCAGTACACCCGATGTATCTTTTTTGTGCTACCATTTTCACATTCTACTTCGGCACAATATACAACTCTTCAGTACGGCATAATCCATTTAAAGGACAGTTATTTTGTTGTCCTGCAATTACATAAGGTCGTATTCTTGCCTTTCACGTCATTTTGTAGTTTTAAATTTCTGCTATTCATTCATTTTAGGATGTTACTCATACTGCTTGCACAGCTATAACTTAATTTGGCCGTATTTTGGTTAAACACCTGATGTAATCCTGACGTGTTAGGGAAGTGCTTATCTAATATATTGAGAAACATCTTCCCTATGTTACGACCTTGTGTAATTGCAGGACAAAAACAAAAATAAGTAGAAGAATATGAAGAAGACGAAGAAGACGAAGAAGACGAAGAAGACGGAGGAGAAGATGAAGACGACGACGACGACGACAAAGAAGAAGAAGAAGAAGAAGAAGAAGAAGAAGAAGAAGAAGAAGAAGAAGAAGAAGAAGAAGAAGAAGAAGAAGAAGAAGGGAAATCCGAAAACAAAAACGAAAAGGAGGAGGATTGCGTTGAAGAAAAATAAATAGAATAAGATAGAGGTGGAGGTGTGACATATTAAAAATAGAGAAGAACAGTGAAAGTAAGAAAAGAGAGATGGTGGATGGGGATCTGGAATGTTGAATTTACGAAGTGTAAAAGCCGAGAAGAAATGACCTTCAAATATATTGATCACACTTCAAAACTGTTTATATTCTCACCCTTGATTTCAAATCTCGGGAGTCCGAGGCTCAAAGGCAAGAATCTTCAGCCTTATCATAAACACGTTTCATTAAAAGATTTCTCTTGAAAATCTCTCCTCAAGTTGGCTAGATGAAATCCTCAGAGATTTCACACCCATGTTTTCCATTTTTTTCCCCATCGTCTTGATCTTCGATGTTAATCTTGATTTCAGATCACAGGCTTCATTTTGGTAATGTTCAGCTGATTGATAAATGTTTATATCGGCTGCCGTTGAAGTCTCAAGCTTCATGTGTTGCCTCCTACAAATATCTTCCCCCTTTCTCCGCCTTTCTCTTTCTTCTTAATTTCTTTTCTTTTCTTCTTCTTCTTCTTCTTCTTCTTAATCTTTCACGGCATTTTCGACATTAATTCTTCTTTCAACAATTTTTCTTATACCTTTTCTTTTTTATTTTAACACTTTTTCTGACATCTTTTCGTCTTCTTTCAACTCTTTTTTTTACATCTTCTTCTTCTTCTTCATTTTCTCTTTTCCCTTTTTTTTGATATTTTTGTTCATTCTTGTTCGTTTCATCGTCGTCTTTTCCCATTTATTTTTTCTCATTTCTTTCTCTTTCATTTCTTAATTAATTCCATATTCTTAGAAGTCTCTTTTCTTCTAAGTTTCTTTCTCTTCCTTCTTTTTCCATCATCATCATCATCGCTTCGTTCTTCTTCTCACTTCTAACTTATTCATTTTCTTCGCTTTCTTTATCATTATTTTTATTTCTTCTTCTTCTTCTTCTTCTTCTTCTTCTTCTTCTTCTACATCTTGTTTTTCTTCTTTCTTTCTTCCTTTCTT